>CM042416.1:30523408-30600908 GCA_023634145.1 Thymallus thymallus | reverse complement strand
CTGGAAACCATTTTCTCATTCTCTTGTCGGGTTGATAAAACGTATCTCAAAGTCAGCTGGGCTTCTGTTGGCTTGAGCTATTATTGTCCGGAGTGTGTGTGAGTGAGTTCTTTTGTGTGTTCATGTGTCAGTTTGGGGGAGGGGTAGTGTGTCGAGGAGGGGGGAACAGGAGATTGGAGATTCAAGTTCCTCTTTTTTTTTCATCAAACTCACTAAAACTGAAGCGTTTGTCTAATTACAAGATGGGTTGAGCACTCAGCCCTACACAAACAGCAGCTGTCTCTGACACACACACACACACACACGCATGCACACACACACACACACACACACACACACACACACACACACACACACACACACACACACACACACACACACACACACACACACACACACACACAGTACTTACTTAGATGTAATTAGTGTGATCAAAATGAGTGAAGAAGCGAAGAGATAGGCAATAGATCTAGATTGAGCCTGTGCGTTTCCTGGTACGTGTTATATACCAGGTCTCGCAATACAATTTGTACTTTCTGTAGTCACCTACAAACAAGGCATTGGATTTACATTATTTTGTGACACGTTTATGTTAAAGAATGAGTGCTTAGGTTGCATTATGTGTCTACTGTGAATGTCTCAGCAGCAATGTGCTGTCGGGGGAACCCAGTCAATTGGGATAAAAGAACCCTAATGCCAGACAATGATGTGTAGTAAGACCTTCAGGGCAAGGACTTGCCGAGATGGTCAAATAAAAAATGGTCAAATCAAATAAAAAAATCAAATCAAATGTTATTTGTCACATGCTCCGTAAACAGAAAGTGTAGACTAACAGTGAAATGCATCTGGGCCCTTCCCAACAATGACCCTTTTAGATACATCATAGAAAAGTCATAACATATAATAATACATGAATAGACATTGATTAATGATAACTTGGCTAAATACACAGGGTACCAGTACCGAGTCCATGTGCAGGGGTACCAGTACCGAGTCCATGTCTAGGGGTACCAGTACCGAGTCCATGTGCAGGGGTACCAGTACCGAGTCCATGTCTAGGGGTACCAGTACCGAGTCCATGTGCTGGGGTACCAGTACCGAGTCCATGTGCAGGGGTACCAGTACCGAGTCCATGTGCAGGGGTACCAGTACCGAGTCCATGTGCAGGGGTACCAGGTAATTGAGGTTGAAATGTGCAGAACATATAACTAGAAATAGAGTTGCTAGGCAACAGGATAGATAATAAACAGTAACAGTGTATGTGATGAGTCAAAACAGTTTGTGCAAAAAGGGTCAATGCAGATAGTTAAATACTAACTATTTAGCAGTCTTATGTCTTGGGGGTATAATCTGTTCAGGGACCTGTTGGTTCCAGGATTGGTGCATAGGTACCGCTTGCCGTGCGGTAGCAGAGAGAACAGTCTATGACTTGGGTGGCTGGATTCTTTGACAATTTTTAGGGCCTTCCTCTGACACCGCCTGGTATGGAGGTCCTGAATGGCAGGGAGCTCGGCCCCCGTGATGTACTGTGCCGTATGCACTACCCTCTGGAGCAGCTTGCGGTCAGTTCCAAGCAGTTGCCATACCAAGCGGTGATGCAACCAGTTAAGATGCTCTCAATGGTGCAGTGGTAGAACTTTTTGAGGATCTGAGGGCCAAATCTTTTCAGCCTCTTAAGGGGTAAGAGGTGTTGTCGTGCCGTCTTTACGACTGTGTTGATGTGTGTGGACCATGATAGATCCTTAGTGATGTGGACACATAGGAACTTGAAGCTCTCGACCCGCTCCGCAACAGCCCTGTCAATGTGAATGGGGGCGTACTCAGGTCTGATCCGATCTACCTCTTGCGCGGCCATGCTGTTGTGGGTGAACAAGGAGTACCGGAGGGGACTAAGCACGCACCCCTGAGGGGCCCCCGTGTTGAGGATCAGCGTGGCAGATGTGTTGTTGCCTAGCCTCACCACCTGGGGTGGCCAGTCAGGATGTCCAGGATCCAGTTGCAGAGGGAGTTGTTTAGTCCCAGGGTCCATAGCTTAGCGATGAGATTGGATGGCACTATGGTGTTGAATGCTGAGCTGTAGTCAATGAACAGCATTCTTACATAGGTGTCTTCTTGTCCAGGTGGGAAAGGGCAGTGTGGAGTGCAGTAGAGATTGCGTCATCTGTGGATCTGTGGGGTGGAATGCGAATTGGAGTGGGTTCAGGGTGTCTGGGATGATGGTGTGAGCCATGACCAGCCTTTCAAAGAATTTCATGGCTACAGATGTGAGTGCTATGGGTCAATAGTCATCTAAACAGGTTACCTTGGCGTTCTTGGGCACAGGGACTATGGTGGTCTGCTTGAAACATGTTAGGTATTAACAAAATGGCATGTTTTAAATGAAATGACTGATTGCTCACTCTAACTGATAAACTGTTACATGAAGTGTTACAATGACAAATAAGTAAGGGGTGTATGTACGGCTGCCATTTTTTTTACAATGTCATTAGACACCCTAAGCAGCAGAAGGTGAAACCAACCAGCTTCAGTGACATTAGTAAAATAGAAAAGATCTTGTATTGGATTGTGCCAATGTAAACTGAGCTTGATAATCAGAACATTTCACTAGCTGAGCTGTCACTCACACAGGCACACAGACACACCCATGCACACAGTGTTGGTTAAAATGTCTATTCAACATGGTTAGTTCAGCCAATTTACAAGATATTGTCTTCCTTAACCTGTAAGAGGTCTATGGACAAGGTAAGACATCAATCCATGCTTTGGTTTTATTTACCTGGCCAATGTCCTTAAATGCTAACTTTTTTAGCTTCATATACAAAGCATCTTAAAGTTACTATATCCCTAAATGCATAAGTGGATATTATGTGTTATTTTGACACTATGAATAGCTTCAAATACTCTATATACAATGGGGGCCAAAAGTTTGGAATATTACTCATTCAAGGGTTTTTCCTTATTTGCACTGTTTTTTACATTGTAGAATAAAAGTGAAGACATCAAAACTATGACATAACACATATGGAATCACAAGCTCACAGAACGGGATCGCTGTCACGAATTGGGGTTTGGAGAGACCAAGACGCAGCGCAGGGATAGTAGTTCGACATCGTTTATTTTATACTATGTAAATATTACAAAATAACGAACCTGACGAACTACCAGACACAAAACCAATGTAAATATAACAATCGACTAAACGTCACGTTCACCCAAAACACACACGGAATGAACGGACGTAAAACAAAAGGCACACTTAACTACACCGTGACTGCGATCTATAACGATATCGATAACAACCCACACCACGTGAAGGACCGACTCAACATATATTGGGTCCCTAATTAGAGACAACGGGGAGCAGCTGCCTCTAATTAGAGATCCACCCAAAACCCACATAGAAACAGAAACGAAAGACACTGTCAGACTCTGACCATAGCTACATAGAGAAGCAAATAGGCTTCTCTATGGCCAGAGCCTGACAGTACCCCCCCCCCAAGGCGCGGACTCCCGGACGCCAAAAACAAACAAAAACAAACACACAAAACAGGGGGGGTTAATGGGGGGGAAGACTAGTCCCTCGGGGGCGGCTCTGGCTCCGGGGAGTTGGACAGTTTTGTCCCATGCCCTTTTCTTATCACCGGGCCCGGACTGGGCACCGGTGGGGCAAACGGCTCCGGCCATGGAGCGGGGTAAACAACCGGGCCCGGACTGGGCACCGGTGGGGCAAACGGCTCCGGCCATGGAGCGGGGAAAACAACCGGGCCCGGACTGGGCACCGGTGGGGCGAACGGCTCCGGCCATGGAGCGGGGAAAACAACCGGGCCCGGACTGGGCACCGGTGGGGCGAACGGCTCCGGCCATGGAGCGGGGAAAACAACCGGGCCCGGACTGGGCCCCGGTGGGACAAACGGCTCCGGCCATGGAGCTGGGCAAGAAACCGGGCCCGGACTGGGCACCGGTGGGGCAAACGGCTCCGGCCATGGAGCTGGGAAAACAGCCGGGCCCGGACTGGGCACCGGTGGAGCGGACTGCTCCGGCACTGAGGCGGAGCAGGCGGCTGGGCCCGGACTGGGCACCGGTGGAGCGGACTGCTCCGGCACTGAGGCGGAGCAGGCGGCTGGACCCGGACTGGGTACCGGTGGAGCGGACTGCTCTGGCACTGAGGCGGAGCAGACGGCTGGACCCGGACAGGGTACCGGTGGAGCGGACTGCTCTGGCACTGAGGCGGAGCAGGCGGCTGGACCCGGACAGGGTACCGGTGGAGCGGACTGCTCTGGCACTGAGGCGGAGCAGGCGGCTGGACCCGGACTGGGTACCGGTGGAGCGGACTGCTCTGGCACTGAGGCGGAGCAGGCGGCTGGACCCGGATTGGGCACCGGTGGAGCGGACTGCTCTGGCACTGAGGCGGAGCAGACGGCTGGACCCGGACAGGGTACCGGTGGAGCGGACTGCTCTGGCACTGAGGCGGAGCAGGCGGCTGGACCCGGACAGGGTACCGGTGGAGCGGACTGCTCTGGCACTGAGGCGGAGCAGGCGGCTGGACCCGGACTGGGTACCGGTGGAGCGGACTGCTCTGGCACTGAGGCGGAGCAGGCGGCTGGACCCGGATTGGGCACCGGTGGAGCGGACTGCTCTGGCACTGAGGCGGAGCAGGCGGCTGGACCCGGATTGGGTACCGGTGGAGCGGACTGCTCTGGCCCTGGGGCGGAGCAGACGGCTGGTCCCGGAATGGGTACCGGTGGAGCGGACTGCTCTGGCACTGAGGCGGAGCAGGCAGCTGGACCCGGACTGGGTACCTGTGGAGCGGACTGCTCTGGCACTGAGGCGGAGCAGGCGGCTGGACCCGGATTGGGCACCGGTGGAGCGGACTGCTCTGGCACTGAGGCGGAGCAGGCGGCTGGACCCGGATTGGGCACCGGTGGAGCGGACTGCTCTGGCCCTGGAGCGGAGCAGACGGCTGGTCCCGGAATGGGTACCGGTGGAGCGGACTGCTCTGGCACTGAGGCGGAGCAGGCGGCTGGACCCGGAATGAGCACCAGTGAACTGACCTTCGCAGGAGGTTCAGGGGCGCTGACCTTCGCAGGAGGTTGCGAGGCGCTGACCTTCGCTGGAGGTTGAGAGACGCTGACCTTCGCTGGAGGTTGAGAGGCGCTGACCTTCGCTGGAGGTTGAGAGGCGCTGACCTTCGCAGGAGGTTGAGAGGCGCTGACCTTCGCAGGAGGTTGAGAGGCGCTGACCTTCGCAGGAGGTTGAGAGGCGCTGACCTTCGCTGGAGGTTGAGAGGCGCTGACCTTCGCTGGAGGTTGAGAGGCGCTGACCTTCGCTGGAGGTTGAGAGGCGCTGACCTTCGCTGGAGGTTGAGAGGCGCTGACCTTCGCTGGAGGTTGAGAGGCGCTGACCTTCGCTGGAGGTTGAGAGGCGCTGACCTTCGCTGGAGGTTGAGAGGCGCTGACCTTCGCTGGAGGTTGAGAGGCGCTGACCTTCGCTGGAGGTTGAGAGGCGCTGACCTTCGCTGGAGGTTGAGAGGCGCTGACCTTCGCTGGAGGTTGAGAGGCGCTGACCCTCGCAGGAGGTTGAGAGGCTCTGACCTTCGCAGGAGGCTGAGAGGCGCTGACCTTCGCTGGAGGTTGAGAGGCGCTGACCTTCGCTGGAGGTTGAGAGGCGCTGACCTTCGCTGGAGGTTGAGAGGCGCTGACCTTCGCTGGAGGTTGAGAGGCGCTGACCTTCGCTGGAGGTTGAGAGGCGCTGACCTTCGCCGGAGGTTGAGAGGCGCTGACCTTCGCCGGAGGTTGAGAGGCGCTGACCTTCGCCGGAGGTTGAGAGGCGCTGACCTTCGCAGGAGGTTGAGAGGCGCTGACCTTCGCAGGAGGTTGAGAGGCGCTGACCTTCGCAGGAGGTTGAGAGGCGCTGACCTTCGCAGGAGGTTGAGAGGCGCTGACCTTCGCAGGAGGTTGAGAGGCGCTGACCTTCGCAGGAGGTTGAGAGGCGCTGACCTTCGCAGGAGGTTGAGAGGCGCTGACCTTCGCAGGAGGTTGAGAGGCGCTAACCTTCGCTGGAGGTTGAGAGGCGCTGACCTTCGCTGGAGGTTGAGAGGCGCTGACCTTCGCTGGAGGTTGAGAGGCGCTGACCCTCGCTGGAGGTTGAGAGGCGCTGACCTTCGCAGGAGGTTGAGAGGCGCTGACCTTCGCAGGAGGTTGAGAGGCGCTGACCTTCGCAGGAGGTTGAGAGGCGCTGACCTTCGCAGGAGGTTGAGAGGCGCTGACCTTCGCAGGAGGTTGAGAGGCGCTGACCTTCGCAGGAGGTTGAGAGGCGCTGACCTTCGCAGGAGGTTGAGAGGCGCTGACCTTCGCAGGAGGTTGAGAGGCGCTGACCCTCGCAGGAGGTTGAGAGGCGCTGACCTTCGCAGGAGGTTGAGAGGCGCTGACCTTCGCTGGAGGTTGAGAGGCGCTGACCTTCGCTGGAGGTTGAGAGGCGCTGACCCTCGCTGGAGGTTGAGAGGCGCTGACCCTCGCTGGAGGTTGAGAGGCGCTGACCCTCGCTGGAGGTTGAGAGGCGCTGACCCTCGCTGGAGGTTGAGAGGCGCTGACCCTCGCTGGAGGTTGAGAGGCGCTGACCCTCGCTGGAGGTTGAGAGGCGCTGACCCTCGCTGGAGGTTGAGAGGCGCTGACCTTCGCAGGAGGCTTAGAGGCGCTGACCTTCGCAGGAGGCTTAGAGGCGCTGACCTTCGCAGGAGGCTTAGAGGCGCTGACCTTCGCAGGAGGCTTAGAGGCGCTGACCCTCGCTGGAGGCTCAGGGTGGGGAGCCGGCACGGGTCGTACCGGACTGGGAAGGCGCACCGGAGGTCGAATGCGTGGAGCTGGCACGGGACGCACCTGGCTAGACGCACGCACTGGAGGTTGGGTGCGGGGAGTCGGGCAGAGGTCCGGACCCAGACTGGACATCGGTGAAGCGGATTGCTCTGGCCTGGAAGGGGAGTATCTGACCGGACCTGGACTGGTCCACTCCGCCATCTCCCTCTCGACCTCCTCCTCTATCTCCACCAATTCCCTCAGAACCTCCCCAAAATGCTCCTCCAGCTCTTCCTCCTGCTCCTTGCTCTGAGCCCCCCATTGGTACCTGGGTCTCCCCATGGTCCACATGGGGATTGGAGTTGGCTCCTCCAGGAGCCCCCACGGGTGAGGGAACCGAAGCATGTCCTCCTCCTCGTCCTCCTCTGACGAGTCCGACTCGAACCCTCCGAGGAGTTCGGTGTTGGTAAACCGACGCGGGGCTATCTCGCTCTCCGTCTCTCTCCATTGCGCCATGAACCTTCCACGGTCCTCTGGCTCCACCCTAGGCCACGGGGGAAACGGCACTGGCACTTCCTCCTTCGTCTCTCGCCAGCTGCGCTGCTTGGTCTCCAGGTGGTGGGTTGTTCTGTCACGAATTGGGGTTTGGAGAGACCAAGACGCAGCGCAGGGATAGTAGTTCGACATCGTTTATTTTATACTATGTAAATATTACAAAATAACGAACCTGACGAACTACCAGACACAAAACCAATGTAAATATAACAATCGACTAAACGTCACGTTCACCCAAAACACACACGGAATGAACGGACGTAAAACAAAAGGCACACTTAACTACACCGTGACTGCGATCTATAACGATATCGATAACAACCCACACCACGTGAAGGACCGACTCAACATATATTGGGTCCCTAATTAGAGACAACGGGGAGCAGCTGCCTCTAATTAGAGATCCACCCAAAACCCACATAGAAACAGAAACGAAAGACACTGTCAGACTCTGACCATAGCTACATAGAGAAGCAAATAGGCTTCTCTATGGCCAGAGCCTGACAATCGCTGAGCGCTGAAGCACATAGCGCTTAAAAAAATTGTCTGTCCTTGGTTGCAACACGGGGGGCAGGTAGCCTAGCGGTTAGAGCGTTGGGCCTGTAACCGAAAGGTCGCTGGTTTGAATACCCGAGCCGACAAGGTGAAAAACCTGTCGATGTGACCTTAAGCAAGGCACTTAACCCTAATTTGCTCCAGGGTCTGACCCTGTAGGTAGGCCGTCATTGTAAATAAGAATTTGTTCTTAACTGACTTTCCTAGTTAAATAAAGGTTAAATAAAAATATTATAAAATTAAAAAATAAACACTCACTACTGAGTTCCAAACTGCCTCTGGAAGCAACGTCAGCACAAGAACTGTTCTTCTGTTTCCATGGCCGAGCAGTCGCACACAAGCCTAAGATCACCATGCTCAATGCCAAGCGTTGGCTGGAGTGGTGTAAAGCTCGCCGCCATTGGGCTCTGGAGCAGTGGAAACACGTTCTCTGGAGTGATGAATCATGCTTCACCAGGTGAACGCTACCTGCCCCATTGCATAGTGCCAACAGTAAAGTTTGGTGGAGAATGAGATATGGTCTGGAGCTGTTTTTCATGGTTCGGGCTAGGCCCCTTAGATCCAGTGAAGGGATATCTTAACGCTACAGCATACAAAGTCATTCTAGACGATTCTGTGGCAACAGTTTGGGGAAGGCCCTTTCCTGTTTCAGCATGATAATGCCCCTGTGCACGAAGCGAGGTCCATAAATAAATGGTTTGTCAAGATCGGTGTGGAAAAACTTGACTTGCCTGCACAGAGCCCTGACCTCAACCCCATCACGCACCTTTGGGATGAATTGGAACGGCGACTGCAAGCCAGGCCTAAATGCACAACATCAGTGCCTGAACTCACTAATCCTCTTGTTGCTGAATGGAAGCAAGTCCCTGCAGTAATGTTCCAACATCTAGTGGAAAACCTTCCCAGAAGAGTTGAGGCTGTTATAGCAGTAAAGGGGGGACCAACTGCATATGAATGCCCATGATTTTGTAATGAGACGTTCGACGAGCAGGTGTCCACATACATTTGGTCATGTAGTGTACTTTCTTCAAGGGCAATGATCTATTCAACTATTTGTCTTAATGCATTTAAACAGCAAAAAAATGACCCTGCTAGAGGCAAGCCCAGCCCTGTATTTAAAATACACTGATGAGAAGGGAGAGTGTATCCTTCCTTTCTCCTCCATGTCATGTGTCCTCAGTTACATCTCATGAGGCCATCATTGAAAGAGAAACCATGCATGGCAAGGAATGAGAAAGTACTTCCTGCCTCTGTGTTCCAAAACATGATATGTATACAATGTCTTCAATAAGCTATAGAGGTAGGGTGTGATGACAATGTGCAGTTGACCTCCTCAGCTCAGGAATCATATTCTCCCCTTAATTGTATTTTTGTCCAAGCCTTCCTGGCAGCTTACAATATAAAACACATAGATTCCCATCATAGACTCTTGATGTTTTGTTTTGGTTGTCTGTTCTCGCAGCAACTTGTCTGTATGCATGCTTCTCTTGCTTTGAAGGATCCCGTTCCCTTATGTGTGGCAGCCGGGATTGTATGTGTGAGTGGGGGGGGGTAATTCTGATATTTCTGTAGACGGTCATAATTCTAGTGAAGAGAGGCAGAGGAGGGTGGAGGAGGATAACAATGTCAGAGGTGCAGCAGCATCACCGTGTGCCGTGCTGTATCCATCAGGCTCCCTCCTTCTCCTCCTCCTCCTCCTGCAGTCACTGCTGTTTAAAATGCACTGCCAGAGACACACACACACACACACAGCCCCCACAGGAAATGGGTTCACTTCCTGGGTTGGCTGCTGGCTGTGCAAGAGTCCACTTTCTCATCCAAGATAGGATTAGCATGATATTACATGATTACACCACATTATTATATTAGCGGAGGAACCTGGGACTTCCCAATCAATCACCTTATTCCTTATCTGAAGCAAGACTTGTCAACACAATCACACACCCAATAAACAATGACAGGCATCTATTCATTTTACACAATAATATGGACCTGTTTCAATATCCACTTCAAAAGACAAATGCAGATTAGACCAATGTGTAATGCCTAGATGTGAAGTCAAGTCACCTTTTATTAACAGTGCATTTCTCGTCTCAATACACTTTACAAAAGAACAGCATTTTGATGTTTGTGTGATTCCGTGTGGTGTTCACTACCAACCCAGGTTGCCTGTTCTGTTGGCGTTGATAGCAGGGCTTGTTGTGATGTAATGCTTTGTGTTGCACGTCAAGGCCTGTGGTCGGATGTATTCCCCGCTCCTGAACGACGTGGCTAAAATAGCATGATCAATGGTGGGGGCGGATACCCTCTCTAAGGCCACAGTGAAACTTGATAAGAGGGAAAATAAAACAGAAAACAGTGGTTTAAAAAGACAGCGAGCGGGAGGAGAGAGAGAGAGAGGGTGGGGGGGTAGAGAGAAAGAGAGGGGGAGAGAGAGAGAGAGAGAGAGGGGGGAGGAGAGAGAGAGAGAGAGAGAGGGGGGATAGAGCGAAAGAGAGGAGAGAGAGAGAGAGAGAGAGAGAGAGAGAGAGAGAGAGAGAGAGAGAGAGAGAGAGAGAGAGAGAGAGAGAGAGAGAGAGAGAGAGAGAGAGAGAGAGAGTAAGAGACAGAGGGGGGAGAGAGAGAGAGGGGGAGGAGAGAGACAGAGCGAGGGAGGGAGCACGATAAGGAAACTGATAAAAACGACTATGGATAGAGGATATTAAACAGGTAAATAAAGTGTTAGTTATTTGGCTCTTATTCAAAACAAGTCATCTGATACATCACATGAATATTTGATATGGCATAGCATTATGGTGAGGATTGTGTGTGTCCATGATGTGATCATTGGCCGTGAGGTAACAAAGCACTCCCCCTCAATCCCTGTGGTAAGGCAGCAAGGTTGTCAGTGCACACCGAACAGCTAACAATTAGCAAGGTGTCAATAATGCACTGGGAGCTAATTGACCACAAGGGGCTGTGGCGTCAGTCAGTTGTGTAACACACCCTCACTGTTACTGCAAGGCAGCCCAACTAAAGGGATTTCATAAATATAGTCTCTGTTGCGTTACTGTAGGAGTGGAATATTACATAGTGTATAGCATTGTGGTGAATACAAGTAGAAACTATTAAAAGCCTGCCCTGAGGTTAGGACCAGCATGTGTGTGTGTGTTTTGTGTGTGTGCGTGTGGTGTGTGTGTGTGTGTGTGTGTGTGTGTGTGTGTGTGTGTGTGTGTGTGTGTGTGTGTGTGTGTGTGTGGTGTGCGTGTGTGTGTGTGTGTGTGTGTGTGTGTGTGTGTGTGTGTGTGTGTGTGTGAGTATGAATGAAGCCTAGAAGGTGAGGGGGACAATGCTTAGAATGATTCATTGAAGTTTTGTTACAACCCTGAAAGCAACATTATTGCAGTGTGAATAAAGAACCTGCAATGGGACGTTTGACAAATGACAGGGAAGCTTCTTGAATGAGTGGCTTACAGAAGACACCTTGTCTCTTGACCCTCCCTGCCTCTCAGATGGTAGAGATAGAAGGAGCTTGGAGTACGACCCCTCTATTGTGAGAAGAAGCATCTCAGAGCACTAGTCTAAGTCACACAGAGGTTTTTCTTTTTCACGGAAACAATATAGCATACATTTTTACCTCTAACGCCACGAAAATAATAGATTAGGTTACAACATATCCTGTATTAATGCAACTAACAAAATGATACACTTTGCTTTTAGCAATCATTACAGAATAAAAATGTAATTACACCATAGTAAAGATTTTTAATACCTCTAATACTTGTTTAATTAATTATATTTGAAATGCCATGTATTGTAGGGAACTGGGCCTGTGGAAAGGCAAACACCCTATGCATCGCACCAATAGAGTGAATTCACTTTGTGTAATTGTAATGTGCCTCATTTCAACTAGGGTACTTATCTTGAATTGATCTGATTCCACTGTCTGCAACTGCATGCATTCCGAACGGCTGTTGTCTATGACGGACGCGCGTAAACAGATTTGAGAACCTGTCTGAATGTAATCCAAATGATAACACATATGTTGGCGAACATACAAGTGTTAGTCCTACATGTAAAGTCGTCGTGTATGTCAACCGAAGACTTTATTTAGTGTAGTATCAAGAACTTTGTGCTGTTGGAGACAATAGTAAATAGTTCATTTAATGCGGGAGAGACCATCCACAGGCACTGAAAGGTGTATCCATGACATGATCGAGGCGCAAACGTCTTGGTTTTGCTTCTAACGTAACACAGTCCAGGAAATAGACTATACTTGTGAATTAAAGAGGCAATTGGAGGCTTTGCTTATCGTCATTGCTCGAGAGGAATCAAGCTCTTAGTGCATTGAATACTTGGAGACCGACGACTATCCCTATGTCACAGTGGTTTCGACTCACTCAATCATATGCACTTCAACATACAGCGCATGCTTTCACCTTTGCGTTCGCCTATTCTTCGGGAGTGCTTCCAGGATATTTTCTGATCACACGCTTGCAAACAGGTACGTAACTATACTAGATAACATTGATGTTTCGCTTCCGTGTGTTTGGTGAGGGGTTTGAATGGCACCCAAATACGAACCTATTAGCCTACTCGAGACTATATCAAACAAACAAACAAACAAACATAATAACCGTTCCATTATCAGTAGTCTCAATCAATAACAACAGTCGTAGGTGGTTTATATCATATGGGTTTGACAGAACTGCCCTGATATAGGCTACCTTTGCTTTGTCATATTCTTGAAATGTGAAGTTGAAAAGGTTGCTCTGTAATCGTGCATCATCAAAACCCAAGGGATTAATCGGCTTGGAGGAACGTTTTTGGAAGTGCTTGGCTGACTAGATTTAATGATTGTTCTTTTATAATCCTAGTCAATTATTAAATGGTTATTTAATAGACTTTGTTGTTTGTTCCTTAAAACAGGCAGAGACAGACGAAATCACACCCAATAAACGCACAAATCACATGCGTTTATAATAACTGATTTGAAGTTCGCCGACTCAGAAGTCCCCAACATCTTAAATAGCCTACCATCAAAATTAGTTGGAGCTCATGACCGATTCGAGTCTATGGTGGAGCATAGGACCACTGTACGGGGAAGTCTAAATAAACAATTATTCTCCCGTTCTCCTATACATGGAGATGTGTGTGTGTGACATTGTAGACGGAAGAAAGCAGAAGGGATGTGACTTAACAATCACAAAGTAGTGTCCACGTAGGGCAAGGGAGAAAATACACGTATGCGCACAGATTTCCGGCAGAAACAATTAGGCTATGCTTAGCCTAGTCAAACTTAATAATTTATGGACTTCTTTTTTTTTTTTTTGTATTTACTTATTTGACTGGTTTTATTTACTAGCAGACTACACAGATTAACATTCGGTAAAGGCTATAGCTACAGACACAATATCCGAATATATTGTCATAAAGGCTAACAGTGAAACATGAAGTCCTAAACCATATTAGCCAGCTGTAGGTTAGTATGCAATGCATAATTTTGATAAAATCTTTATGTTTCCCCTTTTGTCACCCTCGAGCTGCCTGCCCTCAGTTCTAGTTGCAGGGACGTCACGCGGGTGCTCTACATTCTTAGCGCTCGCGCGCGCGAGAGAGAGAGAGAGAGAGAGAGAGAGAGAGAGAGATAGAGAGAGGGGGAGAGAGAGCGCCGGTGACAGAGAGGACGACAGACAGAGAGACAAACGGGACAGCGAGAGATAGAGAGAGCATGGAACATGTACAGTCCTACGGCAACGAGAGAGCAGCGCGAGGAAAATACGCCAGAAACGTGTCATGCAATGGAAATAATTATTATTAGAATAAAAATATGAAATAATTCCCCAAGTAGCCTAGGCTAGATCTGTCCGGGGTGATTCCCTCATATTGCATAACCAGACCTGTCCTAAGGGGAAAACGGTTGTCTACTGTCTTACTGGTAAGGAAGTCGCTAAATACATATTATTGTTCCTGGTTGCAGGTCGAAATGGTATTATAGCCTCAGACAGACTTCTCTGACTGGCCAAATACTTAAAGCATTCATTTCCTTGCACCGGTGAATACTGTGTTACTTGACGAGGAATGGGAGTGATCATTAAATTAGGCTACTATTTCGTTGTATTTGCTTGGGTGGCTGTTTTGTTTCGAGAACATTGCAACAATGTATCAGTATAGCAGTGTACTTGTTTGGCTACATTTCAGTAACAATGTAGCGTACTAGCAGAGTGAGTGTTTTGAATGACCCTGAATGCTGAAAAAAGTTACGATGTAGTCCTACAACACGACGAAACTTGAAATATGGAAAATAACTTGACATGTTTGACACAAAGCAGACTTTAGCAGGCTAATAACAGTGCAGTGGGCAGCACTCAGCCTTCCCACTTGTTTTACAGGATGCAGTCTCTGGAGGAGTCAGGTTTCAGACGTATATGAAACTTGTATTCACCTTTCAAAAGTCCGCTGATGAAAATAGTTTTTTTTTTTAGATCCACAATCTCTTCCGTGACATTTGGACATGATTGTAACGCATGACGTAGGCTTATTGTATTCTCCCTCAGAACTGAGTAGCCAATGAAATTAGAATGATCATCCACTGGAGCGCCACCTGTCATAACAGGCCTAATTAGTTTCAAATTAATAACAGTAACCTTTTTATGCGAGTAAATTTAAATGTCGGATAAAAAAAGCACTGATGGAAACATCACATTTGTTGGTAAACTTTCCAAATGTTGACTAAACAAATACGCTAGACAAGGTGGGATCTTTTTGTGCCTGTAAAATTGATTATGCGAGACATGGCTCTGGAAACGCTTTTGTGCGCAAATATTGATTACAATTTGGAGTCACGATATTACATGTTATTTGGTCTAAAGCATGCAGTTTATTAGGCTAGAGATGAAAGAACAGGTTGGTGAATGTGCAAGGTGGTAAACTTCCAATAAATATCTAGGGTCTTAGTCTGGTGACATGATGATCAATGCTTGGCTGCAGTTTGACCCCAAAAAATAATCTCACTCTTTTGTCCATAATAATCGCATCATGTAGGCTATACCCTTACTGTAGGCCCTATATGCAAGCTGTTAGCTAGAGCGCATGTGCATGTGCCAATACCGGAATGGGCACATTAGCTAAATAATGCAAACATTTATTTGTGACAAAACCATCAGTAGAGTTAAAAATGGGATGTCAACACGCATAGCCTTTTATGCTCAACAAGTCAATTTGATGGAAACCCATCTCTGATGAGAAAATTTGCGTTTTATGCAGATTTTCGAAAGATTCATTTAGCGAATTGGATGTAGACCTAGCTACTAACCACGTTTCCATCCACAGTTGATACGATATCCATCATATCGATGTAAACTTGAAGTCACGCGATGATATGGTGTCTGGTCCTCACACTATGACTTGGGAAACCATGCAGTTTATTAGGCTACAGATTAAATACGTTATTATGCACTTCACAGGGTGGTGAAAGTGCACAGTGATCTTGATGCTCATTTCCAATAAATATCGAGGGTATTATTCTGGGCACATGATGACTGATGCCTGACTGCCGTTTGACAAATACAAATATTCTCGTTCTTATCCATAATAATCTCATCATGGAGACTATCCTACCCGCACAGCCCACCCGCATTGTATCTGCGAGTTGTTGGCAGGAGCACACGTTCCAAGAACAGAGTAGGCAAATTTGCTATTTAACTCAACAGTTTTTGTGAAAAAACTATCAATAGAGTTGAAAATGCAATGGAAACACATTGAACTTTCGATTTTTATTCAGAACATGAAAACGTAAGCGGAAAAAGTACAGTTTGTGTGCAGTACGTCAAGTCAGTTTGGTAGAAACACACCACTGGTGTTCTTTATGCAGGTTTTAGAATGTTCTCATGAAAACCTGTCGCCAATTGGATGGGAACCTAGCTTGTGACTCAATATGATGAATTTGTATAGCTTTGTGAGAATGACACTTGACAGGCACATTTACTAGTCTTTTTGTATGTTTACAATTTTACAAGACTAGAGGATGTTGTATCAGATGAATTAAAGTCTGACATGAATTGAAACATTATTATCTTAATAGTCTTAACAGACTAAAGTATATAAATGTTCAGAGACTTGTGATAACATGCATGTGCATGTTGCGTCTCCAGATCTCAGAAATAAGTTTAAAGATATTAAAATAGGAACATTATGGTCATGTTTTAACATGTTTTCTCAATCTTGATTAAATAACTATTTATTTAAGGTTCAACTTTGTAACAACATACCATGATACACAGCTGATCCTGATACACAGAGCTTCACAAAACGAAAGCCACTGGTGGAAAAGCCTGTTGCAATGTTTTATATTCATGAAGTGATCATACAGTGGCTCATACATGACCGAACAGAGCTTCTATTCTATTGGGAAATGGGGATACCTAGTCAGTTGTGTCTTCCGCATTAAACCCAAACCCCTCTGAATCAGAGAGGTGCGGGGGGGGGGGGGGGCTGCCTTAATAAACATCCACGTCATCGGCACCCAGGGAGCAGTTGTTGTTGGGGCTTAATTGTCTTGCTCAAGTGAAGAACGGCAGAATTTTCCACCTTGCTGGTTCAGGGATTCAAACCAGCAACCTTTCAGTTACTGGCCCCACACTTTTAACCACCAGGCTACCTGCCTTTTACCATCATGCTATTTAAAATCTTGACGATGAATAATAAAATAAATAAATTGAAACATTAGTTTTTTTTCTGTCAACCCCAGATTGTGCTTACTTTACTGTCCATCTCTTGGCTTATCGCGCTTAAAACGTTACACACTGGACCATGAAATGTCTTTCAAAGACGTTTTGTCGTAGTCCCCCCCCCCCCCCTTTCTCTATCTGTAGGAGTCAAATTAGCGATTTCATTTTTTGACCCCAACGTGTTTTATCGGCCGATGTGAAACAATGAGGACAAGGCAGGGCTTTGTGGCGGCTGCAATGCATTTTTAACCCCTGTGAATGGTTCCTCACATTCCACAACAGCAGGCCATAGCTGAATGGCACCAGTAACTCCCTCTGCTGTTTTTATTACTGGTTACTCTGTTGGGCTTTTTGAACAACACACACACACACACACACAGGAGTCTTACACATCTTACTATGTCTTATATCATGTAATTCATTTCCTGTGTATCCAGTCTCTTTGCCTGGATAACCTGAGGTGCAACACTCAACAGTTGTGTGTCTTTTGTTTTCTCCATTTTTCTTAACCATGACGACGCCTTTATGGGCTGATGTGGTAAAACCCACCACACCTCTATTACGCCCAAGGAAATATAAGATACGTAATGTTGTTGCATAACCTGTATCCAGAGTAGAAAAGACTCTTCCTATTGTCTTTTATCCAGGCACACGGTGTTGACTCTAATTTGTGGCTTACTTGGTTTGGATAAAGTAGCAGTAATGTAACATCCATGTGTGGAATCTCCTAAAACAGCCATTTGTTTTTATGAAATGAATTTACTGTAACGGAATCTCTACCTGATGGCTGTCTACAGACAATCCCATAATTGGTTTATCGGCCGACTGATGGGCAGTGGTACCGGGGCTGTGTTAGTTTGTGGCCATGGCATTGATTTCAGCTGCGCAGTGGGACTCCTCCTGTGAAAGGGCAGTCTCTCTCTGCCAGCTCAGAAAGACTGTGGCTCCTGGATTAAATTATAAATGAGCCCCTCCATAGGAAACTCATTGCTTATGTCCTCAGTATAATCAAAAGGAATGTATTTGGCAAAAGACTGACTGCAGTCCCTTTAAGCACTGCTGTATCCTCTCTCATTATCACTCCACACACACACACAGGTTTTCTCCAAATTCTGAGCAAGGGGTAACAGGTGGGTGTGTAATCCCCATATTTGGGTCACACCTGCAACCCCATGGCTGGATCAATAAAATGCCATGCTACGTAAGCATGGGCTTGATAGTAAGCTATCTAGCAAGATATCCGGCCAAATTAGACCCGAAGAAATGTATTTAGTAATCGTGGGATTAGGGGTTACAGGAGAAGAGCGGGGGGTTGGACAGAGTTTGGGGGGAGGCTGTGGCCGATTTAACATGGCACATTTGAGACTGCATGGTTAGCTAGTGAAGAGGCTGTGCTGTTGTGATGAGGGCACATTTAAAGTGGTGTATTGGTAACACTTGATAACACACATTTATGAAAAAGTATTATTAAAAAGTGTGTTTCAGGGACTGTTGAAGTGAGACTGATTTTGGAGAGAGAGAGAGAGAGAGAGAGAGAGAGAATCAGCATCACTCCTGGTTAATCAATATTTTACCCCAACAGCATATCACAAATACATCCTTAAAACATTACTTTGATTAATACTATCACAGTAGTTATTTGAACCCCCATCTGTTGTGGTATGCTGTATTAAAGGAACATATATCTAATAGATGTTTTGCCTGCTCTGTGAACCAATGGTGGCATTGCTGCTCTGACTGCTATGGGATTAAAGAAGATAAATGAGATTAGAGAGAAGTAGCCCTAAGCCACGTGGCTGCAATCAGGGATTGGAAAGAGACTCTGTGTGTGTGTGTGCGTGTGCGTGCGCTGGGGCGAGCTCATTGTCCAGCCCAGATGTCACTAGCTCACTGGTATTATTGATCCCGTTTTTATAGACACACTGCTCAATGGAATAATTACATTATAAGCCGACAGTGTGTTGAATAAAACCAACATGATACAGTAAGAATTACTGTGATAAAATGTTTACGAATAAAAATCATATTTTGTCTTTGATCAGTTACCTTCTTCCATTGCCTTGTTGTGTTGGATTTTTATTCAGATGACATTTCATCAAATGAAATTTATTGAATTAGGCCTTTTAGCTTTCGATAAACAAAGAAAACCTTTTGGTAAAATGTCCCTGTAGATCAAATGATAGTCATTAAATAAATAATAAGTGGGACATGAAGGATGTCATTGCTCCTGTTTTGTCTACATTAATAGATAATATATCCTCAATATATTTGTTTCACCCTTTGGTATCTCTCTTTATGCAGATACAGATAAAAACATAGGTTAGCTATCATCCCATCTGGTAGTGACTGTCTTGACTGCGTCAACTCGATGTAAAGAAGTTAGCTGAGCTAGCTACCTAGTCTAGTTGAAGCTTTTCTGTTGCACTTCCTGTCCTTGTCCACAACAACTCCATTCAGATTAAACAACAGCCTACCTGATGGTTGCTCATTGTAGCCTACTCCTTCTCATTTAACTAACTTAATTCCGTAATTTTATTGATCAGAGATCTCCCACGTTGGTTGCTACACATGGAGCCACTGACAGTGCCACTTTGATTTGCCAACAATAACGACAAACGGGTGAAATCTCTGTAGGTTTCGCAAGAATTTAAAACACTAACGTCCGTTCGGATAAGCGTGCCCATCCCTACCTAACACTATTCCCCTAACACTGTGCCTTCCACTGGCCATGCCTCTGTGTCTGTCTCTGCTGTGTGACTGAGGCTGTGGCCTTCCCCACGACCTTGTTCATATTTGATGAGCCACCGCGAGTCACTAAGCCACAGGGGTAGAGAGGGGGAGGGATAGAGGGGTGACGGGGTGGAGAGATGACGTCACTACAAACTTAATCCAAACTCTGTTCTAAAGGTCAACTAAGTGGGGTGGGGGTTGGGGCAACGATTCTCAAAGGAGACTCCTCTGTCCATGGCTTTGGCCTATATCTCATTCAAGTCTCGAGAGGTGACCAAATGTTTAATTACAATGCTGGTTTTTGAAAATACACACTACTGTTTTTCTGCCACGAAAGTGGTGCTTCGAATTCCTTTGAATCCCAGACTGATACAGAACTCTCATACTTGTAAACAAACATGTAATTTAGCTGAGAGTTATGTGCAGTGGGACAACTAGATAACATGTTAATTTTGCTGGTCCATGAAATGAACAACAGGAGATGTGGTAATGCAGTGGTCCTGCTGTGAGTGAGGCTGCTTCATGGTGGCTAGTGAATGCTCTTATTAGATTAGCATCGTAGGCTGTACAGGCTCACACAAAGACCACACCCAGTAGTCACAGACATAAATACAAACAGCCCAGCAGACTCATTGGATCATATTTAAAGTGGCTGTACGGAACTTTTGCCTTGTTTTGCTGTTGAGCCAAAAGGGGTCCCATAAAATAGACAGAAATATTGTCAAGAAAATAACTAATTGGAAAGAAAGGGGCATGTATACACCCGTGAGCCAAAACATATATTGTTTACCTAAAACAATGGATCTGCTTGGTCGTCCCTGATATTTGCGGACGGCTAATAACTCCAAAACAAAATGGAACAAGAGTTATGTTGCTTTTCAGTTAACTCGAATTCTAAGATGATTATCTAGTTTCTAGATCAAGACACTGCGTAGACGTGGGCTTCGAGAGGGGAACAGGATGAATGTAGGCCTAGTTATTGTGCCCTTTGAAGCCTGGTGATATTAGATGTCTGAATGACTTAGGGAAACAAGCTGGAAATGTCTCTGGGCTACAGCTAATCATTCACCCACAGAGGATCTGATCGTTAGCCACTGATGTCAACCTAACCTTGCCATAATGGAGGGGGATATTTCTGTTCTGTCTCTATTTGTATGGGTGTGTTTTGGGTTGTGTGTATGGGTGTGTTTTGGGTTGTGTGTTTTGGGTTGTGTGTATGTTTGTGTGTGTGTGTGTGTGCGTGCGTGTGTGTGTGAGGGAGGGGCCCCCCAGTAGCCAGACCCAGCTGTTGCTAAACACACTACTTCACTAGAAGTGTGTTTGTGTGTTTCTGTGTGTGTATGCCTACGTACGTGTGTGTCCCAGTAGTACAGAACAGTAGTTCTGCTTTTATTTTTTCTGTAATAAAGTGCTTATCAATGTTGCTTTCATGCACACTAAAGTATTTGTCCTAAAAAATAACTGAAACGTTCGTTGTTCTTGTTTTCTCTCTCAGTAATTATCTCTCTCACAAAGCTACTCGTGTGGAAAAGCCAGACGGACGGAGGCAGGGAGAGATAGTCTAGGATGGTTATTTGATTTCTCCGTCTCTGTCAGCAGCTGTGTCTGCATTCTCAGAATGAGGAAGAGCGAGATGGAGGCAGAGAAAGGGAGAAGGAGGGAGCGAGAGGGGGAGCGAGAGAGAGCGAGGGAGAGATGGATGGAGAGAGAGAGAGAGAGAGAGAGAGAGAGAGAGCGAGAGAGAGACACACACAGAGACAGAGATGGAGAGAGAGAGAGAACCCATATTTATGTTTATTTATTTTCCCTTTTGTACTTTAACTATTTGCACGTCGTTACAGCACTGTATATATACATAATAAGACATTTGAAACATTTGTGAGTTTAATGTTGACTCTCTTGACTTCACTTTAAATTATCTATTTAATTTGCTTTGGAAATGGTAACATATGTTTCTCATGCCAATAAAGCCCCTTAAATTGAAATTGAGAGAGAGAAAGAGAGATAGAGAGTTGTGGAGCAGGGAGATAGGGGCAGACTGGTTTTGAGGTCACTGAGGATGACTGCTAGGGGCTAATGAACTTGCCCCATAGCCACGTGTGGAGCTGAATGTAAAGCCGGAGAGAGGTAGCTACCACATGATCCACTGACTATGCTGGCCTCTCTCCACAAAATCAGCCAAGGCAATGAAACAAAATGAAAGATCGCTGCTTCCTCAGTGCCTGTTCTCTCTTTCACTCCACCCCCCCTCCTCTCTTTTAGTCTCTGTTTATGTCCCTGTTCCTCTGTCTCTGTCTCTGTTCCTCTGTCTCTGTCTCTGTCTCTGTTCCTCTGTTTCTGTTCCTCTGTCTCTGTCTGTGTCTCTGTTCCTCTCTCTCTGTTTCTCTGTCTCTGTTCCTCTGTCTCTGTTCCTCTGTCTCTGTCCCTGTTCCTCTGTCTCTGTCTCTGTGTCTCTGTTCCTCTGTCTCTGTTTCTCTGTCTCTGTTCCTCTGTCTCTGTTCCTCTGTGCCCCTGTTCCTCTGTCTCTGTTTCTGTTCCTCTGTCTCTGTTCCTCTGTCCCAGTTCCTCTGTCTCTGTCCCTGTTCCTCTGTCTCTGTCTCTGTGTCTCTGTGTCTCTGTGTCTCTGTGTCTCTGTTCCTCTGCCTCTGTTCCTCTGTCTCTGTTCCTCTGTCTCTGTTCCTCTGTCTCTGTCTGTGTCTCTGTGTCTGTCTCTGTTCCTCTGTCTCTGTTCCTCTGCCTCTGTTCCTCTGTCTCTGTTCCTTTCTCTGTTTCTCTGTCTGGGTCTCTGTTCCTTTCTCTGTTTCTCTGTCTGTGTCTCTGTTCCTTTCTCTGTTTCTCTGTCTCTGTCCCTGTTCCTTTCTCTGTTTCTCTGTCTCTGTTCCTCTGTCTCTGTCTCTGTTCCTCTGTCTCTGTCTCTGTCTGTGTCTCTGTCTCTGTCTGTGTCTCTGTCTCTGTCTGTGTCTCTGTGCCTCTGTTCCTCTTCCTCTGCCTCTGTTCCTCTGTCTCTGTCTCTGTTCCTCTGTCTCTGTTCCTCTGTCTCTGTCTGTGTCTCTGTTCCTCTCTCTGTTCCTCTGTCTCTGTTTCTGTCTCTGTTCCTCTGTCTCTGTTCCTCTGTCTCTGTCTGTGTCTCTGTTCCTCTCTCTGTGTCTCTGTCTCTGTCTCTGTTCCTCTGTCTCTGTTCCTCTGTCTCTGTCTGTGTCTCTGTTCCCCTCTCTGTGTCTCTGTCTCTGTCTCTGTTCCTCTGTCTCTGTTCCTCTGTCTCTGTTCCTCTGTATCTGTTCCTCTGTCTCTGTCTCTGTGCCTCTGTTCCTCTGTTCCTCTGCCTCTGTTCATCTGTCTCTGTCTCTGTTCCTCTGTCTCTGTTCCTCTGTCTCTGTCTGTGTCTCTGTTCCTCTGTCTCTGTTCCTCTGTCTCTGTCTGTGTCTCTGTTCCTTTCTCTGTTCCTCTGTCTCTGTTCCTCTGTCTCTGTCTCTGTTCCTCTGTACCTCTGTTCCTCTGTACCTCTGTTCCTCTGTCTCTGTCTCTGTCTGTCTCTGTCGCTGTCTCTCTCTGTCTCTCATTGCTGAAAGGCTGCACTATTGTCCCAAACTAGGCTTAATCTGAGTCTGGGAAACCGACCCTCTATGTTCTCCACCTTCCTCTAGTCCAGATTCTGTGTTCTACCTTCTGGTTTCCATGGGCTACTGCAGCCAGCGACTAGTGTTTTCCACTGAGGATACACGTTTCCCAGCTGCTGCCTCTGTGCCTATTGCCCTGGGGCCTGGTGGTGTAGTAGCTGTTCAGAGAGGGGAAACCAAAGTCCGGGAGCTCTTAGCAATGACCCCAACCCCCCCTCACCCCTCCTCATTGGTCCATGGTGATTTTTAAAGACCTAGATCTCAGCCCCCATTGTACTCCCCTGTACCCTCCTCTACCCCGCTGGCCTCGGTGTCCTGTTCCCACATTATATCCAGATGTGTGTGTCCTGCATGTGTGTGTGTGTGTGTGTGTGTGTGTGTGTGTGTGAGGGAGGGGCCCCCCACTAGCCAGGCCCAGACTCAGATTATCTGAAGCTGCTGTTAAACACACTCGTTCACCAGACTTCTGTTTACCCTACTACTGAGAGAAAGGAAGTCAGATTTCATCGTGATGGACTGACTACCAAGCCCTCTTACAACAGTTTCAATTTACATGTAATTTCCATTTATTTAAATAAACACTTTAAATTTTCCATGGTCGAGAAGGAACCTGCAAGTATGCCTTTCGTTGGACGGTGTATACCATGTGTATCCTGTACACACGACTAATAAAGTGAGAAAGGGTATATTTTAAGTATTCAAACAGGGCCCAGGAGATATCTAACCAAGCATCTCTTAGCTCTACTGGGTTATAACACAATAACCTCTTTGTCGTGATGTTGTTTGGTTCTCTGATGCACTGTAACTGAACTAATTTCAAATCAAATGTTATTTGTCACACGCTCCGTAAACAGAAGGTGTAGACTAACAGTGAAATGCATCCGGGCCCTTCCCAACAATGACCCTTTTAGATACATCATAGAAAAGTCATAACATATAATAATACATGAATAGACATTGATTAATGATAACTTGGCTAAATACACTGGGTACCAGTACCGAGTCCATGTGCTGGGGTACCAGTACCGAGTCCATGTGCTGGGGTACCAGTACCGAGTCCATGTGCTGAGGTACCAGTACCGAGTCCATGTGCAGGGGTACCAGGTTTGTGCAAAAAGGGTAAATGCAGATAGTTAAATACTAACTATTTAGTAGTCTTATGTCTTGTGGGTATAATCTGTTCAGGGACCTGTTGGTTCCAGGATTGGTGCATCGGTACCGCTTGTCTTGGGGGTATGATCTGTTCAGGGACCTGTTGGTTCCAGGCTTGGTGCATCGGTACCGCTTGTCTTGGGGGTATAATCTGTTCAGGGACCTGTTGGTTCCAGGATTGGTGCATCGGTACCGCTTGCCATGCGGTAGCAGAGAGAACAGTCTATGACTTGGGTGGCTGGATTCTTTGACAATTTTTAGGGCCTTCCTCTGACACCGCCTGGTATGGAGGTCCTGAATGGCAGGGAGCTCGGCCCCCGTGATGTACTGTGCCGTGTGCACTACCCTCTGGAGCAGCTTGCAGTCAACAGTTGCCATATTAAGCGGCGATGCAGCTAGTCAAGATGCTCTCAATGGTGCAGATCTGAGGGCCCATGACAAATCTTTTCAGACCCCTGAGGGGGTCTTTGTCGTGCCCTCTTCACGAATGTGTTGATGTGTGTGGACCATGATATTTCCTTAGTAACGTGGACACCGAAGGACTTGAAGCTCTCGACTTGTTCCACAAATGCCCTGTCGATGCTCCGCCCTCCGATTCCTGAAGTCCACGATCAGCTCCTTTTTCTTACTCACATTGAGGGAGAGGTTGTTGTCCTGGCTCCACACTGCCAGGTCTCTGACCTCCTCCCTGTAGGCTGTCTCGTCGTCGTTGGTGCCAACCACCGTCGTGTCTTCTGCAAACCTAATGATAAGAATAGTTTGCAAGCCCTGTCACATCCGTCAAGCGTCAGTGTCGGTGTAGTATGACTCGATCTTGGTCCTGTATTGACACTTTGCCTGTTTGATGGTTCATCTGAGGATTTCTTATAAGAGTCCGGATTAGTGTCCCGCTCCTTGAAAGCGGCAGCTCTAGCCTTCTCTTTTTGGGATATGTACTGGATCTACGCTCACTGTGAGGACAACGATTTACACAGAATACACACCCACACCTATGTCTGCTGTTATATGCTGCTCTCTACAGTCATGAAGCCCTTCTCTGTGCTAATAGACACATACGTGTACATCAAACAAACACACTGACATACAGATGTGGGATCTTAATTTGACCAGTTTCTCAGAGCAGAAACATAACCCTGCAGCAACAGGGAATGTGAATTATTGTGTGGATTATAATAAACTGACGTTATTTGAAATCAAGTCTGACATTTTAAAGTGGAAATGGCAAATCTTTAGAAGCCTTTTTTAAACCTTGAGTACACTACACCCCTCAAACTCAAATCTGGACCTTGAAGAAAACAGCATTTTTTTCCCATTCTTCCCCTCTAATCAGGGACTGATTTAAGACCTGGAACACCAGGTGGGTGCAATTAATTATCAGGTACAACAGAAATGCACCAGGCTCTGGACCTCGTAGGGTGATTTCTTGTACAGATCCTACACCTGTACATGTCTTGTTGATGTTTACATGAGTAATGCATCCTCACACAGCTATATACGAGAGGCCATGCTGCAAAAGCACCCACACACACACACATATATATATATACGAACACACACAGACAAAGTGTGTTGTGTAAAGAAGGGCACTAGACTGGCCCAATGTGAACAGAATAAAAAGACTAGTAATCTTTTGCTTATTTGTTGTGTAAAAGGGCTGAGGGTTTAGCAGTGCTCGGGCAGACAGAGAGAGACGCACACAGCCCAGGTCTCTGTCGTCACGGCAACCTGGTGGCCCGCCTGGCAGGTGAATCCCGTTGGATTCACTGAGCCCCGTCAATGACTGTCTTGAGTTCTCCAGAGACCTGTAGACGTCCTGTAATCACTACCGTTTACACTAAGGTTATGCTCAGCTGTGTGTGCTCAGCTTAGCTGTGTACAGTAGTCTCTCAACCCTCTGACATCATTGTCTATGTTACCTTACCTTAACTCACCGTTTACCTCGTTTACCTTACATTACCTTACTCAAAACCAGTCCAGAAATGTAATTATCTCACCCCAGGTTTATTTATAACATACCCCACCAGGACACTAACATTCTGTTATAGGTGACTGGTACACTGTTAAAATTAAGTGTATTGTAACACTAAAACAAGTGTCAACTGAGCTGCCACCATTGTTAAGGAGATGAACCCTTAATTTTCCTTGGCGTTTTAAAACACATAAGGGTATAAGGGGTTATGAAACAGATTTAAGGTGTACTGAAATTCATCCTGAGGTGTTCTGAAGCATGAAATGAGCTGTGTTGAGTGTATATAGTATGCTTATTGGTCATAATATGGATATAGTTAGTTAGTATGCCGAAGGGCCCAGATGTCGTACTAAATTCGCCAAAATACGAGTATAGACACAGTGGACACTATTGCCGTACCATAAATGGGCGTGGCTTCACAACGTTTTCAGATTTGAAGAAAATGGCTGGAAATAGGCAGCCGAAGTACACATTAATTCCTTTAACTAATTATGACAAATGTTGAGCAATGTAATAAAGTTAATGACTTTTCAAATAAGTTATGTTACACGTTATGTTGGCTGACAATTTATTAGCTACGCTGTCCTTACGAACCGCATAGCATTACAGCAGTATGTACCGGTATGTTAGCTAGTTACCTAACGTTAGTTGGCTACAAATACATTGAACTTGCCAGGCATTATATTAACTATCTGCTATATAACTAACTACCCAACGTTTATTGACTTGATTATTCACATCATTCGTATCTAAGTGGTATAGTCGTTGTGCGTTTCAATGGAGTCAATTCTGGCTATCTACTCCGATTTCAGAGAACTGAGTGTGCCAGAGTGCCGAATAACTGATGAATTTACAAACGCTCAACACCTGTTGAATATGGCTGTCAGCAATTATATTGTTATATTATATTGTTGCCAGCAGCACAGTTAGAGTCACCATCGCTCTGGATAACGTGAAAACAGCCTAACCAGCTCTGCTATGGCAAGAAAAATGGTCAGAGTGAGGTGTTTTCTCATTTGTGTTTGGAAGTAGCTAGTCAACGTTAGCCAGTTAGCTTGGGTGCTTGACTGCCGTTGAAAGCTTGGATCAACCCTACTCCTCGGCCAGAGAGTCCAGTATGCGCTCTGAACGCTCTGGATTTACCAACGCCCAGAGCGCACTGTGGCACTCCAGATCGAATTTAATAACACACCCAAAATCGTAAAATGTCTAGCTAGTCATTTTTTATGCTAACAAGCTAGCAAGAGGTTGCATAGCAACAGCATCGACTTCCGGCAAAGCGCTAGTAAGCTCAACTGAAACAATACAGATCGTTTACAGTATACTTAAATGAAGCTAATAGTATGTAGTGTATATACTCATTATGTATGTAGTATACATTATGTTAGTATGGGTATTCGAACACAGCTATGGTGTGTTGTAAGACCACTTAATCAAGAGTTGGGCAACACCTTGCAAGAGACTGGGAGTGCTAACCCGGAAAAGGTTGAGTACACTATTAGGGTGTTTCGAATCCTGTCTAGTGAAAAAAAAAAAAAGATCCCTTCTTCTGGAGTTTCCAAATACTTACATACAAATGGAAGTCCCTCCTCTTATTGTGTATTATTTTATTATTTGCTCTTATGTTGTGCTGATAAACTCCTCATTGGTCATTCCAAAAGGTCACATATAGGGTATTATGCTCAATCAAAGAATACAAGAAAATATAGTTTTGTGAAAATACAATTCATAAGTACAAAATTATTTTGAAGCTTAAAATGCTTTATCGTGGACAAATGTATTAATTTGTACTTGTTCTGTTACCTCATTTGACCTCTGCTGCTATAACTTCCATAGCCCTAAATATTTTGATTGTAACATAATGTATAATCTCACAATGTACCTGGAAACTGTAGCCTGTAATTAGTGCTATTGTCTACCCTAGGGAAAGGGGACATGCACGAAACATCAAAAAGGGTTTTCACAAGACTCTCGATGTTTCAGAGTACTTCCATTCTGTTTTGAAATACATTCAGTGTATTATAACGCTTACATTGGGTTTACATTCAAACACCGTCCATAGATTTACAGCCATGTGCCTTATCTCAAATCAACCCCTTGCCCATACGTCAGCGTTTCTCAAACTCGGTCCTGGTTTTTGCCCTAGCACTACACAGCTGATTCATATAATCAACTAATCATCAAGCTTTGATTATTTGAATCAGCTGTGTGGTGCAGGGGTGAAAAACAAAAAGTGCGCCCCCTTGGGGTCCCCAGGACCGAGTTTGGGAAACGCTGCCCTACGTCCTATGCACTTCTAAGCAATGTGGTAAACATTTCACCTAGCTTATCAACGGGCAAGATAGATTTAGAACCATATCGCTCACGCCAACCAAATTCCCTCTAATTGCCACAGTTAATTGTACCTTTATTTCAACATTGAGTCCCATTGAGACCAAGGTCTTTCTCACAAGGGAGCCCAACATTTTACAATTTCACACATTTTATGAAATACAAGAGAATAAAAAAATCTAAGTGCATAAGGCACAGGACATCGGATCTAGGGGTCGATTTGGGATTGGGCAACGGTATTTCAGAGGGCACTGGTAGTCATTGTAGGAGACGCAGGTTGGTTGTGGCTCCAGGCTCAAGTCAATCCCAGTCAACAGTAACTAATAAGCACACTAGCCCAGGTCCTTCTCTCTCATAGAGAACAAAGGAGTGGAGACCTCGAGGGAGTTGAGGCAGACCGACGTATTGTGCTGGTCCTTCTTTATAAGAAACCACCTGTGACAGACATCACTACGTCCTTACTACTACTTGTTTTTAACCTCTTATATCTGAACTTTGACCTTTAGCATTTCAAGTGGAAGGGGGCTCTAAATCAGACCATTTTGAATGTATTTGTAGTAACAAATCCCATGCAACAGGATGAAACATTTGGGTAGATGCAGTATAAAACTATGTTGAGTCATGATGTTATATGCTAACACACAGTGACTGTGGCGTTATACTGTGTTGCCTTTGGGATGCAGAAAGAGACTCCTGTCTTCAACATGCATGTAACATCCATAAGCCTCTGAAATACTAATCCTAGCAGATTCTCCCCCATAGGAGCTTTCTGGGCTAGGAGTGTTTGGAGATTGGAGAGCATGTAGGATTTCCTTGCTGTAGTTGGAGCCTGCGGTTTACCCTCTCTGTCTGTCTGTCTGTCTGTCTATCTCTCTCTCTCTATCTCTCACTCACTCTCTCTCTCTCTCTATCTCTCACTCACTCTCTCTCTCTCTCTCTCTCTCAATCATTCGCTCTGTCTATATTTTCTCTCCTCTTTCTATTTCACTTAATCTTTTTTGTTTTCTCTTGCTCTCTTTCTTTCTAATACTCTCTCTCTCTCTCTCTTCTCAATGACTCTTTCTCTCTCTTTCAACCCCCCTCCCCTCTCCCTCCCCCAGAGCTTTCACTAGTGCTTTCATTCTTAGTTTATACTTTCCACTTGGTGAGTTAACAAGCAAGGCTGATGTTCACCAACTGGAATCAGTCAGCCCTATAAAGACATGACCCAGATGTCCATGGTTCCACTATCAATGTTTCAATCATTATGCTCATTGTAATATCTCGGGGGGAGTTTGAAGGGACTATTCTATTTTACATGTAGCTTCCTTATAAACAGACCTGGGTTCAAATACTATTGTAAATAATTTAAAATACTTTTTCTGAGCTTGTTTGATCTTGCCTGGCTCAATCAACCAATAGAATAGTCCCAAAACACTAACACCAACCCTGGCAGGCTAGAGGAAACGCTCAAGGTATTCAAAATATTTTAAATAGTATTTGAACCCAGGTCTGCATGTGAACTTGTAAAGTCCTGTACGAAACTGCTAAATATCACTTGTTATTCCGCTAAAGTAGTGTTGGTTCTGACTTATTGTTGTTGGCTCTGAGGCCTCTAGTAAAGTGGACTCCATGACACAATAAGTGTTTGTTGTGAAAAAAAATTGGATTTCACCCACTGGTTATTTTATTTAGGTTGCACTTCTTTGAGTTATTGTATTTGTTTTCAAACAGTTTGAGCCAAGTTAGTGTTTGAGCATCCACGGTCTCAATTGAGCTATGAGGAGTTCTCGGGGAAAACACTCCTGTATCCTTCCCAGTCAGCGTGTGTGCGTATTTGAGAGATATAATTAAAATGTCTCAATCTCAATGCGTCCCTTCTCCTCTCCGTCCATATTTGTCCTTTCTCTCTTCATCTTATCCTTCTATGCACTTCCCTTTTCTGTAATGTACTCATGCTATGTTATTGTCAGGTTTTACTTCAATCCAAACAGATTCCAAATGAAAAAGGATTCAAAGGGAATAGACAAAAAAGAAAAAACAGAGGAGAAACCCCTTGATAATGTCCTGCTTTCCATCCATTCTTTTTATTCCTGGTTTGTTTGTGCGTGTGTGTGTGTGTGTGTGTGTGTGTGTATGCGTTTGTGGCCGTGTGTGTGTGTGTTGCTGTGGGGCTGGCTGGAAGTGTCTCTTGTGGGCCTGCGCTGCAAAGGGGGAATGCAAGGGTTCAGTAGCCTAATTGCATTCCAGAGAGGCTCATTAAGTTGCTGTTCCAGGGGTTATTCTGGGCTACCTACACAGGAGGGTGTAGGGAGCGAAGACCCTGGGACAGACCCTGGGATGGAGGTTCCATATGGGAGGCTCAACGCAGCCTACTACTCCACTACTACTCTCGCCCTGGCCTCAGTCACAACTAGTCCATAAGAAACCTGTTAGAACCGGTTTTTGGTAAAGAACTCAACACGAAATGACCAAAACAAACAAATGCATCTTATCACTGTCCAAGTGTGTTTCTAGTTCCAACATCTTCTATTTGTGTCTTAATTTATCTGTAAAACCAGCTTAAACTGGATTTCTTGTGTTCTTTGTAAGACAAATCCTAACGTTCACGCTAGCTCTTTAGCGGTCTCTCAGTTAGGGCTGGGAATTGTCAGGGACCTCACGATGCGATATTATCACGATGCATAGGTGCTGATACGGTAAGTATTGCGATTCTCACGATTCTATATGTATTGCGACTCGATACTGTGATTTTATTGCGATTTTGCTGTTCCCAACCTATTGTTCGGAGAGACAAGAGATAGCATGAGAAAACAAGTGTGAATCAATCAGGGAAATAAAAGGTCTGAAAACAGTGTGGCGCAGGTGCAGCCGACTAGCGCTAGCTAACAATACCAAAAAAAAAAAAAAAATGTCTGCGGTCTCCGTAATAACCGTCCGATGAGGCAAAAAATATATAAACGGACACACATTTTCTCCTCCTCTCCTGACTGCATGTGCTGCCATAGAAATAGATTGAATAGAACGGGTGTCCCTATTCTAGTCAATGATGGCATAATGGGTGGACTGGCAGCCATTGTGAGTGTATCCATAGGGGCAAAGCAGGAAGTGCACCCATCAATATTTGTTGATTCAATACCAATTACCAAACAAATCAACTTAAAACAACAGTAGTGTATACTTGTTGCCTGTATGTTGGGCTGTCTAATACAAATGGGAGAAGCATCTGAAAGAAAGTGAAGCACACTAAGGCTGCCCCCTTGGTGAAAAACAGCCCTCCAACTGGCCCTCACATCTGCAGGGTTAACTCCAGAGGGCCGTGTGTGTGTGTGTGTGTGTGTGCTTCCCTCTCCCTCCCCCCACCACCCCTGTCTGTTTTTCTCACCACTCGTTAACCCCTAGCTGCTCCCAAAAAGCAGCTTTTTAACTAACAGCTGACTTATGAAGGGACAGCCGGGTGTTCATGTGTTCTAGTGAGTTTCTGCGGACTCTTACAGTTTTTGCCTATTGCTTACACACGTTTTGCTAAATTTGGCTCATTGTGTCAAAACTCTACACACAAGCAAATAAGACACAACACTGGGAAATAAACCATTCACATCTATGTCAAATTGAAACTCTGCTATCAAAACCTAACAATCCTTTGTCAAAATGTCACTCTGATGACAAAATGATACCCACTTGCATCATATGAATACACTTTCAGATCAGCAGCAACACACTAGTCTACTTTATATAAAAAACTGCAGTCTTTTGTTTTCAATGTTTTTATTCAGTTCCACAGAGGGCATGTTTTCACAACAACCAAAAAATGAAATACTGAATTCAAAATCATTACATTACAGTAGTATATTTTACAGTACAGTAAATTCAGTTAAATCAAAAATAAAACAAACAATACACTACTGTAAACACAGAAAAACACAATTGTGCGCAAGTGGGCTTATGGATCCTGCCGTCTGTTGGGGTCTGGCCACAGGATCTCATCAACATCACAAGCAATGTCTTCTCTCGCTAAGCATCGGGGAAAATATCCCCTTGTGTGCCGAATCCATCCCTGGATTGACCTCACCTCAATGTCTCCGCAGGCCTGTTCCATTGCCTGCAGAAGAGGCTTACGGGAATGTGGTTGGCGGTCATATACGCGACATCTCCAAGCGGAAAAAAATTCCTCTATAGGATTTAGAAATGGCGAGTAAGGGGGCAAGTACACAACTTCAAATTGATCATGGTTGGTGAACCAGTTCTGGACCAGAGCAGCCCGATGGAAACTAACATTATCCCAGACAACAACAAACCTGGGCTGCTCTGGTCCATCCTGTACAACTGCATCATGAAGTGCATCTAGAAATGTGATTATGTGTTGCGCATTATAGGGACCCAGTTTGGCATGATGGTGCAGTAGCCTTCGAAGACCTATGGCAGCACACAATGTGACATTTCCCCCGCGCTGCCCCGGGACGTGCAAAATTGCCCTTTGGCCAATTATATTACGTCCCCGTCGTCTGTTTTTGCTAAGGTTGAAGTTCTTTGATCCTGACACTGTTCCTCTCAAATGGGACCCTGTACAATTGCTTCATGGTCATGTTGTGCTTTACCAAGATGCGTCTGATAGTTGTAATGCTTAGTCGATTTATGTTGTTGAATACTTGCCTATCTGCAAGTATTTGTTGCTGTAGCTGGTGGAGATGGATTGCATTGTTTGCTCTGACTAGGTTCACTATGGCAAGTTCCTGCTGTTGGGTGAACAGGCGTTGGCGTCCACCCCCAGTAGGTCTTCTAGCCATTCTGTAGAAAAATGCAACCACAAATGGTTCTTGTTTGCTTCTTTTTTTACACTACTGTGTATACTGAACTTTACTGTATTTACCATACACAGTACTGAAACATCTCAACACGTTATCACGGTATGTTTCACAAAACTACCACTTTTGTTGAAAAAGGAGCATTAGCCACCCTGGAATACAATACATGTGATACAGTAACGTGATATGGTACAGTACTGTAAATACTCTAGATACAGTCTGAGTAGAGTAGAGAGTTGAAGACATACCTGTTTTCCAGTCGGAATGTCCTTATTATGGATGAAACTGTGAAACGGCTTAGATTAGGATGGACTCTGCCCAGCTTCCCTCATAGTCAGGCCATGGTTTATGACATGGTCCACCAAAGTTGCTCATATGTCATCCGAAATAATGGTCCTTGCGTGGCCTCTTCGACCACGTCCTCCTCTCTCTCTCTGTCTTCCTCTTCCCCTGCCTCTAGCTCTCCCTGCCGCCATGCTTGCAAAGTTCTCAAAATGGCTTAACTGAGGCCTTTTTGTAGCTGGCTGATTGGTGTTCAGTTTTGTAAGTAAGAATTTTCAAGTGTGTGTCTACGTCTTTTCAATTAACCAATGTGTGTTGTATTTTGAATAGATGTGTTTTCCCAATGGTAACCTGAGATTTCATTTTTGAACTAAGTGTCTTATGTATGAAATAGTGTGTAGTGTCTAGGAGCAAGTGTGTTGCAGAAAGGAGCAAGTGTGTTACAGAATTGCAACTAAAGTGCAAAGCAGCGCTTTTGTTTAAGGTATGGTTACACTTTGTTTAAGGTATAGTAACAACAACTTCAAGTTATGTTACTTTGGTTTAAGCATGTGTCTATAGTGTTCAAGCAACGGGCAAAAACTGTAACTTGATAAAACCTTGTTACTCCTTGCTGAAACAAGCAAGGTACATTGATGCAGCAGCATACATTGAAATAGAATGATTAGAACAGACTTGGAACCTCTAACAATGGAAATTTGAATGGCCAACTCAGAAATGTTTTATTTTCTTTTTCATGCATAACTGTCAGCCCAAATCACTACTTTCAATGTAACGTCGCTGCTGTGTCTCTCAATCTCTCTGGGTGGTTTAGCTCAGTAGTAGTTAGTATCTAGTTAGGTAGCCAACTCTGCATCTTTGTGTGGAATGCCATCATGAGTAGAAGAGGTCACTCAGATTTATACAAACAGGGCGGTCCTGTGGGAGCAGCTAGGGGTTAACAAGTGGTGTGAGAAAAACAGACAGGGGTGGTGGGGGGAGGGAGAGGGAAGCACACACACACACACACACGGCCCTCTGGAGTTAACCCTGCAGATGTGAGGGCCAGTTGGGGGGCTGTTTTTCACCAAGGGGGCAGCCTTAGTGTCCTTCCCTTTTCTTTCAGATGCTTCTCACATTTGTATTAGACAGCCCAACATACAGGCAACAAGTATACACTACTGAACCTTTTTGGTTCCAGGTAGAACCCTTTTGGGTTCCATGTAGAACCCTCTGTGGAAAGAGTTCTACATCAAACCCAAAAGGGTTCTTCTAAGGTTTTTCCTTTAGGTTCTAGATAGCACCTTTCTTTCTAAGAGTGTACTGTTGTTTTAAGTTGGTTTGTTTGGTAATTGGTATGGTTTCAAACAAGACTTTTGAGTGTACTGTTGTTTTAAGTTGGTTTGTTTGGTAATTGGTATGGTTTCAAACAAGACTTTTGAGTGTACTGTTGTTTTAAGTTGGTTTGTTTGGTAATTTATATGGTTTCTAACAAGACTTTTGTAAAATGCAAATAGAATAAAGAATTAAGGATATTTTATTTTCAATGAGCAAAGTAGACAATGATTCCCTTCAACTAAACAAACTAAAAAAAATGTGAGAACAACTCAAACAGATTCCAAAGTGTCCAGAACAACAGTTTTGTTGTTGTTGAAAACCCCTCCCTCCATTTCCTTGACCATGCAGCAATCTCAGCAGCACTGCCCACTCTACGAAATCTAACATGACGGTGTTGACCCAAACACCTGCTCTGGCCCCTGTTCCCTCCTACATACATCCGAGCAGGGACCCAGTGGGTGCTTTTCGTTCGTAAGACCCTTCGCACGTAAATAGAGGGACGCCCTTCCTCCTCTTCTACTCACCACCCTCCTCCCACCCCACTAATCAAGGGTCTGGAGACAACCAGAAAGAGAGAGAGAGAGAGGATCCCTCCATTGTTTTGTCTATGCTGAAACATTAATGGTGGGGATCTGTTGGAACTGTGGCTGGGGTTGGGTGGGGGGTTGGGATGGGATGGGTATAGGGGACGGAAAATGGGGGGGGGGGGGGGGGAATGGACGCCGTGAGCCCCCTGTCTGTGAGCGTGACCTGCTTTCACAGTCCCAGATCCAGATCTGGGCCCAGCCAGTCCACAGGGTGCTGGGCTGTGGGACTCCTCTGCTGCCCTCCACCCAAACACTAAACGGGCCTGTCACACGCACACACCACAGCGCTCATGCACAAATGCATGCATACGAATACACACACACACAGCAGGACTGGGACTACACTAAAACGCAAAGCCTCATTATTGTCATTGGAGCTAATACATTCAGCTATATAAACAGGGTGCATGGCAGGAAGAGTCAAACAACAAAGTAAGCTACAGAGAATCACATTGATTTGATTTGTATTTGTATGCTACAGACAGCACCAATTGGTCAAACATACATGTACATTAATATTCATTACATACACACAAAAGTCATTAGATAACATAACTCCACTGTGTCTAAAAGGTTGTATGCAGAAATAGTAGCCTATGCTTTTCCAAACTGGGCATGCCATGGGTCGTCTATAGCCCTCTCCTCCTCTCCTCCTCTCCTCCTCTCATTGCATATCCCTCTCTTCTTCTCTGGTTCTCTCCATCACACGGCGTACAGCAGGGCTCTTTGTCTGAATGCCCGGGAATGGGGAGGCGAAGCACAGTTTGTTCATAATGGATTATTGATTGGTCTGAGAATCCGCTGGCTTGGGGATGATGGAGGGAGAGGCGAGGGGACGGGGGCTCTGTCCACACCACTGCTGTCCCGCCCTGAGCACTGAATGTGTCCACTTTATGAGGCCCTGTCTCTATACTGTGTGTGTGTGTGAGTGAGTGTGAGTGAGTGAGTGATTTTAAAGAGTTCTCTGTGTCTAATGTCCAAAGCACACATGTGACTGACTGTGAAGCTCTCAGTACGTACCAGTCGCTTTCAAAGCTTACTCTCTCTCTCTCTCTCTGTATGGAGCAGTGTTAAAAGCTCACAGTGTGTGTAGACCTCGTAGAGATCTGGGTGGATAACTTTTGTAAAGCGGCCTTCTGTTAAACAATTTCATTTCTGTGTGTGTGCGCGCGTGTCCATGCTGCATGCATTTGTGCGTGCGTGTGTGTCTGTGCGTGTGTGTGTGTGTGTGTGTATTTGTTCAGACCTGTGTTGAAATAAGCAGTCCACTTAAAAAAAAAATCTGATCCATATATGTTCCTATTAAATGCTGTTCTCTGTGTCCCACTGAGACTACAACAGACAGCAGGGCTGACGATGCCGCACACTGAAATGGCCCTGAGCCATTTGCTTTAATAAAGCGTATAGTGAGTGAGAGAAAGTGTGTTTTTAAAGGCCAAATCACCCCTCCTCTGTGTTTTGGAGATGTGTGTTGCATCTCCGTCTCTCTTCGGTGGTGTTTGTTGTGATTGAGGGCCCTCCCTCTGGCTGACAGTGTCGTCCATCACAGTGATGAGAGTAAAGCTCCTCACCCTCCTGCTCTCCTTCCTTGCCTCTCTCCCTGCCTGACACACAGAAGAATGTGCTGCAAGACCAGCTCCAGATGTCCCAAGATTCTCCCTGAGATCTGAGATGGAAATGGGCCTCCTTTCTTTGAAGGGCTCTGGATCGATGGGAAAAATAAGAGCGGATTTCCTCGTTTCGCACAGCAGCTAGACCTTCAGCTGCCTGAGTTCAACATTTTGTGGTGGGGAAAAAATGTCTTCCTCCTCACTAGCTGCCCACTTACCTCAGCTGAGAAGGGCTATTTGGGTTTTAAACTCATGGTAAGACATGTTAAAAGTGCATCGGTATATCTGACACATTTATAGACCTATTATAGACATTCTAGACCTACAGTATAATAGACTTAGCCCTTCTCAAACCCCGCATCTGTAGCAGAGTTGGGATCAACGCTAGCAAGATGGAGTGGGCTACATGACAGCCAAGGCAGTCAATTCAAGGTTGGACTTATCATAGGATATGAGGAGCTTTTTGGATCAGTGGAGTGGGGGGAATGGGGGTGGACATGTTGAAATCAAGTCTTTGACAAGAAACCCATGGTGGGTGTAGTTTTTGCATTACCGTAACACTCATCACAGAGGTCCTGATAATGAATGGTAACATTGTCCCTCTGGACACACACACATACACACTCTTAGCCAATTTGTCATTTTTTTCTTACTTTGTGTTGAGAGGGGAGAACATTGTTTCTCCTTCAGCTAGGCTAATCTCATTACAGTTTAATTTGGACATGTGACCGTCTGGTGGATGACAGGCTTAATGCTCGCTGAATACTTCTCCAATCAGCAAACCCCATTTAATAACAAATAAGATCCTTGTCCTCTTTATTTACATTTTTTTTACACTTAAACAGGAATAAATAAACCAGGAAGTATTAAAGGGGCAATCTGCAGTTGGTAAACAGCTTTGGTAAACAGCTGAGGGATGGGGCTGGAGAAATATAACCGCTCTCAGACTAAGTGGGGTAAGATGGGAGGGATATTAAGGATGGAAAAACAGGGATCTATATCTAGGTGTTTAATTGTCAATCCTGTCCAGAAATGTGAATTCCTTACGGTCAATTCCACGGTAATTACGCTTTGACTCGACTCCATTTTCTTCCACTTTTTAAAACTCTATACACATGGAATACTTTTAACAATTTCCTCTGAAAATGTGACTAAAACTAATTTAGTGGAACAACAGTGCAGTTACAGTAAAGTTTCCCTCAGGTTTTTTATACGACCTTGTTTTCCAAAAGCTCTGTTAAAAATCTGCTCTGAATTAAGATTCAAAGAGGTCTGCGGAAAGAATTGAGTGTCCGCTATGACATGGCACCAATCTCTTGGTTATTGAACTACAATAAATTAAGTGGATTTACACCTGATAACAGAATTACAGTAGTGAAATTAAATAATCTGTACGACACAGAAATGCATAATTATGGATATAATAATTATGTCATTCTCCTCTTGTTTCACAAGTTTGGACATCAGAGTAGAGTAGAGTAGAGTTCAGTAGCATATAGTTCAGTAGAGTTCAGTAGAGTAGAGGTCAGTAGAGTAGAGTAGCATATAGTTCAGTTCAGTAGAGTAGAGTAGAGTACAGTAGCATATAGTTCAGTTCAGTAGAGTAGAGTAGCATATAGTTCAGTAGAGTAGAGTTCAGTAGAGTAGAGTAGCATATAGTTCAGTTCAGTAGAGTAGAGTTCAGTAGAGTAGAATATAGTTCAGTTCAGTAGAGTTCAGTAGAGTAGAGTAGCATATAGTTCAGTTCAGTAGAGTAGAGTTTAGTAGAGTTTAGTAGAGTTTAGTAGAGTTTAGTAGAGTTTAGTAGAGTAGAGTAGCATATTGTTCAGTACAGTAGAGTATGGTAGCATATTGTTCAGTAGAGTAGAGTAGCATATAGTTCTGTTCAGTAGAGTAGAGTAGCATATTGTTCAGTACATTAGAGTAGAGTAGAGTTCAGTAGAGTAGAGTAGCATATAGTTCAGTTCAGTAGAGTTCAGTAGAGTTCAGTAGAGTAGAGTAGAGTAGCATATAGTTCAGTACAGTACAGTAGAGTAGAGTAGCATATAGTTCAGTACAGTTCAGTAGAGTAGAGTAGAGTAGCATATAGTTCAGTACAGTTCAGTAGAGTAGAGTAGCATATAGTTCAGTAGAGTAGAGTAGCATATAGTTCAGTACAGTAGAGTTCAGTACAGTAGAGTAGAGTTCAGTAGAGTAGAGTAGAGTAGAGTTCAGTAGCGTAGAGTAGCATATAGTTCAGTACAGTAGCATATAGTTCAGTACAGTAGAGTAGAGTTCAGTACAGTAGAGTAGAGTTCAGTAGAGTAGAGTAGCATATAGTTCAGTACAGTAGCATATAGTTCAGTACAGTAGAGTAGAGTAGAATATTGTTCAGTAGAGTAGAGTAGAGTAGCATATTGTTCAGTAGAGTAGAGTTCAGTACAGTAAAGTAAAATACTGTACTATCTCTGCTTTTCTTTACTGTACTGTACGGTGATATTGTATTGAACTTGTACTCTACTCATTGTACTGTACTTTGCTATCCAAACTTGTTTAACATACGTCTATAATAGGTTCAGATTTGGTTTAGTCCGGTCTGTCTGTGGACATTATTTGTATTATTATTATTATTTATTTTATTTATTTAACCTTTATTTAACTAGGCAAGTTAGTTAAGAACAAATTATTATTTACAATGACGGCCTACACCGGCCAAAATCGGACAACGCTGGGCCAATTGTGCGCCGCCCTATGGCACTACCCAATCACGGCCGGTTGTGATACAGTCTGGATTCTAACTAGTTTGTCTGTAGTGACGTCTCTAACATCAAGGCCAGCGTGGACTGACCAAATATCAACTACTTTTCAACGTCCATGGACTTCCGGTGTCGGTCGGTGCTTAGTGGGTGAGGTTGCTGGTTACAGTAAATTAAAAGAGTGGAGGCTCATGGGTAGGTGTCAGTAAGAGCTGGGAGAGGTAACATTAACTGAAGAGTGAGAGAGAGGCTGAGAGAGAGAAAGAGAGAGGGAGGGGTTGTCCAGACTGACTGTTTTAACGCTCTTGGTTTGACCACCAGACAACAGAAAGAGAAAGAACATAACAGTTATCAGGACATAACAGTTATCAGGACATAACAGTTATCAGGACATAACAGTTTTCCAGTGGAAGGGAGGCCAGTAGCAGGTGACACAACTGTGGGTTGTGACTACTATGATTTCCCATTTTAGCCAATTCAGTTGCAGTAATTCCATTACTGATTTTTTTTTTTGGTAATTCTGTTACCAATTTGGTAACGGAATTACGATTTTTAATGACTTATTAATGAATTTCCCAAATTGATATCAGTAAAACAACTATAACTAATTGATAGGTCTACTTTTACTTGTTACTTCTGTGAACTTTCATTATCCTCTCCTCATGAGGGAGAGGAATGTATAAAATGTGTTAAAGATATCTGTTTTTTGGTAACGGAATTACAAGGCACAGGGCAATATTGCTTAAACCTACTGAAGGTAAACAACAAAAACTAAATATAAGTGTTGATATTAGTTGGCAGGGGTCCTTACATCAACATTATTGAGTTTTAATGTATTTTTGATACCTTTTTAATACTTTTTCTGGCAGATGTTTTCCAAGACCCCTTTTCCTCCGGTTTATCCAGAAACCAAAGCCTTTACTTAGTCCTAATTTTTAAGATGGAAATTGGTTGAAAAATGTATCTATGCCTTCATTTCCCCAAACTATAGACTCTTAATTTTCATATGACACCCAATTTGATACGCTCCTATGAACTTCACATGTTGGTGCTCATGGGTCCTTTTCGATGGAAATCCCTTTGCCATTTGCTTAAGGCTTGTTTTAGCTGTTTTTCTTCTGTGTAAAGTGGGATTTTGTCAAGTTTATTCTCTTGTTTTGTTTTTGTGATGACTATCTGTTCTTTGAGGCTCAATGCTCTGCCAATAAAATGATTCCGTCTTAGACTTCACTTTGGTCAAATCAAATCAAAGTTTATTGGTCACGAACACAGATTTGTAGATGTTATCGCAAAATGCTTATGCTTCTAAGACTCCAAGAGTACAGTAATATCTAACAATACAATAACAATACACACATAATCCAAAAAGTAAAAAAAAATAATTATAAAAACATTAAGAACACCTGCTCTCTCCATGACATAGACTGACCAGGTGAATCCAGGTGAAAGGTATTCCTAATGTTTCATACACTCAGTGTATATAAATGGTGTGTACAGACAGTATGGACAGTATATGAATAGAAAAGGTCTGTACAGCAGTAGTTATATAGGATGAGCCATGACTAGAATACAGTATATACATATAAAATCAGTATGTAAACATTATAAAAGTGGCCAGTGTTCAATGACTCTATGTAGATAGAGTACTTTGATGCACCTGTACTGTCTCACTTATTTAACAGTGAGTGTTTACTATTTAGGTTGTGGCTGGCATTCAGACATTGAATCGTTCAGTAATTCTCAATGAAGCATATTGTGTTCAGCACCTTTTGAGAACAGCACCTCTAGAGCTTAGTCTTTTTTAGGGAGGATGTGGAATAGAGGTGAAACCAAAGTATTCAACCGGTTTTAACTTTAAGCGGCTTAGATTATAACGTGTGGACCAGTGAAATCTTACGTCTGAGATAATTCTCTCTCTCTGATACAATACAATGGGCTTCTCTCATAGGCATTAGGCATGCTCCCACGGCGTTCACAATACATATTGCATGCCTGACTTGCTCAATCCATACGATGTCCACGTACAGCAGATGAGAACTGCTTTGTGATAACTTACACAGGCACAGTTAAGCTGACATATAGTGCTATTCTTTCCCCATGTAAAAAGCAACACCAGTATGTGTGCATATCTGTGTGTGTGTTTTGATAGCCCCTCATTTCCCACATCATGATTATGATCCATTATCCACTTATAACGATAGTCAGTCACTCAGCCTGGTTAGCTATGAGCTGTGGATGATGTAATGACCTGTAATCATGCTGTCAATCATCCATTCTCATAACTCCAACTCACTCATCTACATTTCTCCCTTTTTATATATTTACTATTCATTTTAGCCTCTTCTTGTATCTTGTCAAATGGATATTAATCTGAATACATTAAGGGGCTTTTCGAGGTTTAACGTTCTCATTAGTTGGTGCCTTTGCCCTTTTGTTGGTATGTGTCCTGCACTTCAATTGGGCTTTTGTTGAGCCCACATTCAGAATTGTGGAACTTGCAACAGCGAGATTGAGACATGAGATAAATGCTCTCTCTCTCTCTCTCTCTCTCTCACTCTCACTCTCACTCTCACTCTCACTCTCACTCTCTCGTTCTCTTTACTCTCTCGTTCTCTTTACTCTCTCGTTCTCTTCACTCTCTCGTTCTCTTTACTCTCTCGTTCTCTTTACTCTCTCGTTCTCTTTACTCTCTCGTTCTCTTTACTCTCTCGTTCTCTTTACTCTGGAAGAGAAAGAAGAGCCACTTCCTGTAGTGTGCTTAAGATCCCTGCCATGATACTGTAGTGTCAGTTGAAAACGGGCGTGGGGAATACAGTGGCTAGGCTCAGGCTGCTAGTGCTGATCTTGCTGACGTGAATGAACGTTGCTCTCCGTTGCGATTGTGTGCAATGTGTTGACTCAGCCAGAGTGGCGTTATTGGCAGCACCATGCACAGCTCATGCACAATCACACACAGTGGCCCTCTCTGTCAGTCATTTCAACATACTTACATATAATATCACCCCATACACACGCTGAGGTGCTTACTTACATATAAACGTACACACATGCTGCATCCTCTGACACATACCTGGAGATATGAATATGCAAATGTGTAACGGATCACAGTAGGTGAAGTGGCATGTTTTGGCTATGCTAACGCAGACTCTATTCTCTCTCTCTCTCTCTCTCTCTCTCTCTCTCTCTCTCTCTCTCTCTCTCTCTCTCTCTCTCTCTCTCTCTCTCTCTCTCTCTCTCTCTCTCTCTCTCTCTCTCTCTCTCTCTCTCTCTCTCTCTCTCTCTCTCTCTCTCTCTCTCTCTCTCTCTCTCTCTCTCTCTCTCTCTCTCTCTCTCTCTCTCTCTCTCTCTCTCTCTCTCTCTCAGGGTGAGGGGCTGTGCAGAGAGCTCACAGAGAGTGATGCAACCTGGAAGCTGCTGAAGTGCTGAAAAGCCAGCCAGTGAACTGAACAGGAGAGGAGAGGAGACGTGGAGTAACAGTGTCTGACTATGCACAGCCACAGATAGAGCTCGTTAATGTGTTGCCATATACCATGACTGATTCTGTCTGACACAGTGTAAGGTACCCAGAGGTGTATGATTCCAGATAGTGCTGTTTAAGCTACTTTACGAAGGCCCATATAGCAGGTACAGAGACATTGACAGTCTTGGATTCACTGACTGCCAGTGCATGGATGAAGACAGAAAGATGGCATTGGATTCACTATGAAGAGAGTGTTAGATGAACACGGTTTAAGTAGCACTGGATGCACCCTTACAGTTGGCAGTGGATGAGCACGGACAGATAGCATTGGGATTGGCTGATACAGACGGAGAACACTACAGCTAGATGAGCTACTGCAGATAGCAGTGTAGATCCACTGTTAGCGAGCTAGCCCAGGCAGGGAGTGGGTGTGGGAGGTGTAGCACCATGAACCCCAGAGAGAGCGGAGGAGGAGGAGTGGAGATCATGGAGACCCAGACGTGCAGGCTGGAGTTGGGGGAGGAAGGAGGCAATGCCAGCCATGGAGGAGATGGAGAAGAGGGGGAAGAGGACAAGGCCTCAGCCTACGACTGCAACGTGTGTGGCCGCAGCTTCCCCTTCCAAAGCTCTCTGTCACAGCACATGCGGCGACACACAGGCGCACGCCCCTACAAGTGCCCCTACTGCGACCACCGCGCCTCCCAGAAGGGCAACCTCAAGGTCCACATCCGCAGCCACAAGCTGCGCATGCTCTCTAGCCACCACCCCGAGGAGGAGGAGGGACCAGAGGAGGAAGAGGTGGGGTCAGGTGAAGTGGGTGTGTCCGAGGGCCTGGACGGTGGAACCAGTCCAACGAAGAGCAGCTCGGCCTGTAACAGGGTCGTCAACGGAGATGCTAACACAGAAGAGGGCATAGGGAAAACGGCGGTGAGGAGCGTCAAAAGGGAGAAGTCGAGCTCCGAGCAGCGGCCATATTGCTGCCGTCTGTGCGGGTACCAGACCCAGCGCGAGGACCAACTCCTCAGTCACATCGAGAAGGTCCACATCACAGCCGACATGGAGGACGAGACTACCCCAGTGAGTCAGGAGGCAGTGGCAATTGAGGGAGAAGCAGGGACTCAGGTCACTGATGGGGCCTTCCCCTGTGAGACGTGTGGCCAGGTGTTCACACAGGCCTGGTTCCTTAAGTCCCACATGAAGAAACACGCAGGCCCCCTTGAGCACTGTTGTCGGGTGTGCGGCCGCCGCTTCAGGGAAGCCTGGTTCCTCAAGAGCCACATGAAGACCCACAATGGCTCCAAGGCCTCTGGCCGGGGGAAACCCAAGGCAGATTCACAAGAGCCCGCGGCCACCATCAATGACGTGGCCCAAGACCCAGAGACCAATGTGACCTCCACAAGCCTTTACCAGGTTTGCTCCAAGTGTGGCAACCTGTTCCATGACCGAGAGAGTCTGAGGGTCCACGAGAAGGTCCACAGCCAGGCTAAGCAGCCGACACAGGGCCAGAAACGACCTAGCAATGACAGGGACTCTCCCGGTGCCAAAAGGCGCCTCCTGGACTACCTCAGCCTCCGGCCAGCTGCCAAAGAAAAGCCCCAGGAAGAGAAGAGGCGCTTGGGCCAGAGGATCCCCGAGCTGGACCCAGTATGTAGCTACCAGGCCTGGCAGCTGGCCACACGGGGCAGGGTTCTGGAGTCTGTGGAGGCATACAGTATAAAGGCTACGGCAGGCAGAGACGGGGATGAGGCCCTGGCTGGAGGGACAGTTGTGTATGAGAAGGAAAGCAGCCGCTACATCCTGGAAGGCCAGGAGAGGGAGAGACGCTCAGGGAGACGCAGTAGCACCAGCGGGGGAGGGGGTAGTAGCCACCACACCTCCCTCGGAGAGCGCACCCCTGAGAGCCTGAGCGACTCTGAGTATCGTCCCTCGTCCCGCCAGGGCCGACGTTCCTCCTCCTCCCAACAGAGCCAGTCCAAGTCCACTGAGTGCTTTGAGTGCGGAAAGGTGTTCCGCAGCCGCCACCAGATGATTGTGCACCAGCGGGTCCACCAGAGGCGAGACGGGGGCAGGGGTTCTGGGTCCGGAGGGGAGAACAGGGCAGGGCAAGGAGGGGACCACTGGGGATCCACCAGTGACCCTGAATCAGGCTCCCCCAGCAGACCCAGCAGCCCAGGGTACGGGAACTCACCACCAGCCTCCACACTGGGAGAGGACGCTCCAGAGATAGGCACCGCCAACGCAGTCCCACTGGCAGGTTAGTGAACACACCTCAACTGTTATTTAAGTAGTTCCTGACCCTAATATAAGCCCTCTGTCGTGTGACCTTAGTTGGACAAGTGATGGGGGAATTGGGCAATATTTGAGAGGAAATAGAATGTAAACAAACCCTTTCTCTGACCACAGCAAGTTATTTAGCTCTGTGCTCAATGCGCAGATGTTTGTGTGCAGATTTAGAATGACAAAAGCCAAGAGATAAGCTTCAATGTAAGGACTATGTTAAGCATGCTGTAGGATCTCATTCCTTTTCAAGCCCTTACAAGGCCCCTGATCTTGACAGTCTCTCACTAGCAAACATCTGTTAGTGAGATCCCTATCGTTGTGATTCCATCTCATCAACTCAGCCCCAAATGGAGTGGGGACATGAGCCACCCTGTGGCGATAGTTGGAACTACTCTGGATCTGTTTTTGAGCATGCTTTACATAAACACCATGATAGACTGTATCATGTTAGGTCATTACGTTCTCATATGTGTTGAAGTCACTGTTGAAAAGAACAAGACTGTTGACAAAAGCAGACCAAGATGAAAAGTCAATGGGTGGTTTTGATGAAAGCTTATGCTTTGAAAGTGGCATTACAATGGAGTTTGAATTCTTGGAATGCCTATCATTTCTTCACACCTTTGAGCTATAAACACTGGAAAAAAAAAAAAAGTATTCTCACGGTAAACATATAAATCTTGGTTTAAGATTCAAGATTGCTTGGTGTGCATGTTTTGTTCTTCAGTAGGGTGCAGACAGGTATTTCAGTGGGTGTCAGTGTTACCACTAACTTGGTGAAAATATGTCTGAAAATATGTCTGCTTATCATGTTTTTGTACACAGTTAAGAATCTTTCTCTTGCACTCTCTTCCCTGGCGGTTTAGAATGTCAGAAATTGAAGTAGCTTTTCTTCTGGCCTGAGCAGTGTGCCATTTCAGCTTTTCCTGTCTCAGGAAACCCACCCATCTGTGTGAATAGGTTTTTGCTCTCCTTTTTTTTATTTCTTTACTGTGAAAAATCTGTCTTTTTTTTCCCCCTCGCCCTCAGCTTTCAACATGAGAGTGTTTGAAAATTGAGAAATAGAGAAATAGCATGAGAACACAACCTTAGAACTTCACTAGACTTTTTTTTTTGTCTACATAGTGTCACCCACGAGGAAAGAAATAACCTTTTTCATGTCTGTTAACTTTCTGTTTTGTCATACATGTACTGAATCCTCAGGCAGAAACATTTATTCATTCAGTCAGTATGCAGAGAATGGATCTTACTTATGATATACCTTAGGCTGTTATGTGCAGTAGCCTATATATAAGAGCATTACGAATATTAACTCGTACAGTCAGAGCCTTGAGTGAGTAGCTGTGCATTAGAGACAACTCAACATGTTTGGCATCACTATGACCATAGGAGTTGGCAAGATGGCACAAACAGATCTGGGACAAGGCTAATGAGAGAGTCAGGAGATTCTGAGTGAGGATGTTATTGTTATTTCCTCCCTCAAGGCAGTTGGTTTAAAAACAGAACTCAGGGTCATGCCCATTAGGTCACACAATGAAAAAACATTTTTTAAACGTTCTACAACCGAAAAGAAAAATGAGCATTTCTTACTGGACAAGGACAGGTAGTCCCTCTCCGTTTCAGTCAGTTCTTTTCCCCCCATTTGATGTCTAATGAACAGGACTCAGGTCGTGGCAGTGATGGACACATTTTAACATTTTTAGCAGACGCTGTTATCCAGAGCAACTTACAGTTAGTGCATTCATCTTAAGATAGCTAGGTGGGACAAACACATATTACAGTCATAGTAAGTACATTTTTCCTCAAAAAAAGTAGCTATTGGCGAAGTCAGAGCTAGTGAGGGGGTGAAAAAAGTCAAGTGTGAGGGTAGGTGGGTTGGGAGTGGGATGGGGGGATCGGAGGTGGTGTGAGGGGGAGCGCTGTGGGATTACTTAAGATACTCTTTGAAGAGGTAGGTTTCAGATGTTTTCGTAAGATGGGCAGGGACTCTGCTGTCCTAGTGGGAGGGTCAAGAGACCACAGTTGTCAGAATGGAGTGCTTGGTTGGGGTGTAGGGTTTGAGTATACCCTGATGGTAGGGAGGGGCAGTCCTCTTGCTGCTCCGTAGGTAAGTACCATGGTCTTGTTGTGGATGCAAAATGTGACTGAAAGCCAGTGGTGTGCAGAAGAGCAGAGTGACATAGGAGAATTTGGGAACTTTGAAGACTAGGCGGGCTGCAGCATTCTGGATAAGTTGCAGGTGTTTGATGGCACAAGCGGGGAGTCCAGCCAACAGCGTAGTCCAGACTGGAGATGACAAGTTCCTGGATTAGGACCTGCAGTGCTTCCTGTGTGGGGTAGGTTTTGGATGTTGTAGAGTCTGAACCTGCAGGAGCTAGTCACTGATGTTTGCCGAGAACGACAGGGTATTGTCCAAGGTCTTGCCAAGGTTCTTTGCACTCTCGGTGGGGGACACTGTGGAGTTGTCAACTGTGATGGAGAGGTCTTGGAGCGGGAAGGCTTTTCCCGGGAGGAAGAGCAGCTATGTCTTGTCAAAGTTGAGCTTGAGGTGGTGGGCCGACATCCAAGCTAAGATATCTGCCAGGCACACAGAGATGCATTTTGCCACCTGGGTGTCAGAAGTGGGGAAGGAGAAAAGTAGTTGAGTGTCATCCGCATAGCAATGATAGGAAAAATTATGTGAGGATATGACAGAGCCGAGTGACTTGGTGTACAGACAGAAGAAGAGAGGGCCTAGAACCGATCCCTGGGGGATGTGGTGCAGACACAGATCCTCTCCACCTCACCTGGTAGGAACAGCCTGCCAGATAAGATGCAATCCAAGAGTGAGCAGAGCCTGAGACGCCCAGCCCTGAGAGGGTGGAGAGGAGGATCTGATGGTTCACGGTGTCGAAGGCAGTGGATAGATCTAGGAGAATGAGAATAGAGGAGAGAGAGTCCGTTTTGGCAGTGCGGAGAGCCTCCGTAACACGGAGAAGAGTGGTTGAGTGACCTGTCATGAAGCCTGACTGGTTGGTGTCAAGAAGATCGTTCTGAGATAGTTATCGAGAAAGTTGGTCAGAGACAGCAAGCTCAAGTGCTTTGGAAAGAAAAGAAAGAAGGGATACTTGTCTGTTTTTTATTTTTTTATTTCACCTTTATTTAACCAGGTAGGTCAGTTGAGAACAAGTTCTCATTTGCAACTGCGACCTGGCCAAGACAAAGCAAAGCAGTGCGACAAAAACAACACAGAGTTACACAGTAAACAAACATAGTCAAAAACACAATAGAAAATCTATATACAGAGTGCAAAATGTAGTGCAAAATGCAGTAAGGTTAGGAGGTAGGACAATAAATAGACCATAGTGGTGAAATAAATGACAGATTATCATCATTAACACAGGAATGAAGGATGTGCAAATTATGATGTGCAAATTGATATACTGGAGTGCAAGATTTTTGAAAATAACAAAAATAAATATGGGGATGAGGTAGTAGTGTGGGCAATTTACAGAAGGGCTATATACAGGTGCAGTGATCGATAAGCAGCTTTGACAACTGATGCTTAAAGTTATTGAGGGAGATAGGAACCTCTAGCTTCAATGATTTTTGCAATTCGTTCCAGTCATTGGCAGCAGCGAACTGGAAGGAATTGCGGCCAAAGGAGGTGTTGGCTTTTGGGGTGACCAGTGAGATATACCTGCTGGAGCGCATGCTACGGGTGGGTGTTGCTATAGTGACCAGTGAGCTGAGATAGGGCGGGGATCTACCTAATAAAGACTTAAAGATGACCTGGAGCCAGTGGGTTTGGCGACGAATATATAATGAAGGCCAGCCAACGAGAGCATACAGGTCTTAAATTCTGGATTTAATTTTGGATTGGAGATGGTTGATGTGAGTCTGGAAGTTGAGTTTACAGTCTAACCAGATGCCTAGGTATTTGTAGGTGTCCACGTATTCTAATTCGGACCCGTCGAGAGTAGTGATGATAGTCCGGTGGGCAGGTGCTGGCAGCGTTCGATAGAAAAGCGTTCGATAGAAACTGCGTTTAAGAGCAGTTGGAGGCCACGGAAGGAGTGTTGTATGGCATTGAAGCTTGTTTGAAGGTTAGTAAACACAGTGTCCAAAGAGGGGCCAGATGTATACAGAATGGTGTCATCTGCGTAGAGATGGATCAGAGAGTCACCAGCAGCGAGAGCGACATCGTTGATGTATATAGAGAAAAGGGTTGGCCCAAGAATTGAACCCTGTGGCACCCCCATAGAGACTGCCAGAGGATCGGACAATAGGCCCTCCGATTTGACACACTGAACTCTGTCTGCAAAGTAGTTAGAGAACCAGGCAAGGCAGTCACTTGAGAAACCAAGGCTGTTGAGTCTGCCAATAAGAATGCGGTGATTGACAGAGTCGAAAGCCTTGGCCAGGTCGATGAAGACAGCTGCACAGTACTGTTTTTTATCGATGGCGGTTATGATATCATTCAGTACCTTGAGCGTAGCTGAGGTGCACCCATGACCAGCTCGGAAACCAGATTGCATAGCAGAGAAGGTACGGTGGGATTCGAAGTGGTCAGTTATCTGTTTGTTAACTTGGCTTTCGAAAACTTTAGAAAGGCAGGGCAGGATGGATATTGGTCTAGTTTTTGACGTCAGAGGGTTGAGTGAGGAATGGCAGAAGGCCTCCAGAGATAGCGAAGGGAGGAGGGGATGGGGTCGAGTAGGCAGGTTGTCGGGCGACCGGACCTCACTGGTTTCAGGATTTCATCTGGATAGAGAGGGGAGAAAGCGGTCAAGGGTAGTTCTGTGGGACCAGTGGACTCAATAGGCTGAGTGAATGAGGAGCGGATGTCGTCAACCTTCTTTTAAAAGTGATTGACAAGGTCTCCCTCAGAGAGGGAGGAGGGAGGTGGTGGAGAAAGTGGAAAGAGCCACGCCAGATCCCCTGTCAGACAGTCAGGTAACAGGGCCTGGTAGGGCATCTTCTGCCCTACCTCTGCCCTCTATGTTCCACTGGCTGGTTACCTAATCCCCGCTGACGCCATCCAGCCACCCTGATCCCTCCCCTGCTCCCCACGTCTCAGGGATTTGTTATTTATAGAGACACTCCTAATGGGGACACATACTCTCAGAGGACATACACATACCTAGCATGCACTAGCAGCATACCACCTTGCATCCCACTGCTGGCTTGCCTCTGAAGCTAAGCAGTGTTGGTCTTGGGTGGGAGACCAGATGCTGATGGAAGTGGTGTTGGAGGGTCAGTAGGAGGCACTCCTTCTTCCGCTCTAAAAAAAAAGATCCCAATGCCCCAGGGCAGTGATTGGGGATATTGCCCTGTGTCTTCCCCAGCTTCCTAATCTTCCCCAGCTTCTAGTATTGGCTCATTCATCCCCTTCCTCTCCCCTGTAACTATTCCCCAGGTCGTTGCTGTAAATGAGAATGTGTTGTCAGTCAACATACCAGGTAAAATAAAAATAAATGCATGTGCACACTCACAGTTATACACACAAACATGCACACTCCCAGACTTCGCTTGAGCGTGCTGACAGACAGGAGATCTGGTTGGGAGGTGAGCAGACTAAGGCCTGGATTCAATCAGATCGAGCGTTAACCGGTGATAGCCGACACCCGCATAGCTGATGTTTTGCCGTGTCGGAGGTGGAACTGCTTTGGAGCTGTCAAATGTGATCACTCTATCAGCCTATTCAGGGTGTAGATTATGTCACATTCCAGTAAGATTTATCATAATGCAATGGCAATGTCCGCTTTAAGTATACCGTAAGCCTCTTGTGGATTTGACAGCTCTTACGCAGTTCCACCTCCGACACCGTCAAAACATCAGCTATGTGGATATTGGTTCTGATTGAATCGGGCCCTAAGTCATTCAAATCAGGGGTTCATTCGAGGTTTGCGGAGTTGACAATGTTCTTTATAGTTTGGAAATGGCAATGAACATGACTGGATGGCTGCAGGAGTGTGCTGCTCAGGTGCCATCTTATCAGGTGATCAGGTCCATGGAGGTGAGGCGATACACTGCTGAGGAGTTGGCAGGTTGTTCATCACTCTTGTCATCCTCAGACAGAGAGACAGTATCTAAAGGCCTTTTCTTTTTTTTACCTATGTGTTTACCATCTACAGTACATACTGTACAGGAGAACATTCATTTTCAAGTGTGGATCGGCTTTTTAAATGTAGGTTTAGTGTTTGTGTATGGTTACTGTAGGCACTGGATATCTAGTCTCTAGTCCCTTCCAATTGTTAGTCTCTTCTGACAGACTGGCGAGCACAGGCAAGATTTGGTTCTGAGTTCCAGGAGGGAGGGAGGGAGGGAGGGAGGGAGGTGTGCAGTTAATAGCGGACATCCCACCCAGTGTTTGTTTATGTCAGATGCATGTTATTTCCCCATGGTTTCCCCTTGGCAGCAAGGCAGGTTATGGCACTGACAGCTCAATGGGAACCAGGCTTTCCCTTCCTCACACGCACCAACTACTAGCACTGACTTTTCTCATAGCTACTTTATTGAGGAACTGTGCATGAGATATGTGGTTGACTCACCTAGCTCTCTTAAGATGCACCAACTGTAAGTAGCTCTGGATAAGAGAGTCTGCTCAATGACTAAAATGTCAAACACACACACACACACACACACACACACAGGGACTAGCCACTGCAGTGTGTACAATAGGGAAGCCAAATGAAAAGCAGATGGCAGTGACATGTTTTAATTTAGAAGTGGAAACACAGTGGTTTGTGTGTGTGTGTGTGTGTGTGTGTGTGTGTATTTGTTTCAGTGGGCAAGGGAGACCTTGTACATCACAAGGCACTGAGTGTGTGGACACACATCCTTCTTAAAGGGGCAATCTGGAGTTGCTACATATATCTTTGTAATTATAAGTTAATGATATGTGCCCATTGATTCTTGAGTAATATAACTTATAAATGCCTATTGAGCTTAGTTCAACTCTGGTAACCCAGGAGAACCCAACATATAAGCCTGTTTGACTTCAATCTTTGTAAACAAAATGAATGTAAATAAACCCTATAGCCTCAAAACATGGTTAAAACTATACTTTGGATATCCTGGATGGTCAGTACTTAAATCCATACCTCTGTCTATGAATTTGAGAGTGGTTACATTTCTCCAGTCCCATCTCCAGGGGCGGGGAGTCCACTTTGTTATTGTTTCAACTGCTGATTGGCGCTTTAAGGGGCCTCAGAAAGTGTTACTGGACGTGTTTGTTTGTGGTTGTCTGTGTTTCTTCCTGTATGAGGGAGAGAGTGAGTGAGAGGTGGGTGATCAACGCTCTGGAGTAGTGTGGTTGTGTGAGTGTTTTTGTATATATAGATTGTGTGGGGTTCGCTTTGTGTGTGTGTGTGTGTGTGTGTGTGTGTGGGGGGGGGGGTGCTCTGTTGTTTTCCCAAGGACCTGTGTGTCTTCAACTGTTTCCTCTGTTCTGAGGGTTCTTCCTCAGCCTCATTCTTTTGGCTTTTTCTGTCACTCTCAAAGATCTACTACCGTATATACAGTACCTTTGAAAAGTATTTAGATTCCTTGACGTTACCCCATAATGACAAAGGATATTTTTGCTAATTTATTAAATAAAAAAACTGAAATATCATATTTACCGAAGTATTCACACCCTTGACCCAGTACGTTGTTGAAGCACCTTTGTCAGCGGTTACAGCATAGAGTTTTCTTGGGTATGATGCTACAAGCTTGGTACACCTGTATTAGGGGAGTTTCTCCCATTCTTCTCTGCAGATACTCTCAAGAGATGTTAAATCGGGTTCAAGTCCAGCCTCTGGCTGGGCCACTCAAGGACATTCCGAGACTTTTCCCTAAGGGATTCCTGTGTTGTCATGGCTTGGTTTTTGCTCTGACATGAACTGTCAACTGTGGGAACTAATATAGACATGTGTGTGTCTTTCCAAATCATGTCCAATCAATTGATTTTACCACAGGTGGACTCCAATCAAGTTGTAGAAACATCTCAAGGATGATCAATGGAAACCGGAAGCACCTGAGCTCCATTTTGAGTCTCATAGCGAAGGGTCTTAATACTTATTATTTATTTCTACATTTGCAACAACAACCTGTTTTTGCTCTGCCATTATGGGGTTTTGTGTGTAGATAGCTGAGTATTTTTAAGTTTTTCTTTATCCATTGTAGAATAAGGCTGTAACGTAACGAAATGTGGAAGAAGTCAAGGGCTCTGAATACTTTTTCCGAAGGCACTGTATTCCACTATGTGGCGAACATTGACAATTGCACTCTACAAACCAGTTTAAATGAATCTCTAGCAAGTAGTAGAAATATACACTGAAAATAAATATAAACGCAACATGCAACGATTTCAAAGATTGACTGAGTTACAGTTCATATGAGGAAATCAGTCAATTGGAATAAATCTATGGGCTTCACATGACTGGGAATAAAGAGATGCATCTGTTGGTCACGAATACCTTCAAAAAAACCAGTCAGTATCTGGTGTTACATTTAGCAAACGCTCTTATCCAGAGCTACTTACTGTTAGTTAGTTAGTGCATACATGTTCATATTTCTTTCGGACTTGTCCCCCATGGGAATCAAACCGACAACCCTGGCGTTGCACGCGCCATGCTCTACCATTTGAGCTACACGGGAGCTCAGATGGTAATGTGACCACCATTTGTGACCTCTCCAGCGTGCCAGTGGCCATCGAAGGTGAGCATTTGCCCACTGAATTCTGTTACGACGCTGAGCTGCAGTCAGGTCAAGACCCTGGTGAGGACGACGGGCACGCAGATGAGCTTCCCTGAGACGGCTTCTGACAGTTTGCGCAGAAATTCTCCGGTTGTGCAAACCCACAATTTTATCAGCTGTCCATTTGTGCATTTTGAGAGAATTAAGCCTTCCTTGCGTCTGGAACATTTCTGTGATCTTTTATTTCAGCTCAAGAAACATGGGACCAACACTTTACGTGCTGCGTGTATATTTTTGTTCAGTGTAGTACTGCAGCCTATTAAATACATCAACCAAAAGGCAGGTTGAATATTTTCACTTCTGTTATTCTTGGCGTGATATCAGCAACCATGATCATGTTGTTAATTTCCTGATAAAAGACACTTGCGGTTTACTCTCATATGTCGGAATAATCTGGAATGACACTCTTTTGTGACATGTGCAGATGCACAGAATCAAATGTGAATGCCATACATTTTAGCCTATGGGAGAATCTCAGTTGCATTTCATTGACTCTTGTCCTCTCTCCTCGCTTCCTTCTCTAAACCCATTGAATAAGAAAATCTGAGTTCCCGCCCATCTGACCTTATGCTCCAATGGGTTTTGAGAAGGAGGCGAGGAGAGAGGACGTGAGGTATCAAATCATATTCTCTCCTCAGGTTCTTACGGTTTAGTAGAAGTTTAGTATTTAGGCCAACACTGCCATCAAGTGGTCATGAGGAAGTACAACACCCCCTTTTTCATGTAACATTTTCCAGCTTTGTTGACATGTAGAATGACTCAATTAAACTTGTCAGCTACTATTTCAAGCATATCTCTAGGCAGATGAATGTTTCATAGTAGTTAGTAACACAGAATGTTCATATCATGTTTGTAGAATGTTTTTAACTAAGTATAAATACTTTGAAGTACCACTTATGTTCAGAGAGGATACACCAAGTTGAAATATGTTTAACCTTTTATTAAAGATTGAATAATGCAAGTCTTGGTGATATAGGCTCTGCTCCTTCAGGGTAGCTCACTGCCTAAGCAAAGCGTCAATATATATAATGACCTACAATCAGTGATGCTCGGTAAGCTATACAAATCCCCCAGCAGGAAAACAGAACCTAACAGGTGGAGACTGGGAGCAAAAGAGCCGAACGCATACTAGCAGTAGCAGCGAGTGGAAACAGGGTTATGTGAGCAGAACCGGTCAGCTTAAATAGACCGCCAAGTAAAGCAGATGTGATTATCACTAGCATCTAATTGGTCCAATCTCAGCTGATGCGTCACTCTGTTTCTGGTTCTGGACTGGCTTCCCTTTATTCGTTTATCAGTACTTTACTGCTTATTTTTTGTTGACGACTTTTACTTTTACTTCACTACATTCCTAAATAAAATGTGTACTTTCTACTCATAAAATACATTTTCCCTGACATTCAAAAGTGCTCTTTACGTTTTGAATGCTTAGGCAGGATAGTGATATGTCCTTCATTCCTGTGTTAATGATGATAATCTGTAATTTATTTCACCACTATGGTCTATTTATTGTCCTACCTCCTTACCTTATTGCATTTTGCACTACATTTTGCACTCTGTATATAGATTTTCTATTGTGTTTTTGACTGTTTACTGTGTAACTCTGTGTTGTTTTTTGTCGCACTGCTTTGCTTTGTCTTGGCCAGGTCGCAGTTGCAAATGAGAACTTGTTCTCAACTGACCTACCTGGTTAAATAAAGGTGAAATAAAAAAAATATGGTCCAATTCACTCACCTATCAATATAATGCTGCCTCTGATCTGGCAGTCTCACTAAACACAAGTACTGGATTTGTATTTAGTATTTTATCAGGCAGGCACTACTCTTCCTGGAGTCCAAACAGGAACGAAACAACATAGAACAACAACATCTACATCATTAATAAAACAATACATCACACAGGACAGCTGTGCATTATTATACAGAAGCACACATTTAAAATGTACAAGTGTGTGTCTCTTTGTATCACGAGGTGTTTAAAATCCGATTTTACCGCTTGAGCTACCTGATGTGAAAGAACATTCCATGTAGTCATGGCTCTACGTAGTACTGTTTGTAATAATGTCTGATTGTTGGCGTGTGCCCCTGGCTGTCCGTAAAAAACAAAATCTGTTTTGCTTAATATAATATTAAGAATTTGATGCATTTACTTTAACACTTTACTCAAATATGACAATTAGGTACTTTTTCCACCACTGTACTTTAGTACATTTAAAACCAGATGCTTTTATATTTTACTGGGGGACTTTCACTTTTACTTGAGTCATTTTCTATTAATAAGGTATCTTGACTTTTACTCAAGTATGACAATTGAATACTTTTCCCACCAATGATAGAATGTTTCAAAGAAGTAACCAAAACATCGGTGTTCTGTTTTGCCTTCCACAGATGAGAAGCCTTACGTCTGCAGCCTGTGTGACTTTGTCAGCACAGAGTCCTCTGCCTTCCTGTCCCATCTACGTCTCCAGCACACCAGTGACGGCCGACCCATTCCCAGCCCCAGCTCTGAGAGCGGCACCCCCAATAGCTTCCCCAAGCTGAAGAGGGCCCTCCTCCACGGGCTTGCTAAATCCTCTGACCCCCACCCTTACCTCTCTGCCCGGCCGACGAGAGACAAATGCACCTCACCCACTGACCCTCACCATGTTGCTCCTCTGGATCTGTGTGTGAGAGCCGAGGGCCACAGGGGCCTGGCCTCCTCAGCCCTTCAGCAGAAGGGCCTGCCCACCCACAAGTGCTCCTACTGCTCCCACTCCACCCACTACCTGGAGGTGCTGTGGATACACCAGACTGTTTCCCATCGCATCAACAGCAGCACCCTGGCCCCCAAATGGGCCCTTCTGAGGAATGGGTTCAAGGGACCCAGAGAGGGCTCATCCTCCAGGAGACGCACAGGCCCTCCTCCCGCTCTGGACGGGAGGGAGTGTCCCCCGTTGCCCCCTGTGGTGCGCACCCCCCGCACACGCCCCCCCTCGATGAGCGGAGTCCAGAAGAAAGACAGCAGGGATAGGGCAGCCAGTCAACCCAGCACCTCTTCCTCCTCCTCCTCTGCCTCAGGCTCCCAGAGTGTGCGGCCTCCCAGGGCAGGCAGCAGCAGCAGCAGCAGACAGAGAAGGGAGGCTGTGCCGGATCAGGGCCAGCGCTCTCGCTCCAACTCCAGGCCCAGGGTGGAGATCTACCCACGGGGAGGCTCCTTGACCGGCTCCCTGGAGAAAAGCACTGCGGCCAATGCTCTGCAGCGGCCCTCAGCTCCTAGCCCCAGTGTTGGAGGAACCACCAGGCCAGTGGATAGGTACATGTTGCCTCAGGAAGGCCTGGGATTCATGCTGTCCAGCAAACATGGCCTGGCAGAGTACAGCAGAGTCAGGAGCTCGCCTCAGCCCCAGCCCAAGACCAGCAGCTCCCAGTCCCACACCCAGTCTCACCCCCAGTCCCAGGGCAGACCCAGGGCAGAGTGCTCAGCCCACAACACCACTACGGCAGGCCAGGGCTATGGAGCCTCCCACTCCCAGACACATGGGAGCGGTGTCCAGGTATCCTCCACCTCCTCCTCCAACTCCTTCTCAGCCCAGCGTGCAGAGGTGAAACAGGAGGAGGCACGGGGGATGGAGACATCAGAGCTGCCCATGGACATCCTGAGCTTCCTGAAGAACTGCAACTCCAATGACCTGTCGACACTCTACCACCGCTGGGGCGCTGCCAACCCCCTACTGGACCCCACAGGTAAGAGCAAGGGCAGAGCTATGAAACAACCTTAGGTCCTTAAATAGCTAGGAAAATATGTTTATTGAATTTGGCACATGAGGTAGACACATAATAACATCAAGAAAACAGAGGGAATGCCCACTCACTGTTTGCCACTCTCACAAGAGATCTTTAATGACTGTAAAGTCACCCTCTGGCTGTTTTTGAACTTCAGGGATACACCGTCACTTCTTGTAAAAAACACAAACAGTGAGAAAAAAGTACATTTTTTCCACCTTTAGGCCTACTGTAATACTCAGATGTTTTTCACCTGTGTTATGTGAGCAGCCTGTCAGTGCTGTGATGAGGAGGGCAGACCGTGAGAAGGGCAGCAGGGATGATAATGAACATGCCTGAGGATCATGTGTTTAGAGGAAAAGCCAGATGCCAGGTGATGTTGAGCAGACCATTGTTGGCTCGCTGATTGACAGCTCATATCACATGTGGTGGGGATCTTCACTGGACTGGATCTACCAGCAGGACTGGCCCCTGAGGTGGTCAGCACACACACATAGGCTCAGTAGTATACACACACACACACACACACCATCTGGAAGAAGATGATTGATAGACAGGCCGACAGGCCAGTCTGACCGGAGCATAAGTAATGAAAGAGATATTAATTAAAGCAGCTGTATGTGTGCTCACCGTGTCAGAATACATGTGTGTGTAGGAACACACAAGGTACTGTATATTGTAAAAAGGCTGTATCTGGGGCAGTGTGTATTCTATATGTAGGAAGTGATGTTATAACAGTGAAAGATGTGGCTGAACCTTCGGGGTTCTCTGTTCTGCAAGGCATATCTCTCCGCTCTCGCAGTGACCTGTCAGCAACTGTTTGGGTTAAGGCTCCGGCTGATGATACTCTCACTGACGGGGGGTGGGGGAGAGAGAGAGAGAGAGCGATATAAAAAGAGAGAAAGAGAGCGAGAAGGGCAGAGACAGAGAAAGAGAGAGGCATAGAGCGAGAGATGCGACATAATAATTAACCCAGCAGCAGCTGCTTTAGAAATGGTCATTACCAAAACATCCTGAATTTCCCTCGTATTCTGCTGCTGCTTTCCTAAGGTCAAGTGGGCCTGCTTAAGACACCCAGCTGGCAGGCTTCTATTCCTCCCCATGTTCCAGAGAGAGAAAACAGCCTGGGAGGCAGACGTATGACATCGCTGTCACCCGTCCAGGCATATACCGTCACGCTCCGCCTTAGCCCTTTGAGTCAGATGCTATAAAGTGACCTTTTTTGAAAAAGCCAGGATGTGTGTGTGTGTTGTGTTGTGTGTGTGTGGCAGGGGGTGGGGTGTGTATGTGTGTTAGTGTGTTTAGTCCAGCTTACTTGTCTTTCATTAGTGCCTCAGAGAGAGAGGCTTGTGGGTCTGCCTGGATGTTTCCAGTGGCCAGGCAGGGTTAGACCTGCCAGAGACACTCTCAGTCACCTCCCCTCCCCTGTCACCCATACCACCAGCGGGCACCACCAGCCCAGGTACATGCCAAGGCAGGGCTGGGAACTCACCCCCTTACTGCACACACCCCCAAGGCTTTTTGGCTGGCAGGGGAAGAGGTCATAGGAGGGGTTGGTAGTGGCGGTGGTGGGGAGGAAAGGGGGATTTGTTCTCTGTCATCTTCCTGCTGTCTCCCTGCATCACCGGATGATGATCCTCTATATGTACACACACATACAAATAAACAGAACACACACTCTCTGTTTCCTCTCTCGCTCTCTCTCGCTCTCTCTCGCTCTCAAACACACACACACACCTGACATGTGACACGCGGGCTGGGCGGCAGAGCGGGCACATCACAGCCGGGGCGTTTTAATTGGCTGTAATTTATTCGGCGGCCGTGAAGCTGTGTGTCTGCCTGTCAGAGCCTGAGATGATGCTGTATGACAGCTGCAGTCCAACCCCTGGAGCTAGCCTCCCATAATGACACATTAGACATACTAATGATGCCTCCCTCTCTATACTCTACCCATCTCTACTAGAGTTGAGGCTGGCTCTCTCCAGCCAGAGACTAGAGACTAGTCTGACCATGCCTGTCGGTGTATACTCCTTTATGGCCCTGTGTTCCATTCACTGACATTCAATCAATCAATCAATCAATCAATCAATCAATCAATCAATCAATCAATCAAATGTATTTATAAAGTATTTTTTACATCAGCAGATGTCACAAAGTGCTTACAGTATACAGAAACCCAGCCTAAAAACCCAAAGAACAAGCAATGCAAACCTAGAGAGGAACCAGGCTCTGAGGGGTGGCCAGTCCTCCAGTCCTCCAGTCCTCTTGTCCTCCAGTCCTCCAGTCCTCCTGTCGGTGGAGATTATAAGAGTACATGGTTTACGTCACTTTATGTATTGTTCCTCGTATTAAATCCCTCTCAAATGAAATCGCTCAAAGGCCTTCCTCTCTGGAAGGTCATGCCTTGTCTGCCGGTGGAGATTAGAAGAGTACATGGCCATTAAGGCGAGGTGATGTGTGTTTTAAGGTGAGGGACGTTTTAACCCATGTCCCTCTCTCTATGTCATCAGTCACAGGTGATGTGTGTTTTAAGGTGAGGGATGTTTTAACCCATGTCCCTCTCTCTATGTCATCAGTCACAGGTGATGTGTGTTTTAAGGTTTTAACCCATGTTCCTCTCTCTCTCTGTGTTGTAGGGATGTTGAGGTCTCTGGTTCGACAAGGGGAGTACGTCTGCCAAGAGTGTGGGAAGAGCTTCAGTCAGCCCAGTCACCTCCGCACACACATGAGATCCCACACAGGTAAATGGGGATTAACACACACAGACACACACACACACAAGCACATACACACCCAGGTGCGTGAATACACATGCACCCATGCACACATATGCGCGCACAAACACGTATGCCGTACACACACACACACATACTGTACATATCCAATACATACAATCACATATCCAATACTGAACATCAGTAACATTCAACTTCATTATTTGTTTGTTTGAGCTCTTCAGCCTGTGGGTCCATTATTTTCCCTCGACCAGGATAGCTGTCTGTAGGTTTTAAACTAATATGATTTGCTGACCTGTGACCAATAGTATACATTATTAATCATGTGTCAGTTAGAGAGAAGGAATCACGCATTCTAGTGAACAATAACATTTGTCCATCATGTCAACATACAGTATGTCTCCATTATCACTCATCCTTATTCAGCAGCCAAACTGGTTATCTCCTCTCCTCTCCTCTCCTCTCCTCTCCTCTCCTCTCCTCTCCTCTCCTCTCCACTCCCCTCCCCTCCCCTCCCCTCCCCTCTCCTCTCCGGTCCATCAGTGCGGGCCAGCTGTAATAGTGGTAGACAGTGAGATAAGTAACTTCTTTATGGAGAGTGTGAATGATATGGTGCTAAGTGACAGGAGCCAAACGGTAAGTGATGCAGAGGGAGTCCCCCCCCCAGCATCCACTGTAAACACACATGAGAGCGTGCACACACACTTTACCCCCCTACACACACACACACACACACCGTACAAACACACACTGCACAAACACGCACACAGAGTGAGCTGTAATTAATGTTGTCACCGATGGTTTTCTTCAGCATGGACGTTATCCTCACGCGAAAGGCCAGTCACCCCGAGGCCTCCCATTAGCATGTCTGTGTCATATTAAATCACTGGCTTCACTCCACCAGGTCTCATCATCGTCATCATCATCATCACCTCGCTCCACTCTTCTCTGCTGTTGCTGTGTTGTCTCTCTCTAACTTACTGGTTGTTGCTGTGGTGGCTGGTGGTGACGCTGGTGAATGGAAACTATAAGCTTTTTTTTTAACAAGTACCCAACCCCCCCCCCCCCACCCCTCACCCTCCTTCTTCCCCACAGTTGTGTTTGATTATAACGGACTCCGAGGTGCTGACGTTCAAACCAACTCCTCAGAAGCTCCCAGACAAGTATGTTGTTCCCATAGATTCACGTTGGGTTGCTGCTTCCCTTTGCTTATGTACGCTAGTTTCGTGTGCATGTGTTTGTCTGCGTATGTTTGCTGGTGCTCATGTTCTTATTATTTTATATTCATTCAGTCTGTTCCACTAAGAGTTTTTTGTGTCCTTTTAAAATCATTCGCTTTAAGACTCCACATATTTCTTGTTGTCACTATGTCACCAAGTCACTAGAACCATAGACCGCAACAGTACAGTCCTGTATGAAGGATTGGCCCTGAGAACACACAAAATGTATATTTTCTCTCTGCATCAGATGAAAGTTTTCTGTGGGAGAGGGAGAGAGAGAGAGAGAGAGAGGGTTGGGTGAGGTAAATCTCCTCTGCTTTGACATTCGGAAAGAGCCAGGTCCGCAAGCCGCACATCCATCTTAATGAATCACCCATCTGCAAATTTATCGCAACGCTATGAATGATGGGAGCAGAAACCGCGTCGGGGTCCAATTAGATGTAGTGTTGGCGGTGCTTTACGGTGACGATAACCTTTAGTGTAATTTAGTGCACCACTCCCATCCAGCCTCCCTCCCCTCCACGTCTCAACCTCCCCTCCTCTCTTCCTCACAGGACGACGGCATCCTAGAGGTGCTCGCTTTCCGCTCACGTCTCAACCTCCCCGCCTCTCTTCCTCACGTCTCAACCTGCCCGACTCTCTTCCTCACGTCTCAACCTGCCCGACTCTCTTCCTCACGTCTCAACCTGCCCGACTCTCTTCCTCACGTCTCAACTTGCCCGACTCTCTTCCTCACGTCTCAACCTGCCCGACTCTCTTCCTCACGTCTCAACCTGCCCGACTCTCTTCCTCACGTCTCAACCTGCCCGACTCTCTTCCTCACGTCTCAACCTCCCCGACTCTCTTCCTCACGTCTCAACCTCCCCGACTCTCTTCCTCACGTCTCAACCTGCCCGACTCTCTTCCTCACGTCTCAACCTGCCCGACTCTCTTCCTCACGTCTCAACCTGCCCGACTCTCTTCCTCACGTCTCAACCTGCCCGACTCTCTTCCTCACGTCTCAACCTGCCCGACTCTCTTCCTCACGTCTCAACCTGCCCGACTCTCTTCCTCACGTCTCAACCTGCCCGACTCTCTTCCTCACGTCTCAACCTCCCCGACTCTCTTCCTCACGTCTCAACCTCCCCGACTCTCTTCCTCACGTCTCAACCTGCCCGACTCTCTTCCTCACGTCTCAACCTGCCCGACTCTCTTCCTCACGTCTCAACCTGCCCGACTCTCTTCCTCACGTCTCAACCTGCCCGACTCTCTTCCTCACGTCTCAACCTGCCCGACTCTCTTCCTCACGTCTCAACCTGCCCGACTCTCTTCCTCACGTCTCAACCTGCCCGACTCTCTTCCTCACGTCTCAACCTGCCCGACTCTCTTCCTCACGTCTCAACCTGCCCGACTCTCTTCCTCACGTCTCAACCTCCCCGACTCTCTTCCTCACGTCTCAACCTGCCCGACTCTCTTCCTCACGTCTCAACCTGCCCGACTCTCTTCCTCACGTCTCAACCTGCCCGACTCTCTTCCTCACGTCTCAACCTGCCCGACTCTCTTCCTCACGTCTCAACCTGCCCGACTCTCTTCCTCACGTCTCAACCTGCCCGACTCTCTTCCTCACGTCTCAACCTGCCCGACTCTCTTCCTCACGTCTCAACTTGCCCGACTCTCTTCCTCACGTCTCAACCTGCCCGACTCTCTTCCTCACGTCTCAACCTGCCCGACTCTCTTCCTCACGTCTCAACCTCCCCGACTCTCTTCCTCACGTCTCAACCTCCCCGACTCTCTTCCTCACGTCTCAACCTGCCCGACTCTCTTCCTCACGTCTCAACCTGCCCGACTCTCTTCCTCACGTCTCAACCTGCCCGACTCTCTTCCTCACGTCTCAACCTGCCCGACTCTCTTCCTCACGTCTCAACCTGCCCGACTCTCTTCCTCACGTCTCAACCTGCCCGACTCTCTTCCTCACGTCTCAACCTGCCCGACTCTCTTCCTCACGTCTCAACCTGCCCGACTCTCTTCCTCACGTCTCAACCTGCCCGACTCTCTTCCTCACGTCTCAACCTGCCCGACTCTCTTCCTCACGTCTCAACCTGCCCGACTCTCTTCCTCACGTCTCAACCTCCCCGACTCTCTTCCTCACGTCTCAACCTGCCCGACTCTCTTCCTCACGTCTCAACCTGCCCGACTCTCTTCCTCACGTCTCAACCTGCCCGACTCTCTTCCACACGTCTCAACCTGCCCGACTCTCTTCCTCACGTCTCAACCTGCCCGACTCTCTTCCTCACGTCTCAACCTCCCCGACTCTCTTCCTCACGTCTCAACCTGCCCGACTCTCTTCCTCACGTCTCAACCTGCCCGACTCTCTTCCTCACGTCTCAACCTGCCCGACTCTCTTCCTCACGTCTCAACCTGCCCGCGTGATCGTCTGCCTCTGATTTTAGATTCTGTGTGATTAATGGTGTTTTTGATTAGTTTTTTTATTTCCCCCACCGCAGTGTAATGATGTTTTGATAACACACATAAGGATGAGAGGTGGAGGGCAGAAGGGAGTCATTTGTTTCCCCCTGCTTGATATTCTTCCATTTATCAGAATAATAATAATTAAACGGCCATCTCCTTTGTTTAGTTCAGGTGTGCTGTTGCTTATTTATGTGATGGCGTTAGAGACGTTGTAGGTCTAATTAGCAAAGCGAGTGGGTGGGGCCGGCTGAGTGGGTGGGGCCGGCTGAGTGGGTGGGGCCGGCTGATTTGAGGGAAAGAGAGAGAGAAATGAAGGACTGCGCTGTTATCAGGGTTGTGTGGCCTTTTTACACGTCAGAGGAGGCTAGAAAGGAGGAAAGTTAACTGTGTTCCTGTGAATGGTTAGAACTCTCTTGCCATGCTGTTTCATGATTTGGGGTCAAATTAGTTTTTGTGCCTGTTTGTGTTGTACTTTTGTGTTCTATGTATTCATGGCTGATTTATTGTACTGTTTAACTACAGTCAGTCCCAGTTCCTCGTATTAAATCCCTCCCAAATGAAATCGCTCAAGGGGAGAGTTCTGCCACCACCTGTCCTCTCTGGAAGGTCATGCCTTGTCTGCCCTCTGTGTGACCTTTGAACTCTGCGTGACCTCTGACCTTTGTGTGTTGTTATGTGTGTGTCGCAGGGGAGAGACCGTTCTGGTGCCGCCTCTGCCCGTACCGAGCCTCTCAGAAAGGGAACTTAAAGATCCACGTCCAGAGTGTCCACCACGTGCATTTTGACAACGCCCAGTACCCCGATTACAGACCACCGGGACCGGGCCATGAGCAGGAGGAGGAGCAGGGGGACTGGTTCTCACCCACCACCACCAACCCACCCCGACCTAATAACAGACCCACCAACGTGAGATCCCCGAAGATGGAGATAGAGACTCCGTTCATATTCCCAGCCCCTCTCCAAAGACAGCAGAGACCTGAGAGCTGTGTCAGAGACACCACCTGACAGAGTGATCAGAGTGAACTCACCCCTATTACCCTTGACCTTCATTGTCTTCTACACTCTTAGAAGTAAAGGTGCTATCTAGAACCTTAAAGGGTTCTTCAAAGGGTTCTCCTGTGGGGACAGCCAAAGAACCCTTTTTTTTCTAAGAGTGTAGGGCTTTTAGTTTTAAATATTATCAGGATTATTTGAAATGTGTTTAAAAAAAGAAAGAAAAAAGATTTATCGGAAAGAGAAAAGTCGGACACTGTGCAACCAAAAGCTGTTTTTTTTCTCTCTGTGGATCCATGAGCAAGGATGGCATGGTTGCCTAGCGACATCCTATTTTTCCCCATTTGATTTAGATTGTGATGAAATGGTTTTGCGTATTCCTCAGGACACTGATCCCTTAATAACACACAGCAGGATGGAGCAGCAAACTTCACAAGCTTAAGACGGCGTGTGTTTGTGTGTGTGTTCGATCCTCTCCAGCACCACTATAATGAGTCCAGTATGAGTGGCTGAAGTGACCACTACACGGTCTGGCTCCGAGGCTGTTTGGCCGGCCATTAAAGAGAGGGAACGAGAGAGAGAGAGAGAGAGAGAGAGAGAGAGAGAGAGAGAGAGAGAGAGAGAGAGAGAGAGAGAGAGAGAGAGAGAGAGAGAGAGAGAGAGAGAGAGAGAGAGAGAGAGAGAGAGAGAGAGAGAGAGAGAGAGAGAGAGAGAGAGAGAGAGAGAGAGAGAGAGAGAGAGAGAGAGAGAGAGAGAGAGAGAGAGAGAGAGAGAGAGAGAGAGCTAATGACTGTGTGAGAGGAGGTGCCTGCTTTACTGCTTATTAAAAAGAGTGTGCGCTTTTAATGGGGGGTATAAACCAGCGTGCGGTTTTAACGGTCATTCAATTATTTGGATGAGACGAAGAGGAGGCCGTTTTCTGATCCCTCTAATCTGAACGTAGTTCCTCCCACACCCACACCTCCGACCTGAAATTAGAAATTAGACCCACTTACAGAAACCTCTTAGCGGGAACAAAGTGGTCAGACTGTTTGGTTCAAATTGCCCTTGTTCTCCTTTTTACTTGAATAAGAGTATACTCCTTAAAGCTAGTGTTGAGAGGTCAGGTGTCTAAAGCTTTCAGGGAGCGTTGATGGAGACGCTGTTTTGTTTCTAATGGCTGTGGAGTCATTGCAGGGTTGGTGTGTGTGTGTTTTGTGTGTGTGTGTGTTTTGTGTGTGTGTGTGTGTTTTGCCCCTCCTTGATTATCTCTGCTTATTAGATTCCCTTTAGATGCTTTAAATACTACCTCCTTTGCAATAAAAGCTTGTTTTGTTTCTTGGACGGGCCAGGTATGAAGTATGGACCAAAGCCATGCTTGTAGACTGTATATATGATATAAGGAGAGGCTTTACTGTAACCATATGTGTGATGTTTGATTCACCCTCATAAAACACCACCTGGATTCATAGCCATGCCCATGACTATTGGATTACATTGAAATGTAAGTACTTGGATCCTGATCGTTAAGGGACACAACAAAAAAAAAAAACATTTTGCAACGGAAAACAAAAATGAGCCTTTCTGATTGGACAAATCCCTGTTTCAGTCCACTTTCTTCCGTTTGGTGCCTAATGAACGCAATCCAGGTGAGGTGAAGCTCTGAAGCTTAGTAATTCTTGATTTGGTGCGTGGCTGTCGACATGTTCATTCAGACAAGCAGACTATTGGTCAGACAGTCTTTTTGAGCAAACTTTGTATACACGCAAGGCCACATGCACTGTATAAGACACTGCAAATGTCATAGTGTGAGACAGGAAGCCAGATATAGAGCGTGAATAATAACCAATTGTTTTGAATAATATTTGGGGAGGGGGATTCAAATATATGGTATTATTGGTGTGGGATATAATACTATCAATTTTGAGACCAATTTTGAATTTCTGTATCAGTTACTTATTATGGTTGGTTGAATATGCATACAATAGTGTGCTTGAATATACCTACACATACTGTATGTGTATATTAAAGATGAGGATAGTAAAATACTTGAACTGGATAAATATAGCCTATCAAGTAGTCTGACCTTAATAATTAGTGCCCTTAATACTAATGTTGTACAGAATGAACCTTTAAAATGAACTCTTAAAATACAAATGTGACTTAGCAGATATGAACAGACCAAGCGGGAATGAGAGAGTATTTGTGTGAGTGTGTGCGTATGTAAGTGTGTGCGTATGTATTTTAATATTACCAAACCCGTTACAGCGTTAGATACCAAATGGCATTTTCCGGTGCACTTAGACTAGGTTACTGCTTTAACACGTTTAACTGTCTTAATTTCACTTTGATTGGTAAAGCTGTTCCAGTTCATAATTATTATTAGTATATTATTATAGATATCCATGATTTTTTAATATAATTTGCTATGTTTTTTGTTTTGTTTTTTTAGACGTTTGGTTTGTGTTACACTGCTTAGTTCAGTTTTCTAATGGAAGGTTTAAAAAAAAAAAGTTAAAAAAAAAAATATTTTTCATAAAGAGTGTGTTTTTAGACTCAATCTCTTCGCTAAAGATTAGGACTTGTTTCAATAGATAACCTATGATACTACCAAATGTAGTACCATTGGCTGTCTGCTGGATGTCATTATTTCCATTTGGTTGGGCTTTTAACAATGCCTCCAAGTTGTGTGTGTGTGTCTGTTGGCTTTTTATTTGTAATTAACTACATTGTAATTTTTCCTTAGATTACATTATTTGAAATGTATTTGTTTTATCTGTATTTATTAGTTAGAATGATCAGAGCAGAAGCAGACAGGATGTTGTTTTTATTTTATTTTACCATTTTCAGATTTGTTTTTATACTTCGTTTTCACTGTCATCGATGTGAAAGCTCTACCTCGTCTGAGGCCTTCTCAGTTTTGTTACAGTTTCGTACATCGTTGCAGGAAACGTAATGTGATCATGTCCATATTAAAGACACAAAAATGGCGCCATTCAACCGGTTTCATCAGTCTCCCTTGCTTGCATGTGATATAATGAGCAGCATCCTGTTTGGATCTGCAGATGAAGTACTGTAGCTTCCTGATGCAGTAGGGGAGAGTTGGGTAAATTGAGCCATTTTTTACATTCGGCTTCACTCCGTCAAGGGAAGTAGAATATCAGATCAAATTAAATTGAATACAACAGGTGTAGACCTTGCCGTGAAATGCTTACTTACAAGCCCTTAACCAACAATGCAGTTCAAGAAAATGTTTACTTAATTACTAATGTAACACATTTTATAAAAAGTAACACAATAAAATAACACTAACTGGGATATATACAGAGGGTACCAGTACCGAGTCAATGTAGGGGGTACATGTTAGTAGAGGTAATTGATGTAGTTCTGTATGTATGTACATGTAGGTTAAGGGTAAAGTGACTATGCATAGATAATAAACAGCGAGTAGCAGCGTAAGAACAAAGGTGGGGGTCAATGTATATATTTTTTTATTTCAACTTTATTAAACTAGGCAAGTCATTTAAGAACAAATTGTTATTTGCAATGACAGCCTGCCTAAGAGACAGCCAAAGTAGTACGGCACCCCTGGAGCAAATTAGGGTTAAGTGCTTACTCAAGGACACATTGACAGGTTTTTTCACCTTGTCAGCTCAGGGATTCAATCCAGTAACCTTTTCGCTTACTGGCCCAACGCTCTGACCACTAGGCTACCTGCCACCCCAAAGTAAACAGTCCGGGTGGCCATTTGATGAATTCTTATGGCTTGGGGGTAGAAGCTGTTAAAGAGCCGTTTGGACCTAGACTTTGCGCTTCGGTACCACTTGCCTTGCGGTAGCAGAGGGAACAGTCTATGACTTGGGTGACTGAAGTCTTTGACAATTTTTTGGGCCTTCCTCTGACAACGCCTAGTATATAGATCCTGGATGGCAGTGATGTACTGAGCCGTACGCACTATCCTCTGTAGTGCCTTTCAGTCAGATGCCGAGCAGTTGCCATACCAGGCGAGGCAGATGTGTTGTTGCCTACCCTTACCACCTGGGGGCGGCCCGTCAGGAAGTCCAGGATCCAGTTGCAGAGGGAGGTTAGTCCCAGGGTTCTTAGCTTAGTGATGAGCTTTTTGGGCACTATGGTATTGTAGTATTCTTTCTAACGAAGATATCTACATATATTTCAGGATGTTGTGTATCCCTGGAGCCACGGGACAGGATAAAGTTAAGTTAAGACGCCTACACATTTTTGTACTGAATTAATTATTCCCACTACCTTCTTAAAACCATGTCTATCTTTATTTCACAAAGACAACACAATCACAATCACTTCTTAGTCTTTTAGTCATTTGAAGCATATTTTAACACCTAACAGACACGTTGCACTTTTTAAAAACACTTCAACTTTAAGGCCCTGTTTCATCATTCAGTGATAATGCCTTGCATTACACCTAGGGGAAAAAACACTTCAATTTGCTCTATTTTCCATTGGCTGAACTTAGCCCAAGGCAAACATTTTGACATTAGCCCCACACATCTACACGGATGCACTTCCATGCTAGGTTTTGAAGCTTATAGAGATGTATCTTTAAATGATCTTATTTGATTTAGATACAAGCATCATGAAACCTCTAACATAATAAATTAATTTGACTTGGTGAAAATCAGTTATTTTGGACCTACCTCTTTTCCATGTGGCCGCTTCCTTCACAAACTCAATGAAATTATGACCTCTTCCTAAATATTTGGTCAAATTATTCATTTTCTGTATGGTTTCTTAGAAACAAGGGTTGCTCAACATACCCCGTTAGCACAACTTATCCCACTCTCTCCTACAGGTCCAGAGAGGTACTGGATCATGTTCATCAGGCACCAAATGGAAGAAAATAAGGAAGGACTACCTGAACTTGTCCAATAACAAACACTTGTTATTAAACCGTTTTGTTTAACGCCTTAATGAACACGACCCTGTTCTACATTATTCTACTATTATTCTAATACTGAGAACTAACTTCCGACTTGTAGAAACATGCCGTTTTTCATTAGGTATAAACCATATTTCACATGCAAGTATGGTAGACTAAGAAGCAACAGAAATACCTTTTTAGGGGTTGAGCATCATTTTTTATGACACTTGAAATGAGATAAATACTGACACCTAAGATTAAAGGCCCAGTCCAGTCAAAATTAATTTCCCCCCTGTATTTTGTATCATATTGTTTAACAGCTGATGAAACTAACACTGTAAAAGTGTGAAAAATGTTGATCAGTGTTATTTCTTGATAGTTGCTGTTTGAAAATACAATCAACACAGGACTTTCTAATCAGCAGGTTTGCATGGGCGGGAGTTCCGGCTTGCCTGGTGGTAAATTGGCTTTCCAAACCTCTCTGCCAATAACTGCTAGTTTTCCCCTCCCCGTTCAGGCCCCTCCCAGACAGTCCTAGCAAAATTCTTGCTTGAGAAATATTTATTTGCTAAAAATATTTTTTTCTCAATTTTTATGGAAAACAATTACAGCAGATGTACTTAAATGGTTTGATAAGACAAACAGCTGCTTTGGACCTTTAATGTATTTCTGAGGTTCTGTCTAGTTAGGGCCAAAGTTCACTTGAGACTCACAGACTCCCACCCACCTATCGCAGAGACTTACTGACTGCCTGGGACTTGACAGTACTGCTCCTCACTTTACCAGTCCCTTTCATGTACTAGCCTGTGACTTTGTGCTTTGAGACCTGACTGACTGAAGGACTGACTGACTGAGTGGTGAGTGACAGGTTTTCCCGGAGTACATGGCACATTACATTAATGCCAGTGAGGCCTGCAGGCCGGTGGAAAGACAGAGAGACAGCAGCTGCCTGTCACTCTCCTCCTCATCAGTCACTGAGAGCGGCCGCCCAACATGACGGCCATGCAGGCAGCACTCACTGAGAAACCTGTTCCCTGACATCTCTGCTTTCTGTCTCACTGACGGGAGAGAGAAAGAGGAGAGAGGATCAACCTTCAGACAGCAGACTCCATTTTGATGACTCATATTATACTGTATGTGCCTTCTGAATAGATTTATCCGTTTGCAGTTTTTTGCAGTTTAGAGTTGTGGATACAACTCAGAACTGACATCAGGCCTATATTTGTTCAGTGTTTGTGGTCATACAGTCTGTTTTCGCCCCACAGAGAGACACAAAAGATCAAGTCTCTCTTTACAATACACAGCTCAGACCTTAGTGGTAGTATTACTGTATGTACAGTATACCCCACAGCTCACACTCACAGCCTCAGGACACATCTTCAGTGCTCTTTGCTGTTGTTCTACCATGTAAACATGTCTATATCCTCTGTTCAGACTAGCACTCCTATCTGTCTCTTCTCTCTGTATGGCCCTCTGTTGTGTCTGTGTCAGGGGGCATGATCTGAGCCTGCCACCAGAGAGCAGCATTCTGCTGTAATAGTCACTAAACTACCATCTTCAGGAGGACAAGGGCCAAATCAAACGCCAACCCAGACCAAATGGTACTTGTACCGTGTGGGAGTGTGTGAGTGTGGGGGTGGGGGGGGGGGGGGTCTAAATATACTTAAAACACACACTCACATACACAGAACAGTAGAGTTCTGCTCGGCAATCCAGGCAAAAGGCCAAACCCATTTACAACACCTCAAGTGTCGGCGACACGAGAATGCCCTCTCCACCGAGAAATATGTAAATATTGCACTAATCAAAGGGTTCCAGAATCGCCAAATGCCACAGAAAAGGTTATGACCCGGAGCCTGTGGTAATAGGAGAGTGAGGGCACGTTGGAAGGGGGGGAGGTCGGGAGGGAGAGGGGGTTCGGAGTGACAGCTTCCACAGGCACTCCTCCTGCCTGAGGAGGACCTTCACATGGTGACCTCTGCCTCCTGTGCCTCCCCGCGCCTCCTGCACTCCACCAACGCTGATAGCATTGAATAGAAATGGGGCTGAAAGGGAAAACAATGGAGAAAGAGAGTCCTCTGTGCACAAGGCTTAGGAGGACTGGGTGGACTTTGCTTTGAGTTGAGGTGTCACCCAGTTCAAATTAAATGTAATTTTGTTGTTTAATTATATGGATGGATGCTAAGAGTTCATTCATAAAGCACACAAATATGGAATTGTGAATAGAGATGATAATGAATTATTTCTTAAAGATATATCAGGTTGTTTAATAGTTTTACCCCAAACCAAAGCCATGTATAACCAACAACTATATACGTCCCTGCCCTGAAACACTGCAGGACTCCGAGACAGAATCAGGAAATACATACAGTCCAGTCATTTCTCTTAGGCGGGATTAATAATTTTTTACATTGACGTGATTGGTCTTAAATACCCCTGGAACCTTAAAGCCAAAAAGGAAGAGAAGCCTGAGTGGAATTATTTAAAGGAATGACATTCTCGTGATGACAAGCTCAAGAAAATAACCCCGAGCTAGCGAACAATGAGCAATCAGCCACCAAAGAACTTCTGTGTTTTTTAACACTACGTGTCAACATCGTCGGTTTACCACTCCGGTTCGCTTTATATCACTCCTTACAAGAATTAAGTTGGATCTTAAGTATGCAAATGAGAGTCTGTTTGAATCCCTGGACGGACCATGACATTTAACATGGCCTTCACTAATTTGTGCTTAATAGCTAAAAAGTGATTGGAATTAACATTAATGACATTTCATATGTCTCTCCCTCCACATTAATTCCGCCCTTCTCTGCTGATACTTAACCAACTAATGCTTGTGGCTCCTTCGTCTCTACAGATTAAAGTTAATGGAACACTTTTGGCAGAAATCCTTCAGTCGCTCTCTCTCTCTCTCTCTCTCTCTCTCTCCCCAACGGCCACCCTGCTTCTATTGAAGAGTAACAACAAGAAAGGAGACCAGAAAGACTTAAAGCGAGAGATTGTGGATTGTAGTAAAACCCCTTTAAACTTAGATTCTACTCTGTAGGTCACAAACTCTTTACCAATTGACATCAGCATCGCCAGAGATTAAGAGGACACGAGAAAAACATGGACGTTGAGCGCTGAGCAGCCAGTCCCCCCTTCCATGGCTTGGCAGTCCATGTGTTCTTTGTGTGTAAAACCAAAGTGCAGGTGAACACATCAGCATTGCCCGGTGACTGAGTGTCAGAGAAGGAGACAGCGAGGACAGCAGCTGAGCACATCTCCTCTTGTTCCGTCTAATTCCTGGGGGAGGGAGAAGAGGAGAGGTGGAGGGGTGATGAGGGAGGGGGACGAGGGAGAAGTGCTGGTGGGTGCTCATGGGTAATGGCAGGGGCACTGGCGCTGACGGACAGCCCAATCTCCCGCCTGGACAGGCTCAAGAGAGACGTGTCACTCTCCTCAGGCACCTCAGGCCGGCCGAGCCGCTACAGTGTTAAATGTATATTGGCAAACTGTCTGTGCCAATGCCATTAGCCAGCAGACTTAAACTCCCCTGTAATTTTCTATGGGCCCCTCGTTATTGGCACCTCTGACGGGTTAAGTATTTGAGTCCAGGTTCAGCTTTAATGGATGACTGCATGGTGGTGGGGAGCAGGGGAGCGGCTCACGATCCCCCCCCCCAACCACTCTCTGTCTGCACGTCCCAATGAGACAATCACTGACACTACCCAGCATCCGTCATTACACCAACAGGAGAGATCTAATGGAGAAAACCAAGGGAGAAAACAGAGGTGATCCGGATTGGACAACCCCCTGTTTCTTCTTGACTTCCTGGAACCAACTGTCTCCTCTCAAAACCAACTACACTGAGCAAAAATATAAACGCAACATGTTAAGTGATCGTCCCATGTTTCTTAAGCTAAAGTAAAAGATCCTATAAATGTTCCATAAAGCACAACAATCTTATTTCTCTCAAATTTGTTGAAATTTTAGTGCACATTTCTACTTTGAAAAGGTAATCCATTCACCTGACAGCTGTGGCATATTAAGAAGCAGATTATACAGCCTGATCATTACACAGGTGCACCTTGTGCTGGGGACAATAAAAGGGCACTCTAAAATGTGCAGTTTTTTCAAACAACACAATGTCACAGATGTCTCATGTTTTGAGGGAGAGTGCAGTTAGCATGCTGACTGCAGGAATGTCCACCAGAACTGTTGCCAGAGAATTTAAGAGTTCATTACTCTACCATAAACCGCCTCCAACGTCATTTTAGACCAGCCTCACAACCACAGTATGGTGTTGTGTGGGTGAGCAGTTTGCTGATGTCAACGTTGTGAACAGAGTGCCCCATGGTGGCAGTGGGGTTATGGTATGGGAAGGCATAAGCTACGGACAACAAACACAATAGCATTTTATTGATGGCAATTTGAATGCACAGAGATACGGTGAGATAAGCGTTGTCGTGCCATTCATCCACTGCCATCACCTCTTGTTTCAGCATGACAATGCGCGGCCCCATGTCGCAAAGATCTGTACACAATTCCTGGAAGCTGATAATTTCCCAGTTCTTCCATTGCCTGCATACTCACCAGACATATCGCCCATTGAGTATGTTTGGGATGCTCTGGATCAATGTGTATGACAGCGTGATCTAGTTCTCGACAATATCCAGCAATTTCGCACAGCCATGAAGAGGAGTGGGACAACATTCCACAGGCCACAATCAACAGCCTGATCAACTCAATGCTAAGGAGTGTCACGCTGCCTGAGGCAAGTGGTGAACACACCGGATACTGACCGGTTTTCTGATCCACGCCCCTACCTTTTTTAAGGTATCTGTGACCAACCGATTTATATTTGTATTCCAAGTCATGTGAAATCCATAGATTAGGGCCTAATTAATGTATTTAAATTGATTATATGAACTGTAACTCAGTAAAATCTTTGAAATTGTTTCATGTTGCGTTTATATTTTTGTTCAGCATATTACCAATACCCAGTAGGCAAAATACTGCCCCAATATGGCATCTTTTATGACGTTATGTTCAAGTTGTATACTATTTGTATTAAGAAAGTTTTGTTAACATCTTTTTAGCAACCAGAAAAAGCTGTCTTTATTGAGTTGTAATCAGTGGAGTGTATTCATGGATGCCCAGTGAAGCCAGGCTTCCCCAAATACTTGACCAATAAAAAAACTACAAATTATAAAATAATTGTTTATACTCCTCTCTGTGTGTTCATACTTTTCTGTCAATTCGCAAGTGGCTGAATCTCACTGGAGAAATCATCTGAGCGTCTCCCTGTCTCTATATTTGTAGCATGTATCTGATGCTGTGTGGAGCAAAATAGTTGCCGCCGTATTATTTGATTCAGCAAGCATTTGGCCTCAATTGATTAAAAAAAGTATTAAATAATTAGCCAATCAGCATTGAGCTGTGCTCAACTGTGGGCCAATGATTATGACGGCGATTCTGATCTAACCATAAATTCATATATTGTGCCACTGGCCTGAGATGACTGGAGTTCAATATGTTGCCTAGAAGTAGCCTAGTAGGCTCACGTTAACTAGCTAACTTAGCTGGTTCATTTTTGAAGTTAGGCTTGCATTTTAGAACAGTTAGGCAAGCGTTTTAGCTAGGTATCCTGTGAAAACAAAAACTAAAAGTGTACTGTATGACAGAGCAATAGACCGTTTTGCCAACATGAAAGAGAGGAGGATGGCATTGGTGTTCAACTAGTCTACAAGTAGGGTGAGTCAAAAAAAATGTTTTACTTGCACAAGCATGCACACACGCACGCACGCACGCACGCACGCACGCACGCACGCACGCACACACACACACACACACACACACACACACACACACACACACACACACACACACACACACACACACACACAGTAGTTGTTTAGTAAACTGTTTAAAACATTAACTTGCTTGACCGTGCTGTAGGTCATATGACCGTGTTTTACTTGCAATATTTGCTTTGTGGACATCCCTGAACAGATGTTGCTCTCTGGTTTTGTGATGAAACAAACGCATGTGTGGTTGAATTTATTCCGCCACTGTGAGACTATTGTCTTTTTGTTATCACAGCCTTAATGTAAATCACGGTGGTGTATGAACGAACGCAAATATCCCAACACAGGCTGTAATATGGCTTTTTTGTTGGCTTGGCTTCCCCAGTGATTATACCCACGCACCGCTACTGGTTGTAATGTAGTTATCTGACCAGATAACAACTAAAGTGCAACGTCTTTCCTATGAGTTGGTTATAATCTGGTTACAAGATGTCTTCAGAACTGGACATCCAGTTAACATTGTTGCCTGCTGTGTAAGGACTAAGAACTGTCCCTGGGTTAGTGATTAGTGAAATATCAAATACACTCTCACCAATGATTGCCTGGCAATAGAGACAATGTGAAATCATTATTTACAGAGTCTTATCAAAGGCTAAAATATATTTAGAATGTCATATCCTCCCCTCCCCCCACCACTCTCTCTCTCTCTCTCTCTCTCTCCCTGCCCCGTTACTATGACATTGCCCACAGTGCACTGCTTTGCGCCAGGGGAGGAGGCTTTGTCAGGGCTAAGATAAACAAACCACAGAGGTAAATAAATATATAAATAAACAAGAGCAATTTAGGTCTATTGTAATTGGTAGAGCATTTGACAACCTTGCTGGAAAGTTTCACCCCAGAAATGCTAAGTACTCCCAGCAGGAGTCAGTAAGGGAGAAGGGGCTCTTTGGTTTTTAATGTATTCCTGGGCTGCCGAGAGTTCTCCAAAACGGCAGAGATGTGGAGACGACGTACACACGCATATCTAAAGCTAGGTACTGAAGGAGTGTTACTAATGGGCCTGTTTTTAATGAGCCAAGGAAGAAGAAGTGGGGAGTGACCCGACGAAGGTGAATCTCTCTCTCTCTCTCTCTTTCTCTCTCTCTCTCTCACACGCGTGCACACACACAGACAGACACACACTGTATACATAGGTCTCTCGCTGCACTGAAAATTATACATTGCTTTTGTGCCTGATTTACAGTATATGTATTTGGTCGGCAACAGAACTGTTCATGTCGTATTCACCTGCTTTTTCCCCCCAGGACTGTATCAATGATTGTAAGGTTTATTGAAGGCCTATATGTTAAATATCCGTTCTGTGAGAAAACATAACAGAGAAACATTACATGCTATTCCAAAATACATTGTGGTACTGTTCAAAACACACCACTTTTCACAACTCAAAGGTTAACCGTTTGGGCATTAATTCAGAGTGGTTAAGGTTAGGGCTATGCT
>CM042416.1:30498408-30518408 GCA_023634145.1 Thymallus thymallus | reverse complement strand
TTTTCCCAAACTGAAGTTTAAAAAAATAAATATATTTTTTATTTTGGGGGGGGGGTGTATGATTCTTTGGGGGAAATTTTTTAAAGATGTTTAAATGTTAAAAAATAATAAGATGTTGGTGTATGATGATGCAGTGGGTATGTTTGTGTGTGTGTGTGTGTGTGTGTGTGTGTGTTTGTATGTGATACAGAGGGGACGAGGTTGAACCGATTCTGGTCAATATGAGCTATAATAAACCAGGAGTTAATTTCCACTCTGCTCTCCCCCTGGCCAGGGACCACTCCATATACAAGTCAAATCGGCTTTTTGCCTCCCAAAGCTCTGTGATTTATGATCAGCTTCCATTGACCAGACCAGCTAGTTTTCATTTTTGTTCAATCACGCTGGCCACTAAATGAAACAATCGATTTACAGTCAACTTACTGAGGATTTAATTTGTATTTGTAAAATTAAAGCAGGTAAAGTGTGGAATGGAATGGAAATACCAGTATAATCCCCCACCAGTCCGGCATCCGCATACGCTGAAGCATCACGCTACTACACTGCCTCCCTCTCTCTCCTCTCTTGTTCTCTTTGTGTAGCTATTAATGCATTTTGGAATGGGAGACGAGGGATTTATGGGCCTGGGAGTCATAGTTGGACTGTCCCAGAGTTATTGGCCTCTGTCCAGACCTGTGGAGAGCTGTGGCGCATGAGCACTGGGCCGTCGGCGCTCACCCTTAGTTCCTCTTTGACCTTGACTTGCACTGCAGCCTCCGCCGCCCCCTCCGCGTCCCCGGGAATCTTCCCTGGAATCCTCACCTCTTCCCTGGGATGAGATGGACAGCGTGGCAGCCTCACCTCCCCTCATCCTGGCCCCCGCTGAACACTCTCTTCACCAAGCCCTTCATTAACCCCTCCTCTCAACCCTCCTCTCACTGGCATTGAAAAGGCGCTGTCTTGAAACCTGTCCTCATCCTGCGCCCTGGCGTTGAGGTTTCAATAGGGGCCGTGCGGGGGCGGAAGGGTGGATCGTTCTCTCGCCCCCTCGCTGGCGGGTTATATTATATTTAGTCATAATAATCACAGCTATCTGTGGCCCGGCTCCCCCCCTCTCCTCTCCTCTCCTCTCCCTTTTTTTTGTTTGAGTCTCCCACTCGCAGGCTGGTAGGATGGGAGTGCTGTCTCCATCGCCTCCTCACCTCGGCAGGGCTGTGTGGTGTCGCTCACAGGCCCATAAAGGAGAGGGAGGAGTGGAGGGTGTGAAGCTCTAGGGTGTCATTAAGTCCTTTCTCCTGCCCAGCGGGTTGACTAGCATTTCTCACCCAAGCCCCCACCGCGACCCCGCACCCCAAGCTCCCCCATAAGTGTTTATTAACATGTTGCTGACTTCACCAGGGTCTTGAAGCTAAAGCTGCTGACGCTACCACTCACATTACCCACAATCCTCACTCACACACTTGACGCTTGTACTGTTATCCGCGTAGAACTGCAGAATGTTGGACTCTTTACCTTTCCGCTCGGTGATATCGGGTGCTTCTCCTCTTTCTTATTGTTGTCTTTCGTTCGGTGGTGATAACTCAGCTGGTACCATAGATGTATGCGTTGTTTATTAAATTTTTTAAGGCTATCTTAAAGGCAATTGTCACTGTGCACTATTTAAAAGAGCTGTCTCGCTTGCTCTTTTGGAAAAATTTATCTAAATAGAGGTTCACCAAACATTTCTGTGAGAAAATTAACTGCTTTTCTTTTTTGTGACATCAAAAGCTGCAGCAGAACACGGAGTGGACGGCTCCGGTCAGCGTCTTGAGAAGTGGGGGAAGGTTTCATGAGAGATTCTGTTGTGCAGTGGGGACAAGAGGCATCTGGAGGCGAGGGAAGGGTGGATGGATTCTGGATGGTCCGGGACAGTTCAGTTCTTGACTGTGTGGAGGTCCCTGAGGGAGGGGCGGAAAGGGTTGGGAGGTGGGGGGACCGTGAAGCACCATGTCTTTCTCCTCCCATTAACATCATGAGGGGTGATGGCTTTAAAAGGCACTGAATGACGTCTGTGGAACGCTAGTGATTAATCACCACGGTGATTCTCATGGAAATCAACCCCGCCAAGAGAGCGAGAGACAGAGAGAGAGAGAGAGAGAGAGAGAGAGAGAGAGAGAGAGAGAGAGAGAGAGAGAGTGAGTGAGAGAGAGAGTGGGGGTTCACAACCGTGTGAATCCCATCTCAGGCAAATACTGGGGAGCCTGATTGCTCACGAGGGGATTTTTATGTTATTAAAAAAAGAGATTCTGTGAGCACAATGGGCTCCTCCCCTGCAGATGCATTACAGTGTATTTTAAATCTATAGCTCATAGATTAGAGGGACGGTTCTGGACGTTCCGTATATTAATGTCACACTCAGAGCGTGAGCAAATTACGTGGTTTGGCTCAGTTACTAATCTCATGCCATTCAACACTATAGCATTAGAAAAGAAGAGAAAATCAGGTCACAGGCTCATATACTAGTATCATGCTGTGGTCCTGTGTGGCTCGGTTGGCAAGAACGTGGGGGTTGTGGGTTCAATTCCTGCAGGGATCACATGCATACACAAAACATTTAGAATTGACTGTAAGCGCAATGTATATTTCACTGTACTGTAAGTGCCTTTGGAAAAAGAGTATCCGCTAAGGCAGATGTTTACTACATATACATATATTTAGTATAGGCAGAAATATGGAACACTTGACTGTCACTCCATGTTCCCATCAGGTGATTTAGCTGATGTGTTGTTGCAGTTATGGGGGATACAGGCTGGGATGTAGATGTTGGATGTAATGTCACTGCCTCATATTTCCCTTTGGGTCGGTTCTGCCTTCTATGCTGCTGGTTCCGTATTGACTTTAGCATTGTCCTCTAACAGGTCATTCAGATAGACTGATCTCAATGATAAATATTGTTTTTCCACAGACAGAGATGGATCTGTGTGCAGAATTCTTCAAATATATCTCTGGCTGCCATTCCGTGAGCAATGTAGGAGTTCATACTGATACCTCTTCATGATAATAATAATAATAATGATGATAATGCCTCCAAAAGTTACAGTTGACACAGAGAAATGAACGAAAGTTAAATAGAATTACGGCTTTCCCGAACCAATAAGTCTACTACACCAGCATTGAAAACAAATAGCCGAACAGAAAAATATGCTTGTATGAAATTTGCCAAAGTGAAGAATTGATTTTGTCTGTCCCTGGAGAGTACTTAATTATTGGTCACAGCAGCAGGAGGGTTTAGAGACATGTTTTACTAACGGGGAGTGCAAAGGCACCGATGCAAAATCATTTTTTACGGTGCCTGGAAAAATCGACTTCTCCTTCGATATTTTTTTTGGGGGTGGGATGACACAATACTTTCCAGTCACACATACAACTACAGGAGCACCTCATGGCCACCTTTCTGATTTAAAGGTGCAGCAGAGCAACATGCTACCCATGTTATTATCAAAGTAGTATGGGCCACAGAGAGAGATGCTTTAGGGGATGTTGGATTGGCTGGTACTGGGATACTTTTCACCCCAAAAACTGAAAGGAAGAGGAATTCTAACCAAAGTGTCAACAACGTTCAGCACCCTAATGCCCAACTATAAAACGAATAAATTGCTAACATGCCAAAACATAAACTTACCCAGACTTACCCTTCCACGTACTCTTACTCTGAGAATGATGATGATGCAGGAGGAGCATGGGGAAGAGGAGGAAGAAGATTATGATAACAGTGACACACGCAGCGATGAAGAAGAGGATAATGGAAACGATGAGGATGGCGATAGTGATACGTGATTAGTAATAACGCTGCTATCGTTTGAGACATGACCACAACATGCCGAAAAACGATAACTGCTCTCACTTCAGCCGTCACAGTTTCCGTCCACCTCAGCAACAACCTCGGTTCAACGAGGGAATAAAGAGAGGAAAACGTGAATAAGCGAATTTGGAAAGCCTGACTCCTCGTCTGTACTAATTTAGTGTGTGAGCTAAGTGGCTGCTTTTTATGTGAACACCTATTGTGTTCCTAACTATATGCAGCAAACAATCGCTGTTCGGAGGCAAAGAATGGCACGACGTGAACAATGGAACAATGAAAGGCTTTTTCCTCTGTTTCTGCCTGGAGGAAGAGAACCTAACAAAACAAAGCTGGGCTGGTACAATTGTTTTCTAAAGCTTTTGATTCAGGGATGTTAAATATGGCTGAAAAGAAGACGAGACAAGATGCTAGAACATACAAAAGCTTGGTCTGTGTGCCTGTGAAAAGCCTACTCTCTGAAAACAGACTTCTTAAACCTCAAACAAAGGTGGAATGAATCTGAGTTCACATGCATATAAACACATAGATGAATGCACACATAGACACACATAGACACACACACACACACACACACACACACACGCACACACACACACACACACACACACACACACACACACACACACACACACACACAGGGTACCACACATTTCCGACATTCCTGGGTGATGCCATGTGTGTTAGTGTGTATGTTGACAGGGATCAGTGATGTGTGTGAAAACCTTTCAGCCCTCCATCCACAGCCATGCCATTGCCAGTGTGAGACCTGCCACTGTGCTCCCAGACCACTATCTATCACTGGGAGCATGCAAAAGTCAATGCTACAGGAGGTCCTTCCTGCCGGTGGCTATTAGACTATTTAATGCCTCACCGGGGTGCCGTGCCGTCGGTAACATAGACCTGGAACGGTTGGGGTGTTAGGACCTAGTTTAATAATTAGGCATCCATCCGTGAGTACCTACCTACCTACCTACCTACCTACCTACCTACCTACCTACCTACCTACCTACCTACCTACCTACCTACCTACCTACCTACCTACCTACCTACCTACCTACCTACCTACCTACCTACCTACCTACCTACCTACCTACCTACCTACCTACCTACCTACCTACCTACCTACCTACCTACCTACCTACAGTGTACACACACACATGTGCGTAAACATACACGCACACACACGTGCGTCGTAAACATACACACACAAAACACACGTGCACACACATACAAATGTCTCATAGTCACGTTCAATCATCCTGCTTGGTCTGAAAACACAGAGAAAAAACACAGCCATAGAAAGCAGACATACCTAATACAATTAAACAAGCAAATGTCTATTTATGTAGATAATGTGATGTTAATACAAACCAGTGAGAACACCTTAAACCTCACCCATCCTACAGTGACTTCAGAAACCCCTTGACTTAGTCCACATTTTGTTGTGAATTCAAAATGCATTAACTGTATTTTTTAGTAAACAACTCCAGTGTAGATTTGGTTTGAACTTCTTTTCCTCCTGAAAGGTGAATTCATCTCCCAGCGTCTGACTGAACCAGGTTTTCCTCCATGATTTTGCTCCATTCCGATTTTAGCTCTATTCTGTTTATTTTAGATATATTTTTTGTTATCCTGAAAAACTCTCCAAGCCTTAACGATTACAAGCATAACCATAACATGATGCAGACACCACTATGCTTGAAAATATGGATGGTGGTACTCAGTAATGTATTGGATTGGATTTGCCCCAAACATAACACTTTGAATTCAGGACAAAAAGGGAATTGCTTTGCCACATTTTTTTTGCAGTATCACTATAGTGCCTTATTGCAAACAGGATGCATGTTTTTGAATATTTTTATTCTGTACAGGCTTCCTTCTTTTCACTCTGCCAATTAGGTTAGTATTGTGGAGAAACTACAACGTTGTTGATCCATCTTCAGTGTTCTTCTAGCACAGCCATTAAGCTCTGTAACTGTTTTAAAGTCACTGTTGGCCTTATGGTGAAATCCCTGAGCAGTTTCCTTCCTATCTGGCAACTTCGGAAGGGCGCCTGTATATCTTTGTAGTGACAGGGTGAATTGATACACCATCCACAGAGTGAGTCCATGCGATTTATTATGTGACTTGTTTAGCACATTTTTACTGAACGTATTTAGGCTTGTCATAGCAAAGGGGTTGAAAACGTGTTGACTTAAGACAGTTCAGCTTTTCATTTTTTATAAATTTTCTAAAATGTCAGTCCACTTGGACATTATGGGCTATTGTGTGTAGGCTAGTGAAACAACATCTCAATTTAATCCATTTCAAATTCAGGCTGTGGAAAAAGGCACTGCACATCTTTCATCACATGTTCATGGTAGATCGAATACAGTTCCTCCCTAGTGTCTGCCCACTGGGTACACACTGGTTAAATCAACGTTGTTTCCACGTCAATTTAATGGAATTGTAATAGACGTCTGTGCCCAGTGGGTGGGCCTTGTATTCACCTACTAGCATGTCTCTCTCTCTCTCTCTCTCTCTCTCTCTCTCTCTCTCTCTCTCTCTCTCTCTCTCTCTCTCTCTCTCTCTCTCTCTCTCTCTCTCTCTCTCTCTCTCTCTCTCTCTCTCTCTCTCGGATGATCCTACAATCTCTCTCTCAGAAAATCATAAACAGAGAGCACTCTAGGGTGTTGTTACACATACACAAATACACATAACACACGCACACACACTCACACACACACACACAATCGCTTTCAAACGCTATTGCAAAAACATCCTATAGTAGTCAGACACACACCCTGACATCCTATACAATAACAGCACACAAAGGAATTGACACCCTGCACTTTTCCATTAGGGTCTTGCTCTAAATGGCCTTACTACCCATTTCGACCCCTGTAACACATACAGCTGATAATAACAGACATGAATCGGTGTCTCTCTGCACTAAACAGATGCTGTCTGTCCATAAATCACATCACCTCCATTTTGTTTGAGAACAAAAAGCAGTGTGTTTTCAGCAGGCCTGGTAATAATCCTATTGCCTCGCGTTGGGTTTTGTCCCTCTCCTCTTCCCTCTTCTCTCTTCTCTCTTTCCTCTCTTCTTTCTGTTGGGTTTTGTCCCGCTACTCCAGACGCAGCACAATAGGGGCAGCGAGGTGATAAATATTTGTGTTCGGCCTGGCGTTAAGATTTCATTAATCACCCAAAAGACTAGTGAGAAGCAGCATACCTGGTCCCAGCCAGAAGGCCTTGTCTCTGGGTAGACATAAGCCTTGTAGACCATTTGCCGACCAACCGTACGCTTTTTTGTTGTCGCTGTCTTCTCCTCTCGTTCTCTCTCTCGCCCCCTTTCTATCTGTCCATCTCTGTCGTGGCATGATGGAGTGACTCATGAAAAGAGACAGAGAGGAGGGGATGATGAGGAGGTGAAAAGAGAGAGAGAGAGAGAGAGAGAGAGAGAGAGAGAGAGAGAGAGAGAGAGAGAGAGAGAGAGAGAGAGAGAGAGAGAGAGAGAGAGAGAGAGAGAAACAAATGGGTGGGGTACAAGGACACCTGGGCCGACAGGGCCTCGTTCACAAACCACTCAGCCTTGATAGGATTTACCAGCTGCCAAGGATACACACCAGTCGTTCACTCTCTCCCTCCCTCTCTTTCCCGCCCTTACTCTCCCTCACACTCGCTTTCTGTCTGTCACTCAATTCCGTCTCTCTTTCCCTGTCTGTGTGTACCCTCCCTCCCTCCCTCTCTTTCTTCCTGTCTGTAGCCCAGAGCGCTGATGGATAGACATGTGCTTGTGTGTAGAAGAACCTATTTGGACTGGTGTGTCATCCCATCTTTAACAAATGTCGTGCAGGTATGTTCTCTTGCCATGCTTCATTACTCTGGAATGGCGTGCCTGAAATGTTTGTCTTCTTCTCAGACCCCTCTGCCTCACCACTCCCTCTCTCCCTCTTCCTCTCTCTCTCACTCTCTGTGCTCCTCCTCGCTTCCCCGCTACTCATTTAGCTGCTATGGTTCCCTGTGTGTGAGCTATGCTGGTCGTGCTCTAGAGGGAACAGGCAGAGCGTTGCCTTCTCTCCGCGGTTAGGGGGAACATGGCACTGCCTGGAGGACAGATATTGATTCCACTGCCTGGCTACCAATGCTAGCAATGTCCCGCCCTCCCCTGCCAAACAGCTGCCGTGCCACTCTGTCATTGGCTGCTGATCAATGTAGACCCTGCCAATCAGAACTCCTGAGAGGGATTCCCTGACAATGACCTCAGGATGACACACACCAGAGAGACATGTCAGGGCATGTTGTAGGACAAAAAGATGTGTCACCTTACAAGACAGATTAAATGAACATTCAGCATATAACATATCATGTGAACTAGGTATTATTTTTGAGCATGTGTAGTTCCAAGATTGTAGAATGTTGCACATATTCTTTTTCTTATAAGATTGAACCTTGGGTCACCTTTTATGAAGTGTGTCTCAGAAAACGACTCTGTGTCTGTCCAGTTTCATTATACAGTATATCTGGGCTGCACACCTTGATTGCAAAGCCTCAGTGTGTATGTGTGGATGAATGTATCAAGCCAGCGGAAGTGGAGATCAATAGTAAATCTTCTTGATCTGGTGGATATTTCTCCAGAGAGGAGGGGAGTAGAGGGGATGGTCTTAACCAATCAATGGGGAGTACAGACACAGATCCCTTGGACTGATATGAGATATGACTCAGGCTGGTGCTGTTACACCAACTGGAGTAAGTAAGAGCGTAGATGATAACTTGCATATAGAATAAACAAACATAAAACCAATGTACACGTGTCACTGTAGTCTACATGAGTTATCACATACTGTGGATTGAGTCATTGGTTTTTCTCTATTAAAGACATGCTCCGGAACTTTGGCAACAAGTAAGTATTTTTCATACCTCCCGCTTTGGGCTGGATGTGTCAATGTGTGGTTCATACATGCATAATCCATGAGCGGAATGACTGTTTTACCTCAATTAGCCACAGCCCCCTAGCAATTCGAGGACCAGTCAATGAGCTTCCCTACACGACTCCAATAGGGCTGGTTCCGAAATCTGATAGGAGTTTTCTATTGGATTCTCTTATTGGAATCCCATTGGAGTCCAATGCGTTTTTTCCGTTTTGGCAATCCGCAAATCAAAATGCATCACTCCAAAATGTAGCTGGTTGCCGTCAGCAGGTCGTCCTCTAATGAGTGATGTAACAATATTTCCAGTTTCCATGTGGTGTTTGAGTTGCCCCTAGTCAAGAATCAGAATCCAACAGAAGATCCTATCAGATTTGGGAACCTAACCTATAGGATTTGATTCTATAGAACTGGTTCCAAATTCTGATTTTTCTATTGGATTCTTGTAATGGAATCCTATTGGATCATATAGGATAGAACCTGTAGGAGTCCAATAGAACTGGTTCCAAAATATGATAGGGTTTTTCTATTGGATTATTGTGTTGGAATAAAGCTACATATTAGATTATTTTAGATTATTTTCACTAATTTCCTGTACGTGGACAGTATGTGTTACTACATTACATGACCACATCGAATAGAGGGTAATCAAACATTATTTTTACCTCAGATTAGTGATGTTAGTATAAACGTTTATAGTAATCACAATGACATAAAATCGATTGATTAAATCAGATCAATATAATTGGTTTTGTACCGTTGATTTTGTTATACGCTCCGGTGGTTTTAGGAATTCTACTAACATTTTCAAAAAAAATAAATGTTGCTGGCCTCACACCAATACATGGATTTTTGAGTCAAACTATCTAAAATAACAGCCAACCCAAATTACTCTTGATGTCCAATGGCTGGTCGTGATTCGTTAAAGTTAAAAAACAAAGCAAGTGATTTTTTTCCTGTGCCGTTTCGTCAGCCTCACTAAACTTCCATACAACATTCTAGAATTTAGATGACTGTCTTCAGCAAATTCTCACAATATATCACAAACTGTTTATTGATTATAGATTTGGACACTTCAAAACTGTGTTTGACATTGGACTATTTATCAAAAGTTATTGTCAACGGGAAGCAGTGACAGCATCCTTTTCAACTTATGTTTTAGGAATATAAATGGAACTTTCAACATTCATTTCCAATATAGTATTCTACTTAATTGGGTAAAAACTACTGAATGAGTCCAAAAATGTGATTATTATTTTGATGATCTACCAGAAATCATGAAAACGGGTTTGACGTGACTATAATAAGACACATATAAGGCTATAATAAGGTCTCCCAAGTGACGCAGCGGTCTATCTCAGTGCTAGAGGCATCACTACAGCACACTGATTCGATTCCAGGTTGTATCACAACTGGCCGTGATTGGGAGTCCCATAGGGCGGTGCGCAGTTGGCCAAGCGTCGTCCGAGTTTGGCCGGTGTAGGCTGTCATTGTAAATAAGAATTTGTTCCTAACTAACTTTCCTAGTTAAATAAAGGTTAAATATATATTTTTGTATACTTTTGCATATTTTTTCTACTAAATGTTATCAGATCTTCAACCAAAACCTAATATTAGATAAAGGGAATGTGAGTGTTTGGTTTTGGTTTTTAGCAGGCATAATGGGACGCATGTAGTCCAAAAAGTTATACTTCCGAGAGTCTTGATGATCATCCAGGTGCTTTTGGGCAAACTTCAGTCAACTTTTTGGATAACATGGGCCCCATTATGTCTGGCGAAAACCAAACCCTTCATTCCACAGTAAGAACCTTAAACCAATGGTCAAGCATGGTGGTGGTAGTGTGATGGTTTGGGAATGCTTTGCTGCCTCAGGACCTGGTTGACTTGCCTTAATAGAAGGAACCAGGAATACTGCTCTGTATCAGAACATTCTGATAGAGTGGGCCAAAATTCCTCCACAGCGATGTGAGAGACTGATCAACAAATACAGGAAGCATTTGGTTGCAGTCTTTGCAGCTAAAGGTGGCGCAACCAATTGTTGAGTGTAAGGGGGCAATTCTTTTTTCACACAGGGAGAATTGGGTGTTGCATAACTTTGCAAAAATAGAGAAAATCAGAAAGGGGGAAAATACTTTTTCATGGCACTGTATTTAGCAAAAACAAACAAGATGAACATTTATTATCTGCTTCAACAATACAGTGACTCAAAAACAAGATACAAATGGCTACAGCTAGTCAGCTGACAGGCAAAATGTGGCTAACAGTAGTTTCTCAGCTAGTATAAAAACAAGTGCATAAAATTTTGCACAATTACAAAATAAGACTAAAACATTGACAACTTATCAGGAAACACAAGGAAACAAATACTGTACTCACAGTTCTTGGATTCACAGTTCTTGGATTCACAGTTCTTGGATTCACAGTTCTTGTATTCAGTGAAGGATAAAACAGTTTGAATGATAATGTTTGAAAACCTGATAGTGAAAATGACAGGCTTTCTTACAGGTGAATTAAACAGAAATTAATACAGAACTGTTGTTTCCGATCAATGAAAATGTCATAATTTATATTTTTGTATTGTACTGGAATTTATGACGAAAAACGTATAGTTGAATGGGTTCAAAACTTAAGAAAAGTTCTAGGATTCTGATTGGGGTGATGAAATCCTACAAGACCTATAGGATCCAATTGGATTACTTTTGATTTCCAATAGGATTCTGATAGAGGCGACACAAAATCCTATAGGACTGTGAGAATCCTATAAGATCCAATAGGATTGCTTTTTCTTTCCAATAGGAAAATAATTGTCCAATAGGATTCTGGTAGAGGTGACACATGGACCTCCCTGGGAGAATCTCAATTGCACTTCTTTGACTCCTTGCATCCACTCTCCTCGGCTCCTTCTCAAAACTCGTTGGAGGAAAAGGTCAGAGGGGAGTGACCTCTAACTTTTTTATCCAATGGGTTTTGAGAAGGAAGCGATGAGTTGTGGGAAATGGAATTGAGATTCTCCCACTGATATGTTCCAATTCCGCTCCAGTTGGATCTGTATGTATGGTAACATCATGGGCAGTGTCTTTTCAAAGGAGCCAGAATGGCCTTTATAATCTATGACGGAAGGTGGCACTATGGGATTCAAAGCGAAACTGTGGAATCCATAGCAGTCATAACTTTCTGGGTTAATTACGTTTGGAGTAAATGTCAGTGCACCCCAGACGCCTGGGACTCATCGGCCTCCTCGTAATACCAGCTTTTGTCATTCTATCAAACATTTGGACCAAAATATTTAGAGAACGAGCATGTTGGGGATTCGCTTCATGCTGCGCAGTAAATTAGCAGAGAAACGTAAACTAGGAACTCTTTTATGACACGCGCAGTAAACATGCTGTAAATTGGATTGTCAATGGTTGACTTCTTTTTCACGGTTGAGATGCTAGAGATGAGTGTAGGGCGTTTAAAGGGAGTGGTTGAGTTGACGGTTGTGGTGAAACAAGTAGGATGGTCCATGCGTCTGCGATAATTATGATTACGCTCTGTTTTGCATAATCACCGGAAAGATAAAAAAGCGGATGAATAAGGGCAGAGCTTTATCAAAACCATGCCATCTTCAAGAGAGGATGTTATCAATATGTCTGTTTCAAATACAGATCTCCCTCTCATATTTAGCACATTTATACTTCTTTGTCTGTTTCTCAAATGAAATTGCAGCGTGAAAAAAACAGACTCATATTAGCGTGAAAAGATGGCTTTTCTCTGGAACAATAAACAGTCCTTGAACTCAACATCATTAAAGGGAAGGTGTAGCTCAACATCATTAAAGGGAAGGTGTAGCTCAACTTCATTAAAGGGAAGGTGTAGCTCGACATTATTAAAAGGAAGGTGTAGCTCAACATCATTAAAGGGAAGGTGTAACTTGACGTCATTAAAGGGAAGGTGTAACTCAACATCATTAAAGGGAAGATGTAACTTAACATCATTAAATGGAAGATGTAACTCAACATCATTAAAGGGAAGGTGTAACTCAACATCATTAAAGGGAAGATGTAACTCAACATCATTAAAGGGAAGGTGTAGCTCAACATCATTAAAGGGAAGGTGTAGCTCAACATCATTAAAGGGAAGGTGTAACTCAACATCATTAAGGGGAAGGTGTAGCTCAACATCATTAAAGGGAAGGTGTAACTCGACGTCATTAAAGGGAAGGTGTAACTTGACGTCATTAAAGGGAAGGTGTAGCTCAACATCATTAAAGGGAAGGTGTAGCTCAACATCATTAAAGGGAAGGTGTAACTTGACGTCATTAAAGGGAAGGTGTAACTCAACATCATTAAAGGGAAGGTGTAACTTGACGTCATTAAAGGGAAGGTGTAACTCAACATCATTAAAGGGAAGGTGTAACTTGACGTCATTAAAGGGAAGGTGTAACTCAACATCATTAAAGGGAAGGTGTAACTTGACGTCATTAAAGGGAAGGTGTAACTCAACATCATTAAAGGGAAGGTGTAACGTGACGTCATTAAAGGGAAGGTGTAACTTGACGTCATTAAAGGGAAGGTGTAACTCAACATCATTAAAGGGAAGGTGTAACTTGACGTCATTAAAGGGAAGGTGTAACTCAACATCATTAAAGGGAAGGTGTAACTTGACGTCATTAAAGGGAAGGTGTAACTCAACATCATTAAAGGGAAGGTGTGACTCGACATTATTAAAGGGAAGGTGTAACTCAACGTCATTAAGGGGAAGGTGTAGCTCAACATCATTAAAGGGAAGGTGTAACTTGACGTCATTAAGGGGAAGGTGTAGCAGCAGCAGGAGACATTTAAAATCTTCCTAATCTACAAGACGATTCTGTTTCTCATTTTCAATGTTATATTGTAGTGTTTATATTCCATGCCACGTGCAACATGTGAAATGTTTAAGAGAGCTGTAGCGTTTAGAGAGTTTAGACTGACTCCCTCTCTCGGAAAATACATGTTATGAGGTTATGTCACTCAGCTATGAGAACAATATTTTTAGACTATACATGTGTCAAATAAAAATGTGATTTGACCAATTTCACGCAGAATCTAGCTATTTGGTAACGTAACACCTGAGACATGTCCTGTTCTATCATACATCCTCTATCTGCCTCAACAAGTGTGATCTTTTGTAATGTGTATAGAATATATCTATACACTGCTCTCCTGTATCCATTGTCCATGGGCAGGAGTCTGAAATACTATTGTAGGAAGAAAGGACATGGACATAAATATCCTCACAAGGTGCTTTGTAATAAAAAATAACAATGTTATGAAACGCAGTGAAACATAGAGAAAGTGCCAGGAAATATCCATCAAATTAACACATCAGTGGCTTTGATTGTAATCTCTCCAGCCCTGCCGTGGCTCTCTGCCACACAGACAAGCAGCCAAATGTGATTTATCAATGCAAGCCTAATAGCATCAATATGAATCTAACTAAAAATCAATATTTCATTATCAAATTGTTAGTGAGAATGAAGAAAAATGGCCACCGTCAGTGCGTTCTCCAGGGTAGGAGCATCTGGAGTTCAATGTGACAAGATGAGCGATGTGTGACTCGGGGCTCGAGGAAGGACACCACGAGGACAGGACTCAGTCTCTCTCTCTCTCTCTGTCTATTCCTCCTCCTCTCTCTCTCTCTCTCTCTGTCTATTCCTCCTCCTCTCTATCTCTCTCTCTCTCTCTCTCTCTCTCTCTCTGCATCTTTCTCCTCTCTCTCTCTCTCTCTCTCTCTCTCTCTCTCTCTCTCTCTCTCTCTCTCTCTCTCTCTCTCTCTCTCTCTCTCTCCTCTCTCTCTCTCTCTCTGTCTATTCGTCCTCCTCTCTCTCTCTGTCTATTCCTCCTCCTCTCTCTCTCTCTCTCTCTCTCTCTCTCTCTCTCTCTCTCTCTCTCTCTCTCTCTCTCTCTCTCTCTCTCTCTCTCTCTCTTTCTCTCTCTGTCTATTCCTCCTCTGTCTCTCTCTCTCTCTCTCTCTCTCTCTCTCTCTCTCTTTCTCTCTCTGTCTATTCCTCCTCTCTCTCTCTCTCTCTCTCTCTCTCTCTCTGTCTATTCCTCCTCCTCTCTCACTCTCTGCCCCTTTCTGTTTCTCGTTCTCCCACAGTTTCAGTTATCACATTATTCTCTGCCAATCTCATTGTTTTCAATGTACCTTTCCATCCTTTCATATCTCTCTCACTCTCTCTCGCCATTTCCTCTATCAATCTGTGTGTGTGTCAGTTTGGTGTCAGTCTAGGACCGCACAGTGTTTCAACACTCTTCTTCAATTAATGGCAAACTCGAACACGGAGGCACTCAATCTCCCACCACCTATTTCAATTATTTTTTCTCCTTTGAAGACAAGTCTCTCTCTCTCCCAGTAGATATTTCTCCCAAGGCTCATCACGTTTTCTCTTAAGCAGCTCGCAATGGCTTCCTCTGTAATGAGAGAGAGAGGGGTTGCTGTGGTGAGGAGACACCTACCTGGACTAGATCACACCTCCCACAGACGTGACCTTCACTATATTCATATTTGCTGTGTTTTTTTCGTAACAAGTATTTATTAGCAGGAGTTGTGATTGTGGCACTTCTTCAGGTAAGTAATGATGTACCCCTCTTGCTTGCGCAGCAGCCCTCGTTCGCAATTAAGAAAAAAATATTTTTTTCCCCTTCTCTACATCAATAAACACTCCAGCATCTACCTTCTCCCCCCGCGCCAACCTGGACTCAGGTTTACATACTAAATGTAAACCCCGGACACTCCAATTAGTATGATACGTTATGTTTCATATGGTATGTATTAATTTGCGGATGTCCATCATCCATTTCGTATTATATGTTACGAATTGCAATTCACACAATATGTTACGAATTCCAATTTGTTGTTGCTAACGTTAGCTAGGTGGCTAACGCTAATGTTAGCTAGTTGGCTAACATTTGCTAGGTTATTGGTTCGGGGAAGGGTTAGCTAACATACTAAGTAGTTGCAAAGTAGTTAAAATATAGTAAGTAGTTGCTAATTAGCTTAAATGCTAAAGTTGTCCGCAACGAGATTCGAACACGCAACCGGAGCATGTTATATTGCCCGCACATCCACCCAAACCAACCACCCTACTTTTGTTTTTGCCTTAAGTAAACTTGTGTCTTATGTAACCATACCAAACTTAACATTTCATAACAATGTTACGTCTAGCCTATTAGACCGGGCTGCCCGCTGGACATTTGGTCTTCTCAATGTCATTCTCTCATTTATGTCTCCCCTGGGATTTGGTGGTAATGTCCGAGAAGCTAATTTCTCTCGGGCTGGAGTGGACACTCCTCAGAATGAAAAGGGGTGATTGTAAAATGTGTGTCATTACGGTGTCAAAACAGCACACTACACAATGACTTCCATCCTTTGCTGAGGTTTCTGGGAGAAGGAATTCATCCTGTAATTTATAACTAGTGAGATAAGTATGCTGAGCAGTGGTTTGTGTGCTTCGAACCACAATGAAGGATATCATAAATGGGAAGAAGAGAACCGCTAATATGAATGCTAATATTGCTTGTGACATACAGTAAATCGACCCTGTGTGTGAAACATACAGTATGTTGCTCTGGAAAAAATGTGCATGTTTCCTTTATTGGAGATTAACCTGTGATGGATTTTTATTGATGTTTGCTTATTCCCGAGCGTGAGTGTGGGAACGAACGAGGATGGGGGAGGAGTTCTTCCACAAACACCTTGTAAGTGATCAAATGCTACACCCTCTACTTGTGTCAGGTACACCTTTTCACAGTGCATACGTACAGAAAACTGCAAACAATAGCTAGTCAAGGGTGTGAACAAACAGTATTAATGATTGCTGATGTAGCTAGCGGGAGACTAAGTAAAACAATTACAGTTTTACTTGACAATGCTACTATCACTGTTGAGCTAGCTACTTTAACTATGACAGATTGCGGGGTTCGCAACACAAAGCAGATAAAAAGCAGAAGCAAAGACTGGAAAATGAGGCTAACAAGACTTTCATTTAGTCTCGATGAATCAATTAGACCAGGTAATGCATAATACATAGATAATCTTGTATTGGATGGAGTGATAGATAATACATATCATTCATTATTTATTTAATTACATTAACTTGGGTGGAGGTTTTGGAGCCAGGAGTCCAGTGTTGAAGAGCATGATGAGAATAGTGATTATCCAGTTGATTCTGTCCAATATGACCGGTACACTGCCAATTGAAAAGATATGAGAGAATTGGTATAAAACTGCACTTTTGAGATGTACTGTACGTCAAATAACTACTGCCTGTAGAGAACAAGCAATCATATCTAATTTATGTACAGTCAAAATGTCTAGGGCACTTATCTATGGGTTCTTCTGGTCGGGACTCTCTTTCCACATGACACCCTCGTCAGGTTGGGTTATCAGACCATAGAAATCTGCATAGCTACTCAGTAAAATGATTATGGCCCAAATCTGGCCCAAATATACAAGGTTACTGCTTTGAACTTGGTCCGGTTAACACTTTTGGTACGCTATACAGTGCATTCGGAAAGTATTCAGACCCCTTGACGTTTTTTCACATTTTTGTTACGTTACAGCCTTATTCTAAAATTGATTTAATTGTTTTTTCCCCTCATCAATCTACACACAATAACGCATAATGACAAAGCAAAAAGTATTCAGACCCTTTACACAGTACTTTGTTGAAGCACCTTTGGCAGCGATTACAGCCATGATTCTTCTTGGCTACAAGCTTGGCACACCTGTCTTTGGGGAGTTTCTCCTATTCTTCTCTGCAGATCCTCTCAAGCTCTGTCATGTTGGATGGGGAGCTTCGCTGCACAGCTATTTTCAGGTCTCTACAGAGATGTTTGATTGGGTGGGCCACTCAAGGACATTCAGAGACTTGTCCTGAAGCCACTCCTAAAATGTCTTGGCTGTGTGCTTAGGGTCGTTGTCCTATTGGAAGGTAAACCTTCGCCCCACTCTGAGGTCCTGAGCGCTCTGGAGAAGGTGTTCATGAAGGAATTTTCTGTACTTTGCTCCGTTCATCTTTCTCTCAATCCTGACTATTCTCCCAGTCCCTGCCACTGAAAAACATCCCTACAGCATGATGCTACCACCACCATCCTTCACCATAGGGATGGTGGCAGGTTTCCTCCAGACGTGACACTTGGCATTCATGCCAAAGAGTTCAATCTTGGTTTCATCAGGTCTGAGAATAGTCTTGTTTCTCATGGTTTGGTCCTTTAGGTGCTTTTTGGCAAACTCCAAGTGGGCTGTGTTGTGCCTTTTACTGAGGTGTGGCTTCCGTCTGGCCACTCTATTATAGGCCTGATTGGTGGAGGGCTGCAGAGATGGTTGTCCTTCTGGAAGTTTCTCCCATCTCCACAGAGGAACTCTGGAGCTCTGTCAGAGTGACCATCGGGTTCTTGGTCACCTCCCTGACCAAGGCCCTTCTCCCCCGATTGCTCAGTTTGGCTGGGCGGCCAGCTCTAGGAAGAGTCTTGGTGGTTCCAAACTTCTTACATTTAAGTATGATGGAGGCCACTGTGTTCTTGGGGACCTTCAATGCTGCAGAAATGTTTTGGTACCCTTTCCCTGATCTGTGCTTCAACACAATCCTGTCTCGGATCTCTACGGACAATTCCTTTGACCTCATGGCTTGGTTTTTGCTCTGACATGCACTGTCAACTGTGGGACCTTATATAGACAGGTGTGTGCCTTGTCAAATCATGTCCAATCAATTTAATTTACCACAGGTGGACTCCAATCAAGTTCTAGAAACATCTAAAGGATGATCAATGGAAACAGGATGCACCTGAGCTTTTTTTCCCCAAGTCTCATAGCAAAGGGTCTGAATACTTATGTAAATATGGTATAAAAAAAAAAAATAGATATCATTTATTTGCACACTTTTTCATCATAGGGTATTGTGTGTAGAATGATGAGGGAAAAATGGAATGCATTTAGAATGTTACTATAATTCCAGCCCACAGAATACAGTACCGTATTTTTGGAGCGGCAAAAATATTTTGACCACTAGTGGGTGCATGATATTGTTGTTTCTGGCTCATTAACATATTTTGAGGCGTGCCTTGTAATTGGCTATATTTGTGTCAGCTGTGAGTGAGAATGCTGTACCAACTGAACTCCTCTGAATTTATACTGGAATACCGGGGACAGATTGAGGTGGCAGCAAGTCTTAATCCTTAAACAGTTGAGCATTTTGCCGTATCCTTTAGGTCTGTTTTGCCCTGTATTTGCTGTCAGTTTGGAAGCCATTGTTAAGGCCTCTAGAAGTGCAAGTGATATAAAACACCAAATCCATTAATATGATGTAATGTGAAAAACACTTTACCTAGCAGCCAACCTGCTAGCAACAATCCCTTTAATTACAGTAAATATTGTGAAATACAAACCCCTCCCCTCAACGAATTGAATTAATGAATGCATTAATTAATTTGTTCCCATTACAGTAGTATTAACTTTTTTACAGAATAATACAGTAAATTGTATGGTATTGTACTGTGTGTCATTACACAGCACTTGCTTTGGTACTGTATTTAGTACAGTAGGTGTACTGCAATATGAAATACAGAATCTTACTTGCCACCGAGCTACCTCAATTTATTTTATTTGTTTTACCTTTATTTAACTAGGCAAGACAGTTAAGATCAAATTCTTATTTACAATGATACTGTCAAATCCATGGCAAACCCTTTAGAGTGTACATTCGGACCAGGGGCATATGTGTTGCCGTGCCAGTATTGAGCCCTATGTGCTAAAATGACCAGATCTGGTCCACAATCACTTGCTGTTTGGATAAGTACTAATTTACAGTGGACAGTGCTTTCTTAAGGATTGGAGTGTGATCTGCATTGATATGGGGTTAAAAATGTAACAGGAATACTTACAAATCCATTATGACTGATACTCTACTAAACTGTTGTGAAAATCAATGCAACATGGAAGCATGAAAGTGTAACCTTACTGGACATGGAACAACTAATTGAGTCATTCCACTAGCAGCAGTAGCCCCAGCCCCTATTCTCGTTTTATTTCCCATGTAACCGATTACAGGTTTTAATCAGGCATTCAGCGAGAGACCAATTAATCGTGGAATAAATTATCGAGCATAGTCAAGACCTGAACACTCAACAATGGAAATACCGTCTCAGATCTGGGGACTGATGGCGGATGGCGAGGCTCGGGCAATGCACTGTATGTACTGTACATGGCTGGAGGGTCCTTCAAAATCAAATCAGATCAAATCAAAT
>CM042416.1:30450908-30493408 GCA_023634145.1 Thymallus thymallus | reverse complement strand
GACATCTTGTATTTCTATACTTTTTCATACTGCCGCTCTATGTATCATGTACCGTGTATCTGTCTTTTGTGTACTTTCGTTGTGGCATTTTGCACCTGCCCTGTGTTTTGTTGTAGCTGCTTGACAAAGAAATTTCCCCCCCGGGGGATCAATAAAGTATCTATCCATCTATCTATCTATCTATCTATCTATCTATCTATCTATCTATCTATCTATCTATCTATCTATCTATCTATCTATCTATCTATCTATCTATCTATCTATCTATCTATCTATCTATCTATCTATCTATCTATCTATCTATCTATCTATCTATCTATCTATCTATCTATCTATCTATCTATCTATCTATCTATCTATCTATCTATCTATCTATCTATCTATCTATCTATCTATCTATCTATCTATCTATATATCTATATATATATATATATATAGAGAGAGAGAGAGAGAGAGAGAGAGAGAGAGAGAGAGATTGAGAGAGAAATATATATATATATATATATATATATAGAGAGAGAGAGAGAGAGAGATTGAGAGAGAGAGAGATTGAGAGAGAGAGAGAGAGAGAGAGAGAGAGATTGAGAGAGAGAGAGAGAGAGAGAGAGAGAGAGAGAGAGATTGAGAGAGAGATATGACAATCCATTGTAAAACAAGAGGCAACAAGACAATAAAACTCTGTATTTGGACCTCTTCCAGTGTTTGGTGCCATTCTGCTGTTGGTGTTTGAGGAAGAGAGGAAGTGTACAGGAGAGGTGGGTGAGGAGTGAGAGGTACTGTAGGTATGATAGGGTCCCCTGTGTTTCTGTGGCAGCAGGCAGACAGTCGCTGCAAGCACACGGCAGACTGAGGAGCTTATGCAGATCCTTGTGAGTTTGTCAAGGCACACTGAGAGAGGAGTAAGCCATCTCAGTCTGACCAAACTGCACCGCTTTCTCACAACTCGTGTTTGAATGGGAACAGGAAGATGTCTTCGCATGAGCTATCCTTGCAGATTATGACACAAGAATACAAAAGTCAATACAATACCATGTAAAACGCAGAGGAATGGCGGTAAACGACATCAGGAACAATCCATAGAAATACTTATAGATCTCTATGGTGTATTGTAGGATCTCTATGGTACAATCCACCGCTGAAATGTACTTCCTGTAGGGTGAGCAGGCAAGGGTTGGCAGACTGTGTGGGGTAGAAGGGTGGGTTGTTGAGAGGCAGGCAGGGGCTCTGTGGCGACAGGAGGCTATGTTTGGCAGAAAGGAAATGGAAGTGCGGGTGAAGCCTCCTTGACCTGCCACACTGAGTATGTGAGTGTAAGGGCAGCCCTGGCTGGGCTTGGGGGCTCTCTCCTTGTCCAGACATGGCAGCTCAATTGGCAGGGGCCTCACCCCAGGGTTGGAGGGCCCCCTCTCTACACTTGCGCTGGAGTTCTAGGGTACATCCTTATTTGCAAAGTGTGCATGTCTGTGTGTGTGTGTGTGTGTGTGTGTGTGTGTGTGTGTGTGTGTGTGTGTGTGTGTGTGTGTGTGTGTGTGTGTGTGTGTGTGTGTGTGTGTGTGTGTGTGTGTGTTTACGTACTTCTGTGGGTGTTTGCACACTTCTGTGTGTGTGTGTGTGTTTAGTGCTCAAATGACGAACACGGTAGTAATGCCTGTTGGCAGATGGAGACCTCCACCACCCCTCCCTAACAGTGGAGAAACATGTAGACGAGTGTTTCAGGAGAGGCTCAACACACTGACCCCACTGCCATATCCCAGAGGCCCTCTCACCCCACTGTCGTATCAGAGGGGCCTTACCAACCCTCCGGGGTGGCCTCCGCCAGTAGAAAGGCCATGAGGGGCCCCTCTCTTCTGCTCCCATGGGACCCCTCTCTTCTATCTGGCATGTGTGTGACAAAGGGGGCACCGGGAGTCACCAGAAAGCAGAGTGTGGCTGGACAGGACGGTAGAGTGAACAGGCTAGGCTACATGCTCATGTTCCCCAAATTGACATGATAAGTGCTGTTCCTGAGAGCTTCTTTGACCTCTTTCCACTGAAAGCAAGAAATCCCTACATCCAGTAACATGTTTGATGTTTTAATGTGCACATGTAACGCCCACTGCGGCACATAAGAAATGAATGACCTTGTCTTTAGAAGAACTACAGCGAAGCAATTTGTACCTCTGATTTCCTTCTTCTATTTTCCTGTAGTCCTGTACTTTTCCATTTGCCTCTCGGTACACACGACGTCCGTGACCTGTTTATAATTGTAACTCTAAATCAGTCTTTTTCTGTGGAGGCAGAGGAGGGTACGGAATTGGCATTCCTCACCTCTGTGTGCCAGCTAGCTTTCCTCTCTTCTGTCAAGTGAGAGTTTGACAAAAGGAGGAGAACAGAGCCAAGCGTTCGTATCCAATCCCACATCCCTCACTTAGCCCTGGTCTCTCATGAGGAGGAGAAGGCGAGATGTGTGTTTTGGATTAGTATGCCACAGCACAATAAATCTTTGTTGAACCAATGCAAAGCAGATGGCAGTGTGTGTCTCCCCGGGAGGAGGGGAGAGAGAGAAAAGCACGCCTACTCCAACATTCTCATCCTCCGCATGCACACTCACTCACGAAGTGAACATACTTTACATGGCATGTACTGTTGAGTTCTGAGTACAAAGATGGTGTGAATGATGCACCTCACTCCTGTAACGCAGGAGAAAAGCAGGAGAAAAAGTGACAAGAAATATCGACGGAAAGTCAATTCAATTCCACGCTTATCGGAGAGAGAAAGAGAGAGAGAGAGAGAGAGAGAGAGAGAGAGATGCCTGTCGTGTATTTGTTGATTTAGTGGCATGCCCAACATTCTTCTGCTCAAGCACATAAAAAGAGGGCCACAGTAGGAGTAGAGTAAGACCACATTAGGAGTACAGTAGGAATACAGTAGAACCACAGTAGGAGCACAGTAAGACCACATTAGGACCACAGTAGGAGTACATTAGGACCACAGTAGGAGTACAGTAGGACCACATTAGGACCACAGTAGGAGAACAGTAGGACCACAGTAGGAGTACATTAGGAGTACATTAGGACCACAGTAGAAGTACAGTAGGAGTACAGTAGGAGTACAGTAGGAGTGCATTAGGAGTACAGTAGGACCACAGTAGGAGTACAGTAGAAGTACAGTAGAAGTACAGTAGGACCACAGTAGGAGTACAGTACATTAGGAGTACAGTAGGAGTACATTAGGACCACAGTAGGAATACAGTAGGAGTACAGTAGGAGTTCAGTAGGACCACATTAGGAGTACAGTAGGAGTACAGTAGGACCACAGTAGGAGTACAGTAAGAGTACAGTAGGAGTACAGTAGGACCACAGTAGGAGTACAGTAAGAGTACATTAGGACCACATTAGGAGTACAGTAGGAGTGCAGTAGGAGTACAGTAGGAGTACATTAGGACCACAGTAGGAGTGCAGTAGGAGTACAGTAGGAGTACAGTAGGAGTACAGTAGGACCACATTAGGAGTACAGTAGGAGTACATTAGGAGTACAGTAGGACAACAGTAGGAGTACATTAGGAGTACAGTAGGACCACATTAGGAGTACAGTAGGAGTACAGTAGGAGTACAGTAGCACCACAGTAGGAGTACAGTAGGAGTACAGTAAGACCACATTAGGAGTACAGTAGGAATACATTAGGAGTACAGTAGGGGTGCAGTAGGATTACAGTAGGACCACAGTAGGAGTGCAGTAGGAGTACAGTAGGACCACAGTAGGAGTACAGTACATTAGGAGTACAGTAGGAGTACAGTAGGACCACAGTAGGAGTACAGTAGGAGTACAGTAGGGCTACAGTAGGTGTACAGTAGGAGAACAGTAGGGCCACAGTAGGAGTACATTAGGACTACATTAGGAGTACAGTAGGACCACAGTAGGACCACAGTAGGAGTGCAGTAGGAGTACAGTAGGACCACAGTATGAGTACAGTAGGAGTACAGCAGGAGTGCAGTAGAAGTGCAGTAGAAGTGCAGTAGGAGTACAGTAGGAGTACAGTAGGACCACAGTAGAAGTTCAGTAGGAGTACAGTAGGAACACAATAGGAGTGCAGTAGGAGTTCAGTAGGACCAGAGTAGGAGTACAGTAGGAGTGCAGTAGGAGTACAGTAGGAGGCAGTAGGAATACAATAGGAGTGCAGTAGGAGTTCAGTAGGGCCAAAGTAGGAGTACAGTAGGAATACAGTAGGAATACAGTAGGAGTACAGTAGGAATACAGTAGGAGTGCAGTAGGAATACAGTAGGAGTGCAGTAGGACCACATTAGGACCACAGTAGGAGTACAGTAGGGCTACAGTAGGTGTACAGTAGGAGAACAGTAGGGCCACAGTAGGAGTACATTAGGACTACATTAGGAGTACAGTAGGACCACAGTAGGACCACAGTAGGAGTACAGTAGGAGTACAGTAGGATTACAGTAGGTGTACAGTAGGACCACAATAGGAGTGCAGTAGGAGTACAGTAGGACCACAGTATGAGTACAGTAGGAGTACAGCAGGAGTGCAGTAGAAGTGCAGTCGAATTGCAGTAGGAGTACAGTAGGATACAGTCGAAGTGCAGTAGGAGTACAGTAGGAGTACAGTAGGACCACAGTAGAAGTTCAGTAGGAGTACAGTAGGACCACAGTAGGAGTGCAGTAGGAGTGCAGTAGGAGTTCAGTAGGACCAGAGTAGGAGTACAGTAGGAGTGCAGTAGGAGTACAGTAGGAGTGCAGTAGGAATACAGTAGGAGTACAGTAGGAGTACAGTAGAAGTTCAGTAGGAGTACAGTAGGAGTGCAGTAGGAGTTCAGTAGGACCAGAGTAGGAGTACAGTAGGAATACAGTAGGAATACAGTAGGAGTACAGTAGGAGTACAGTAGGAGTACAGTAGGAGTTCAGTAGGAGTACAGTAGGAGTTCAGTAGGACCAGAGTAGGAGTACAGTAGGAGTGCAGTAGGAATACAGTAGGAGTGCAGTAGGACCACATTAGGACCACAGTAGGAGTACAGTAGGAGTACAGTAGGATTACAGTAGGAGTACAGTAGGAGTTCAGTAGGAGTGCAGTAGGAGTGCAGTAGGAGTTCAGTAGGAGTACAGTAGGAGTACAGCCGGAGTGCAGTAGAAGTGCAGTAGGAGTACAGTAGGACCACAGTAGAAGTTCAGTAGGAGTACAGTAGGACCACAGTTAGGAGTGCAGTAGGAGTGCAGTAGGAGTGCAGTAGGAAATCAGTAGGACCACGGTAGGAGTACAGTAGGAGTTCAGTAGGATTACAGTAGGAATGCAGTAGGAGTTCAATAGGAGTTCAGTAGGACCACATTAGGAGTACAGTAGGAGTACAGTAGGAGTGTAGAAGGACCACATTAGGAGTACAGTAGGAGTACAGTAGGACCACAGTAGGAGTACAGTAGTAGTACAGTAGGACCACAATATGAGTACAGTGAGACCACAGTAGGAATACAGTAGGTCAACATTAGGAGTGCAGTAGGAGTGCAGTAGGACCAGAGTAGGAGTACAGTAGGAGTTCAGTAGGAGTATAGTAGGAGTGCAGTTGGAAACAGTAGGAGTACAGTAGGAGTACAGTAGGAGTACAGTAGGAGTTCAGTAGGAGTACAGTAGGAGTACAGTAGGAGTTCAGTAGGAGTACAGAAGGAGTACAGTAGGATGCAGTAGGAATACAGTAGGACCACATTAGGACCACAGTAGGAGTACAGTAGAAGTACAGTAGGACCACATTAGGACCACAGTAGGAGTACAGTAGGAGTACAGTAGGAGTGCAGTAGGAAATCAGTAGGACCACGGTAGGAATACAGTAGGAGTTCAGTAGGAGTGCAGTAGGAGTTCAGTAGGACCACATTAGGACCACATTAGGAGTACAGTAGGAGTACAGTAGGAGTACAGTAGGAGTGCAGTAGGAGTTCAGTAGGAGTACAGTAGGAGGTGAAATTATTATATTCTGTCTCAACCCTTTCATGTCTATCTGGCCTCTCTCTGTAAGGCCAGCCAGCTCCGGCCCTGGCTGTCTTGGATAGTTATGGATCCTTTCAAGCCTGCTCTGGCCCTGGCTGTCTTGGATAGTTATGGATCCTTTCAAGCCTGCTCTGGCCCTGGCTGTCTTGGATAGTTATGGATCCTTTCCAGCCTGCTCTGGCCCTGGCTGTCTTGGATAGTTATGGATCCTTTCCAGCCTGCTCTGGCCCTGGCTGTCTTGGATAGTTATGGATCCTTTCCAGCCTGCTCTGGCCCTGGCTGTCTTGGATAGTTATGGATCCTTTCCAGCCTGCTCTGGCCCTTGCTGTCTTGGATAGTTATGGATCCTTTCCAGCCTGCTCTGGCCCTGGCTGTCTTGGATAGTTATGGATCCTTTTCAAAAGCTTGCGTGTTCTCCACCATGAAGAACGGAAAGAGCCAGGGGCTGTTCTGCACAGCACAACATTACCAAGATGGCCGATCCCACGGTGAGACTGATATGGTGTTCAGGAAGAGACGTGTAGAAATCCACAGTGACCATCGTGGAGATCAGACAACTCTTTGAGACAGCAGGGGTCTAGCTATTGGATTCAGGGCAAATACGCACAATTCTGTTTCTATTTCTCAATGAATTATTTTTTGGTCATTATAATATTCAACCCGACATCATGTCCAGTCGGCCTTGCGTAACCCCAGTGAGGAATCATCGGATACACGTTTAAAAATAACAAGACGAGAGGCTGCATCTGTAATTATGATGATAGGTGACAGTGGTAGCGAGCCAGACATCATTGTAAATGACAGTGGCCTGTGTGTTTATATTTGGATAAAGCAGCAAAATACTGTGGGATGTATAAAGTGCTCCTTTAAACCACAACAAATATTTCCCAGAGACATGAATCTTCCCTGACACTAACTATTTCCCTTTACATCTAATATATTTCCCCCTCATTGACTGTGGCTTGTGATTAATGAACTTAACGTCTCTTTTACTCCCGAGACTTGATTACTCGCAGCATCTCAAGAAGCCAAGATTTCGTTATGAAGAGCCTTTACCCGCGATAATATCAACATCAAGGTGTACTTGTCTTATCGCTGTACCTCCAAACATTTCAGTCCCACTGCACTATATTTAGAATACACAACACAACTGATTGGGAGGCCGAGTTGAACCACGCACTTCAGCACTCACTCTCTTCTCCTTTCATCTTGCCTCCAAATGGAGGGAAAGCATCACTTAACATTACAGCTCACTGAGTACCTGTTCGCACCGCAATTACAAGCCAAAGACAAATAATTAGTCTGACAAATGACTGCCGGGCACGTCGCCCTTGTTGTGGTTGAGCCGTGTAATTTGGAGCCAGAGCAGAGGATGCTGGTACCATGGCGGTAATTAGCGATCGGTGCGCTGTAACTTTACACCCGCCGTGTGTAAAGTGGAGTGTGTGTGTGTGTTTGTGAGAATGTGCACATGTTTGTTTGTGCCTGTATGTGTTCTTGTGAGAATATCCGTGTACAAAACATTAAGAACACATTAAGAAAGCTATGACCCCTTATTGATGTCACCTGTTAAATCCACTTCAGTCAACGTAGATGAAGGGCCTTGAGATAATTGTGTCTGTGTGCCATTCAGAGGGTGAATGGGCAAGAGAAAAGATTCAAGTGCCTTTGAACGGGGTAGTAGGTGCCAGGCTCACCGGTTTGTTTCAAGAACTGCTCAACAGTTTCCGTGTGTTTTAAGAATGGTTCACCGCCCAAAGGACATCCAGCCAACTTGACACAACTGTGGGAAGCATTGGAGTCAACATGGGCCAGCATCCCTGTGGAACGCTTTCAATACCTTTTAGAGTCCATGCCCCGACGAATTGAGGCTGTTCTGAGGGCAAAGGGGGGTGCAACTCAGTATTAGGAAGGTGTTCTTAATGTTTTGTACAGTCAATGTACATGTAAATGGAAGTGGGAGTCTCTCTCTCTGTGTGTGTGTGTGTGTGTGTGTGTGTGTGTGTGTGTGTGTGTGTGTGTGTGTGTGTGTGTGTGTGTGTGTGTGTGTGTGTGTGTGTGTGTGTGTGTGTGTGTGTGTGTGTGTGTGTGTGTGTGTGTGTGTGTGTGTGTGTGTGTGTGTGTGTGTGTGTGTGTGTGTGTGTGTGTGTGTGTGTGTGTGCGTGCGTGCGTGCGTGTGTGTGTGTGTGTGTGTGTGTGTGTGTGTGTGTGTGTGTGTGTGTGTGCGTGCGTGCGTGTGTGTGTGTGTGTGTGTGTGTGTGTGTGTGTGTGTGTGTGTGTGTGTGCGTGTGTGTGTGTGTGTGTGTGTGTGTGTGTGTGTGTGTGTGTGTGTGTGTGTGTGTGTGTGTGTGTGTGCGCGCGTGCGTGCGTGTGCGTGTGCGTGTGTGTGTGTGTGTGCGTGTGTGTGTGTGTGTGTGCATGTGCGTGTGCATGTGCGTGTGCGTGCGTGCGTGTGCGTGTGCGTGTGTGTGTGTGTGTGCGTGTGTGTGTGTGTGTGTGCATGTGCGTGTGTGTGTGTGTGTGTGTGCGTGTGCGTGTGTGTGTGCGTGTGTGTGTGTGTGTGTGTGTGTGTGTGTAGGGGCGGCCGTGTGGGAGTGTGTCAGGGTAGGGTGGCCCCCCCACACACACCCTACCTGGTTTCTGGAACTCCAGGGCCAGTGGAAGCCCACCAGTAACTGTGAGGAGCTGACAACATATCTGATCTGTCCTTCACTCATTTTCAAATTGCTAGTGCTGACAGTGGTTTGTCAAATGGGGCAATACCTTCAGGTTCATCCATCATTAAACAGGTGCCATAACTGGAGAGGAAAGTTGAAATCAATTCCATCAGAGCCTCAGGTAGTATCAGTACTGTACTTAGGAGATGAGGCCGGTTAGAACTGGATTGTACTGAGTATTATTTGCTGCTTTCGCTGACTTACCGTAGCAGTCTAAGGCAGCCTGACATGAAAGATAAGGGAGGATTACAGAATAACAGAGCAGGTACAGGTGATACACAATATGGTCTAGACCAGTGATTCTCAAATGGGGGTACGCGTGATCGTAAACTACCTAAATCAGAGAAGAAGAATTTGAATCACGCCGAGCGGGAAGCCAGTTGCATTACTGGAAACAAACAGACATTTAAATAAAATCCTGGTTAAAACGTAGCAATACTACAGCGGAGAACGAGGAGGATGAAGAAAAAAAGAAAGCCAAAGTGGAGCCAACAAAATACTGTCAATATCAGGAGGGGAATGTTCTGATGGGATTCACGGCAACAAACGCCAACCCTCCCCAGGCATTGTGTTATTTCTGTGGGGAGAAACTAGCTAACAGCTCGATGAAACCGGCGCACCTCCAGAGACATCTCAGCACCAAACATCAGTGTCATGTTGGAAAGACACCAGAACTTAGTTTGTTGTTTATTATTACAAGTGTTTTTGAGCTAAAATGTTATAAACATCATATATATATATACACACACACTGTATATATATTATTTATATAGGTTTCTTTTATCAACATGTTTGGGTCCAGTCATGGGGTACTTAAACTGCATGATCGGTAATTATACATTGTTTATTATTGCAAATGTTTATTATTGCAAATGTTTATTATTGCAAATGTTTTTCATTTACAATGTTTAATAAATCTCATAATGATGGCACATCACTATATCGTAGTCATAGCTTTTATTTCTATCTCAAATGATTTGGGGGCCGGTCAGGGGGTACTTGGCTGAGAAAAAATATGAATAGGGGGTACGTTATTGAAAAAAGATTGAGAAGCACTGGTCTAGACCATGGCTATGTTAACTAGTATCTCATGAAACATACTGTACCCACAGCATCCCTCCTAAACATGATTTATTTCATTGTCTTTTATTGACATTCACAGGCACACACACGGCTCAGCATTTATATTATTTACACACAAAGACAGTAAACAAACAGTTTCTCCACATGTTTTTGGGGTTCACCTGGGGCCTGTTTAAGAACATTGGCTCTCTGTAGTAAATCAAGCACAGGCCTTCCCCCTCCACCAGGGAGAATGGGGTTTCTCCAGGAGCAGAGAGGAGACCTGACCTCTCTGTTGGGGATTAAGTGTCAGGTAAAGCCTGTGCGTGTGTGTGTGTGTGGTTGTGTGTGCGTGTGTGTGTCCTCCCTGTGGGTTCCCCAGTCTGGGAGGCTATGTCTGACTCCCCACGGTGAATCACGGAGGGCCTGCGGCCCTGGAGCACAGACCACCAACCTCTACCTCAGGGAGCAACACACAGCAGCAGCAGCAGCAGCAGCTCCAGACGTCAAGCCTTCCCTCCCTCCCTGAGACTGCTAAACAGATGTGGAACCAAGCAAAACAACAATATTCCTTAATTAGGTTATTCTTTTTTAATCTCTTAATCTGTGGAGAAATGCGCTCATTATCTGAGGTGTAAATACAGTGGTTTCATATGTTGTGATTATAATGAGATCATGTTATGATCTATAGTAAGGTAAAATCGTAATAATAGTAATAATAATAATAATACCATTGGTAACACTTTATAATAACTTTCAGGAATAAGCATTATAAATACTTATAAATGTTTACAAACAATTACATACGTATTTATTCATAAGTTATTAATAGTTAATTAATTCTTATATACGAAAGTTGTTATAGATAATAGTTTAAAAGCATTACAGTTATTAGGTGATTGCTTTCTCATAAACATTTGATTATAAAGTGTTACCGGACCCTTTTATTGGATATCAGTACCTTGCTATCAGATCTATTTCTGTCTCTCAACAGCTATGATCTCAGACTTCAAAGTTGTGTGCAAATTAAACATTTTGGACATGTGACAAAATCACACCGGTTTTTCACACAACAGAAAATAACACACCCACACGTGACAAAGTCCACCCACATCCATCCAAAACGCTCTCCAATCTACCAACAGCATTGTGTAATAGAAGTGAGTTTCCTATTGGAGTGTGGGCAAGATAGCATCGATCATTTTGCCCAAGGTTAAACAACGAGCGATTGCGGAAGCATATAGAAAACAAAAGTTTACTTTTACATTACTCTAGTAGGTCTTTCTACAATATTAAAAACACTGACAGATTTTGTACTTTGAACGCAAAGTATTGACTTAGGAATCAACAATGGTGATTCACATCGTTTGTCGAAAAACTCAAAATGTTACGAGTATAAGCTGATACCAGGCTGCACAGCCCTTAAACAACCCACTTAGAGTAGAAACCTGGTGGTCTTCAGTATGACGTTATTGAATGTCTGGTATGATCAAATACAACCCCATACTGCCGTGACCGGTCTCCATCATAACGGCACTAGCTCGTTTGCACACAGCAAAATGAGAAAATGCTGAGGTCAACCCTAAAACAACCTCATATAAACGTTGTGGTCAGCTTCAGGTGGATGTGGAGAGAAGAGATATAATAGAAACCCAACTCAACCAATTCACTTCAATCACTTTTTCCTGGCAGGGGCATTTTTATAAACATTTCACACCGTTAGATACATCGCTGAGCGATATTCGGGTGATCGGGAGAAAGAAACAAAGGCGCCTCTCAATCCAACACGAGAGGAGAAGGTTAAAACACATGAAGAAAGATAGAAGTAAAGGTCAAAGGTCAAGGTAAAAATGTACTGCCATCAAATCCAGGTCGCACAAAACCTCCTTATCGCACCTGTCCACCTGTCGCACTCACTCGTCTGTCTTCCGGCTGGTGTGGCGGGTGATTACATCTTAAGCGTTACTGCCCAACCGACAGCACTGGTGTAAAAGCAAACATAAAGTCAGCCATTAAAAAGTGTATTTATTATCTGTGAAAAAGAAGATGACAGCAAAGAGGATTGCTACTTCATTGGACCTGTATGGATATGGGAGCTCATGTGAGTGATGTAGGGGAGGTGAGAGAAGGTTAGTGATTCAGGTTTGAACAGATTCCAAAAGAGAAATCTTGAATTATGTTACAAATGGCATATCAATATGGATGCAGTCTATCAAAACAAACACTTATACCTGAGCAATTATTTGTTGTTCAGTATCGATTTTGTCTTCAGAATTCAAGGGTATGTAAGAACGACAGAAATGTTTTTCACATCATCCAAGTTAATGGATTTATTTCAACATGGGTTATAATTGTATATCTTTAGAGCGGTGTAAACATACTGTATAATGGCCAGAATATTTGTGGCAACATAAAGATGTATGTTCCCACTACACTGCTTTATTTTCCCTTGCATACAACCACAGCATACTATTCTGAGGCCACACAATATTTTCATTCCTTTCCTGCCTCCCTCAAAGTGTCTGTATGGGCCTCGTCTTGCTTAGCGCCGTGGGGGTAAAGGGCGTTGAAGTCAACGGGTGTCGTGCTACTTTAGCCACCCGTTCCTGAGCCCTCTCACGCCCTCTCACGAGTCACACAACTTATCGACGGAGGAAGTAGTTCCACGTGTTTCACCAGCCAAGCCTCGTCCTCCTCCTCCCCTCTACAGTGGAGGAATCCATGGTAGCAGAACAAGGTCAAGCCTACATAATGACCCTAACGAGTCAAGATGCGCTGGATTGGATTATTTCAAACAGTTTGCCAAGCTTCCGTTTTGACAAAAAATATCCCCGAGCAAGAGAGTGATGGTCATTCCGTGGCTGCTTCTGACATGGCAAAAACAATGTGTTGATTTGGATTTCACGTTCAGCCGCTTGCCACGTCCACACGGCTTACTCAGAGAGATATGTCATTCCGGGGGTTAGGCTAATTTCATCCGGGCCATTTTAGATGATGTCAGGGGAAGTGGGAGAAAATGGAGCTGACCTCCCATGCCCTGTGCTGCTATAGCGTGTTAGAGGTGCACCGCACCAAATCAGAGAGAATCTTCCGTGGATTATACCCCCAACATCCACTTCATTACAAGGCGTCTTAGAATCCGGGTGCACCGTCCCATGACACATCACCAGCAACCCCTTCTCTATCCACCAGCAGCTAACTCCGCTGGATTCCCCCTAACGCAAGGCGAAGGGAAGCAATGTGAGCGTTTGGTTAGAAAATAAAACAAATCTCCTCCACTGTCACTCCTGTCTTCAGGAACCATTTGGTTAGAACGCAGACCTAATCTGCCTTGTCTTTCCCTCTAATTATCAGCTGTGTAACAAACCCATGTCTCTTTCTCCTCACGTTGGGTCTCTTTCGTCTTTCGTCTTTAGCTCCCCTGTTTTTTGTTCTCTCCATTGTCTTTTGATTTCACCGTATTGAAGAAGAACAGCCCTGATTTTCACGCCTGAGGTAAGATTTCACAGGTTTACATATCAAAGTCTATATATAGATAAGAGCTTTTGAAAGGGAAAAGTGAGAGAGGAGTGTGTGTGTGTGTGTGTGTGTGTGTGTGTGTGTGTGTGTGTGTGTGTGTGTGTGTGTGTGTGTGTGTGTGTGTGTGTGTGTGTGTGTGTGTGTCTGTGTGTGTGTGTGTGTGTGTGTGTGTGAAGGAAGAGAGAGGCTTTCTCTCTTGCATGCATAGAGAGAAAGCAGCCTCCACCAAAACAAAAGGGATTTTGGCGTTTCAAGGGTGTTGTGTTGTGTTTGACTTATTTATTAACATAGCTCATGGGCCTGTGTTGTACCTGTGCTGAATGTTAATGTCAGGGAAGGAACCCGCTGCAATGAAAGATAAATATGAGGAACAATGAGCCTACATTCACACTGGATATGGTGTTCTACTCAATCCTCTCTCACGACATCAAATAACCCTAAAAACTGCTGACATGGTCGTGCTGAAAATGTGAGGTAGTTGCCAGGTCTATCAGAGGCCTCCTGTGGTGCATAGTATATAGTATATACTAGGACTATCAGGAATAATTGGTATGGCACACTGGGGTTTTTATCAATGAGATTCCAATCTGGGTAATATTCCAAAGCCTGGTACAAGCCATTTACAATCAGTAAACCATCAAAATAATGACAACAGTGGGCTCAACCTAAGAAGAAAACAGAGAAGAATTATCAATGATTAAAGATGGAGGTGATTTGAATGAACTAATTATGTCAGAGACAGAACAGGTGCATTGTGTATTTTGCCCGCGATGCAGGTGCTGTGATTCAGGAAGAACCTACGCAATTACACTCATGCCCACTCCTTCTGTGAGTAGATAATATCAGCATATACAAACAGTCATATACAAGACTTTCGGTTCACTTAGAAATGTCCTTGTTTTTGAAAGAAAAGCCATTAAAATAACATGAAATTGATCAGAAATACAGTGTAGACATTGTTAATGTTGTAAATGACTATTGTAGCTGGAAACGGAATGCAAACTAGCTCTAACAAGAACAGAAAGAGGAGTGGGAGGACCCGGTGCATAACTGAGCAAGAGGACAAGTACATTAGGCTTGTTCTTTGCAACTCTGCCTAAAAGGCCAGCATCCCGGAGTCGCCTCTTCACTGTTGACGTTGAGACTGGTGTTTTGCGGGTACTATTTAATGAAGCTGCCAGTTGAGGACTTGTGAGGTGTCTGTTTCTCAAACTAGACACTCTAATGTACTTGTCCTCTTGCTCAGATGTGCACCGGGGCCTCCCACTCCTCTTTCTATTCTGGTTATAGACAGTTTGCGCTGTTCTGTGAAGGGAGTAGTACACAGCGTTGTACGAGATCTTCAGTTTCTTGGCAATTTCTCGCATGGAATAGCCTTCATTTCTCAGAACAAGAATAGTCTGACGAGTTTCAGAAAAAAAAGGGTTTTCGAATGATCAATTAGCCTTTTAAAATGATAAACTTGGATTAGCTAACACAACGTGCCATTGGAACACAGGAGTGATGGTTGCTGATGATGGGCCTCTGTACGCCTATGTAGATATTCCATAAAAAATCTGCCGTTTCCAGCTACAATAGTCATTTACAACATTAACAATGTCTACACTGTATTTCTGATCAATTTGATATTAATTATTTTAATGGACAAAAAACAAGGACATTTCTAAGTGGCCCCAAACTTTTGAACGGTAGTGCACGTTATCATTATTGTTTCCTAATTGAAAAAGTCAGCTTAAAAATATATATATATAAATATATATATATATATCTGTGTGCTATTCAATGTGTTAGTTAACCATAGCAACCCTAAGTTTAATTTTTTTGTGCATTTCCACATTCCTAATTACACTTTCATTCATCAACGTTGATTAATAGGTCCAGTGGCACGCCTGCCTCATTTTACTCTCAATTAAGCTGCTTGATGCATGTTCTCATCAGGCAAGATGCATTGGCCTGGTTTACTTGAGGTGCTATTAGTGGACACAGTAATTAGTATCCCACCACACAGAACTGCCTCCACCTCCTTCCTCCCCAGCCCTGGCCTCTTTTAATATCTCCAAAATAATGAAGATAACCAAATACATGAAGGAAGAGAAGGAAGAATGGATGTTAATCATCCTCCATCTTGGATTTTTCTGTTTGAATTATGGCGTGTAAAAATCAAGACCTACCCAATGTCTTGACAGACCTCTATTGTGTGGCGGTGGTACAACCACTCCAGCTCCTCCCCGCGTTTCCTTATCAGCCCCAGATATATACGTTGTTATCGCTTTTCACACTCAAAAGAGAACAGACAGCCCAATATATTTGCCTAGCTAAATGTGGGGCTTTATCAAAATATCAGTCTAAGTTGCCGGCATTAACCTCGTTGCTCTTTGAGGAGACACTTTAAAACGGGCTGATTACACGCTTGTTGCTGTCGTTGATACCAGGTGCCAGCATATCATTGGAGCCTTATTTTCTCTCTCTCAACTATCTCTCTCGGTCTTTCCCTCTCTCTCTCTCTCTTTCTCTCTCTCCAAGGTTTTCCAGAGCGCATCCCCGACACAGACTCCATCCCTCCCTTCAGAAAGAAAGAAAGAAAGAAAGAAAGAGAGCAGCAATGAACAGTCTTTGTGCTGCTTGTATGCGAGAGGGAGACGGGGATGGAGAGAGAGAGAGAGAGAGAGAGAGAGAGAGAGAGAGAGAGAGAGAGAGAGTGAGCGAGCGTCAGCCATGTCTGGTCCACATGTCTGCGTGGAGGACTCCCATGGGCCTCTGCGCAGAGCTTGTAAATGCTAATTGGTCCTGTTAGGGTCAGCAATTAGCCGGCTGCTATTGAGAGATCGTGACAGCTCAGCCTTTCATAGGGCTGTCATTCTTTTAAGGCAGGGAGAGAGAGAGAAAGAGTAGACTAGCAACTGTACAGAACCAAAAAGCCTGATGATGCTCAGACAAGCCCACAGACAATGAAGAGGAGGAAGTGAAACTCAACAGTAGACCTTTCTCCCAGAATGCAATGCACTGCTGAGCGACCGGGGTGTGTGACAGGAGAAGTGTTTGTGTGTGGGTGTGTGTTTGTGTGTGAGTACGCGTGCGTACGTGTGCACATGTGTGTATGTGTGTGTGTGTGAGGCAACATGGATCCCACGGTTCAGTCAAAGCTGAGATGACTGACTAGGTCTAATGGCATTGTGGCAAATGATACAACTCTCTCCTGGTAGAAATAGAACGCCTCAACCAGCACTTTGTTTCACACTGAACTCTATGGATTTATAACAGAAAACTCTCCCTAAGTGGTGCATGACGAAGGGCATTGTTGAATGGGGCTGTGTATGTTCTATTAGAGAATGTGTCGGTGTGTTTTCTTGTGCACACACACACGTCTGTCTGTCTCCAGGCTGTGTGTGTGTGTGTATGTGTCTGTATATGTGTGTGTGTGCATTTGTGTCTGTGTGTTTTTCTGACCCACACGTCTGTCTGTCTCCAGGCTGTTTGCGTGTATGTGTGTCAGGTGCACATCCGGCACAGGTGCACTGAGCTATCAGGTGTCAACGACAGGCAACAGCGGCCCCGTCACCACGACTACCTGCACAGATGTTGACGAGGCACCCTAATTAATGTAACTCCAGGTCATTAGGAGACTTACCCCACACAAACACAGCTGTCTATTAGCATAAGGCCTTTCCAATGGGTTTCAGTATCATAAGGTTCCACTGCAACCCAGACTACTCAACTGCAAGCTGCATTACTCAACACATAAAATGCAATATGCATAGAAATACAATTAATAGATGGATAGCACTTGTATTGAACAGTATTTAGCTAAATGAACAGCTACAATTCTGATTTAACTGATATTAACAGTACATAAAATACAATACCCAGGTAAAAAGGTATTTGACACAAACCAGTTTGTTCCTGAAGCCCATTCTGTCACAACACAGAGAGAGTTGTGAATGAGAGTGTCTCAACAGAGTGAGCCCTTATGATAAGAAGCCCAAGGGAGAGCCACTGTGTTTCTTAGTACCAGGGAGGCCGTAGTTCTCAACCAGTCCATTCCCTCTATACAGAGAGAGGAAAGAAAAAGGAGGACGAGAAAGAGAGAGAAATGAAATGAAGAGGGAAAGAATGGAGAAGAAGGTAAAGAGATGGAAGAGTAGGAAAATGGAAGAGAGTTGTTCTGTAGTTGTCGTAGCAACAAGGACTTCTTTTGGTTCTGAAGGTTGCAGAGTGTGTTCGTGCCACAGGAGGTTGGGATTCTCTGCCTCTGACCCTATTACGGGGGCTGAGTCACTGGCTTTCTGGTGCTTTCCATGCCATCCCTAGGAGGGGTGCGTCACTTCCTGTCCGGTTCGTCGCTTCCTCTGGCTTGTGCAGTAGAGGGGATCTTTCGTGGGCTATACTCAGTCTTGTCTCAGGGTAGTAAGTTGGTGGTTGTTGATGTCCCTCTATTGGTGTGGGGGCTGTGCTTTGGCAGAGTGAGTGGGGTTATATCCTGCCTGGTTGGCCCTGTCCGGGGGTATTGTTGGAAGGGGCCACAGTGTCTCCCGACCCCCCCTGTTTCAGCCTCCAGTATCTATGCTGCAATAGTCTATGTGTCAGTTTGTTAAATCTGATGTTATTATCCGGTGTCTGAATTTAAGTATGCTCTCTCTAATTCTCTCTCTCTCCCACTCTACCTCCCCTCCCAGAGGACCTGAGCCTTAGGACCAGGCTTCAGGACTACCTGCCCTGATGACTCCTAGCTGTCCCCAGTCCACCTGGTCGTGCTGCTGCACCGGTTTCAACTCTTCTGCCTGCGGTTATGGAACCCTGACCTGTTCATCGGACGTGCCACCTTGTTCCAGACCTGCTGTTTTCATCTCTCTCTCTCTCTCTCTCTCTCTCTTATCTCTCGATCTCTCTCGCTCTCTCTACCGCACCTGCGCTCTATCGCATCTAAATGACTGGCTATGAAAAGCCATGTGACATTTACTCCTGATGTATTTACCTGTTGCAACCTCTACAACCACTATGATTATTATTTGACCCTGTTGGTCATCTATGAAAGCTTGAACATCTTGGAGAAAGATCTGGCCTTAATGGCCATGACTTGTTATAATCTCCACCCGGCACAGCCAGAAGAGGACTGGCCAACCCTCAGAGCCTGGTTCCTCTCTAGGTTTCTTCCTAGGTTTTGCCTTTCTAGGGAGTTTTTCCAGCCACCGTGCTTCTACATCTGCATTGCTTGCTATTTGGGGTTTTAGGCTGGGTTTCTGTATAGCACTTTGTGACATCGGCTGGTGTAAAAAGGGCTTTATAAATACATTTGATTGATTGATTGATTGATTGATTGATTGGTTGTGGCGCCTTAATTGGGGAGGACGAGCTCGTGGTAATGACTGGAGCAGAATAAGTGGATTGATATCAAATACATTAAACATATGGTCTCCATGGTTTTCATGTGTTTGATGCCATTCCATTTGCTCTGTTCCAGACATTATTATGAGCCGTCCTCCCCTCAGCAGCATCCACTGGTGTGTGCATGTGCACCTCTGGCTGATGTGTGGGGAGTTGTGAGAGGGAGTGACAGACAGGTGAGACATGGTGACAGGATGGCACAGGAGCAAGTCAGGATTATAACTACACATCCGTGGAACTAGGGAACTGTGTCAGTCTACCAACCACTAGAGCGGAAACAGAGAGAAACACTAAGAGAAGGTGATTCAAATAGGAGCAGTATTGCAGTTTAGTTCAGACATATACAGAACCTATTTTTCACCAAAACTGGGAGCAAGGAAAAGCTAGAAATGTAGATAGTTGTGCTGCGTGACACTGAATGACACTTAAAGCTGGCGAGGCATCAGATATATTTTAGATTTATAATTCAAGCATCCGTTGTAAAACAACAAAAGATTATCGGTTCACATTCCATTTTGAGTTTGAAAATATATATATATATTTGCAATGTTAAAATCAGGGTTGCGGTCAATACGAATTGAATGTAATAACTTCTAATTCTCTGTTTATTAAGAGTTAATTGAAAATATATGTAATTTAAATTGAAACTGAATTGTCATTTCAGTTCTTCCTGAATTGACTGCCTTCAATTTCCACCCTGGTTCAAATGCCTTTAAAAAAATTGGTAATGATCAGATATGATATCCAAGTAGAGGGAGAATGCAGACCAAAGTCAATTTTTTACATTCCAGGGACATTGGACATTGGAGGTCTGGTTAACTCCATCCATGGAGTTAACCAGAGGCACTCCCTCCATCCATGGAGTTAACCAGAGGCACTCCCTCCATCCATGGAGTTAACCAGAGGCACTCCCTCCATCCATGGAGTAAACCAGAGGCACTCCCTCCATCCATGGAGTTAACCAGAGGCACTCCCTCCATCCATGGAGTAAACCAGAGGCACTCCCTCCATCCATGGAGTAGACCAGAGGCACTCCCTCCATCCATGGAGTTAACCAGAGGCACTCCCTCCATCCATGGAGTTAACCAGAGGCACTCCCTCCATCCATGTCTGTTAGTCATCCAAAGAAAGGCAGCAACTTCACAACAGTTTAATCTTTCACATGCAGCTCCCTCTGAGAATAAACATCAATAAACATGACTTAATACCCTTACAACACAACCCCTGCAGGGTTCCATTTAATTTAACTCGTGGAGAATGCCTAAAGTGGTTCTGTTTTAAACCAAATTACATACTCTGAATCTTTGAGGAGCCAGCTATTTTCTCCCCTTGAGAGAGAAATTTAATTAGCCCAACTTAGACAGTTTTATACGGAAAAAGACCAACGCAAGAGCAGTATTTCTTGTTTAAAGTTCAAGTAGACATGTGACCCATGGTAGGTAGAGACGCAGACTCTAAGACCATAAGGAAGTTAATGCTATTAAGAAGATGGACAGGCAAGTTAGGTTGCAATTACAAAAGAGATAAATAACACCATTTTGTAGTTTAGATGTGATAACACTAGTGGTCAGTTTCAATATTCCTGCTATGTTCTGTTCATGTCTTTAAGATCCCAGCAGACGATGATAATCAATACCCTTCACATTTCACAACATACTTAAAGAGGAAGAATAATATGATATACGCCTACTGATGTAAAGATGATACAAAGGATCATTTAATTACTTTTGAGACTTACTATGTAAATACAACCCTGTCTCATTTTGGCACAAAATTGCCAAACATTCTCTGAGAGGCTTTGAAGCCACCGGTCCTCCATCGGAATGAACAGAATTCTACAGTATTTCAAGGACAAAATGTAATGTATTTAAGTATTTTTAAATGTTTTAAATGTAGTGGGGAAAGTAACATTAGTCATCTTAAAAATATATACTTTAAGGAAAATGTTTATATACAGTACAAATGTTTGGACACACCTAATCATTCAAGGGTTTTTCTTTATTTGTACTATTTTCTACATGGTATAATAATAGTGAAGACATCAAAACCATGAAATAACAAACATGCAATCATGTAGTAACCAAAAAAGTGTTAAACAAATCAAAATACATTTTATTTTTGAGATTCTTCAAAGTAGCCACCCTTTGCCTTGATGACAGCTTTGCACACTCTTGGATTTCTCTAAACCAGCTTCATGAGGTAGTCTCCTGGAATGCATTTCAATTAACAGGTGTGCCTTGTTAAAAGTTAATTTGTGGAATTTCTTTCCTTCTTAATGCGTGTGAGCCAATCAGTTGTGTTGTGACAAGGTAGGGGTGGCATACAGAAGATAGCCCTATTTGGTAAAAGACCAAGTCCATATTATGGCAAGAACAGCTCAAATAATCAAAGAGAAACGACAGTCCATCATTACTTTAAGACATGAAGGTCAGTCAATCTGGAAAGTTTTAATAACTTTTAAAGTTTCTTCAAGTGCAGTCGCAAAAACCATCAAGCGCTATGATGAAACTGGCTCTCATGAGGACCGCCACAGGAAAGGTAGACCCAGAGTTACCTCTGCTGCAGAGGATAAGTTCATTAGAGTTACCAGCCTCAGATTGCAGACCAAATAAATGCTTCACAGAGTTCAAGCAATAGACAAATCTCAACAGGTCGGATTGCTGCAAAGAAACCACTACTAAAGGACACCAATAAGAAGAAGAGACTTGCTTGGGCCAAGAAACATGAGTAATGGACATTAGACCAGTGCTACAGTTGAACTATAATAGTTCAGGATTATGGATTTTATGGATTTTATCGCAGTTGAACGTCGACAGGAGTCGTCAACTGTTATTGTTTACAACAGAGCCCAGCTCCTGGATTTAGCCCACGCAGCGCTGCTGCTCCCCAGGGAAAAGTTTGATATTCCGGACGAATTGAAAAGACGACGCCGGGGACGCAGGGCGGGATTGAAATGTAAGGCAAAGCGGAGGTGGTTCAAGTACAAGCCGGCTATACCGTCTATTATTATGGGCAATGTGAGGGCTCTACATAACAAGATGGACGAGCTAGAGGGACTTGTTCGTGGACAAAGGATTTATCGTGAAACGAGCCTAATGTGTTTTACTGAGACTTGGCTGAACGACAACATCCCCATAGAGAACGTCACTATCGACGGTTTCCAGACCATCAGAGCGGACAGGGATCGCGTCTCTTCCGGTAAGAGTAAGGGTGGTGGGCTGGCTTTTTTAGTTAACAACAGATGGTGTCATCCGAACCATATTACTCTTAAGGAAAGGTTTTGTAGCCCGGACATTGAACTGTTAGCCGTTAGCCTGAGACCATACTATTTACCGAGGGAATTCACGGCGGCCATTGCTGTTATTGTTTACATCCCGCCCTCTGCTGACGCAAACGCAGCGTGTGACGTCATCCACTCTGTTATCGCGAGGTTACAGACAGCGCATCCCAGTGCTTTCTTTGCCATTTCGGGGGATTTTAACCATGCATCTCTCTCTTCAACGCTGCCCACGTTCAAACAGTTCGTGAAGTGCCCAACCAGGAATAATACAACTCTGGACTTGTTACAGTGGGGAGAACAAGTATTTGATACACTGCCGATTTTGCAGGTTTTCCCACTTACAAAGCATGTAGAAGTCTGTAATTTTTATCATAGGTACACTTCAACTGTGAGAGACGGAATCTAAAACAAAAATCCAGAAAATCACATTGTATGATTTTTAAATAATTAATTTGCATTTTATTGCATGACATAAGTATTTGATCACCTACCAACCAGTAAGAATTCCGGCTCTCACAGACCTGTTAGTTTTTCTTTAAGAAGCCCTCCTGTTCTCCACTCATTACCTGTATTAACTGCACGTGTTTGAACTCGTTACCTGTATAAAAGACACTTGTCCACACACTCAATCAAACAGACTCCAACCTCTCCACAATGGCCAAGACCAGAGAGCTGTGTAAGGATATCAGGGATAAGAGTGTAGACCTGCACAAGGCTGGGATGGGCTACAGGCCAATAGGCAAGCAGCTTGGTGAGAAGGCAACAACTGTTGGCGCAATCGCCATGCAAGATCTCACCTCATGGGGCATCAATGATCATGAGGAAGGTGAGGGATCAGCCCAGAACTACACAGCAGGACCTGGTCAATGACCTGAAGAGAGCTGGGACCACAGTCTCAAAGAAAACCATAAGTAACACACTACGCCGTCATGGATTAAAATCCTGCAGCGCACGCAAGGTCCCCCTGCTCAAGCCAGCGCATGTCCAGGCCCATCTGAAGTTTGCCAATGACCATCTGGATGATCCAGAGGAGGAATGGGAGAAGGTCATGTGGTCTGATGAGACAAAAATAGAGCTTTTTGGTCTAAACTCCACTCGCCGTGTTTGGAGGAAGAAGAAGGATGAGCACAACGCCAAGAACACCATCCCAACCGTGAAGCATCATTCTTTGGGGATGCTTTTCTGCAAAGGGGACAGGACGACTGCACCGTATTGAGGGGAGGGTGGATGGGGCCATGTATCGCGAGATCTTGGCCAACAACCTCCTTCCCTCAGTAAGAGCATGGAAGATGGGTAGTATGCTGGGTCTTCCAGCATGACAACGACCCGAAACACACAGCCAGGGTAACTAAGGAGTGGCTCCGTAAGAAGCTTCTCAAGGTCCTGGAGTGGCCTAGCCAGTCTCCAGACCTGAACCCAATAGAAAATCTTTGGAGGGAGCTGAAAGTCCGTATTGCCCAGTGACAGCCCCGAAACCTGAAGGATCTGTATGGAGGAGTGGGCCAAAATCCCTGCCGCAGTGTGTGAAAACCTGGTCAAGAACTACAGGAAACGTATGATCTCTGTAATTGCAAACAAAGGTTTCTGTACCAAATATTAAGTTCTGCTTTTCTGATGTATCAAATACTTATGTCATGCAATAAAATGCAAATTAATTACTTAAAAATCATACAATGTGATTTTCTGGATTTTTATTTTAGATTACGTCACTCACAGTTGAAGAGTACCTATGATAAAAATTACAGACTTCTACATGCTTTGTAAGTGGGAAAACCTGCAAAATCGGCAGTGTATCTCCCCACTGTATATGCTAATGTGAAGGATGCATACAACTCCACTGCACTCCCTCCCCTCGGTAGATCGGATCACAACCTTGTCCACCTCACCCCAATCTACAGGCCTTTGGTCCAACAGCAGCCTGCAACCACCAGGACTATTAGGAGATGGTCCCCGGAGGCGAATGAGGCCCTACAGGACTGTTTTGAAACAACAGACTGGGATGTGCTCTGTGAGGCTCATGGGGAGGACATCGATGGACTCACTGACTGCATAACAGACTATATTAATTTTTGTGTAGACAACACTGTACCCACCAGGAAGGTACGCTGTTTCCCAAACAATAAACCCTGGGTCACCAGCGACCTGAAGGCCCTGCTGAATGAGAAGAAGAGGGCCTTCAAGGAGAGGGACAAGGACAAAGACAAATTTAAATGCGTCCAGAGGGAGCTGAAGTGGCGGATTGCTGAGGGGAAGAGAGTGTATAAGGAGAAGATGGAGGACAAGCTGAGGCAGAGCCAGGTGAGAGAGGTGTGAAAGGGTATGAGAAATATTACTGGCTTCAAAAAGTCAAACAGTGGGCAGACGGAGGGGACCCAGGACAGAGCCAATGAGCTGAACCAATTTTTTAACAGGTTTGATACTGGCCCTGTCCACCTCCCCTCCAGCTCCCCAGACCACACACCCTCACGGCTGTCCCACCCCCACTTTGCTCACAGCACCTCTGCTGAGACAATCAGTGACCCCACCACCGCCCCTGCTCCCCCTGGACTGATCCTCAACACCCCCCTTCCCCCCACCTCCCCACCTGGGCTGGCTTTCACCACCAACCAAGTGAAGAGAGAGCTGGAGAGACTACACCAGTGGAAAGCGGCGGGCCCCGATGGCATCAGCCCAAGGGTGCTGAGGGTCTGTGCTGACCAACTGTGTGGAATACTCCAGCATCTTTTCAACCTTAGCCTGAGCCTAGAAAGGGTCCCTGTGCTGTGGAAAACATCCTGCCTCGTCCCAGTGCCCAAGAAGGCACACCCCACTGTCCTGAATGACTTCAGACCTGTAGCGCTAACATCCCACATCATGAAGACCCTGGAAAGGTTAGTCCTCGCTCACCTCAGACCCCTGGTGTGTTCATCAATGGACCCCCTGCAGTTTGCATACCAGCGCAACATCGGGGTGGATGACGCAATCATCTACCTTCTGCAGAGGGCCTACTCTCACCTGGACAACGCAGGTTGCACTGTGAGGGTTATGTTTTTTGACTTCTCCAGTGCCTTCAATACCATTCAGCCCCTGCTACTGGGTGAGAAGGTCAGGAGGATGAAAGTGGAAGCACCCTTAGTCTCCTGGGTCACGGACTACCTGACCGGTAGGCCACAATTTGTGCGACTACAGAGCTGTGTGTCAGAACGGGCAGTTAGCAACACAGGGGCCCCCCAGGGTACGGTCCTGTCCCTCTTCCTGTTCACCCTCTACACCTCAGACTTCAGATATAACTCTGAAACATGCCACCTACAGAAGTTCTCGGATGACTCTGCTATTGTAGGGTGCATCAGGGGTGGGCAGGAGGAGGAGTACAGGAGCACAATCAGTGACTTTGTGTTGTGGTGTGAGCAGAACCACCTTCAGCTCAACATCAGCAAAACAAAGGAGATGGTGGTGGACTTCAGGAGAACCAAGGCACAACTGACTGCAGTCCCTATACAGGGGATGGATGTGGAAATGGTTGGGTCATACAAGTTCCTGGGAGTCCATATGGACAACAGGCTGGAATGGGCCGGTAACACCGGGGCCCTGTACAAAAAGGGCCAGAGCCGACTCTACTTTCTGAGGAGGCTCAGGTCCTTCAACGTGTGCAGTAAACTACTGCATACCTTCTACCAGTCTGTGGTGGCCAGTGCCATCTTTTTTGCAGTGGTGTGCTGGGGAGCAAACATCAAAACTGGTGATGCTTCTCGGGTAAATAAGCTGATCAGGAAGGCTAGCTCTGTCCTGGGGATGAGCCTTGACACTCTAGAGGAGGTGGTGGAGAGACGGATCCTGGCCAAACTGCTGGCCATCATGGACAACGTCACCCACCCTCTGCACGCTATGGTTATGACGCAGAGGAGCACTTTCAGTCACAGACTGATCCCACCACGGTGTGCCAGAGAGCGCTACAGGAGGTCCTTCCTGCCGGCGGCTATTAGACTATATAATGCCTCACCGGGGTGCCGTGCCGTCGGCAACATAGATCTGGAACTGTTGGGGTGCTAGGACCTAGTTTAACAATTATGCATCCATCCGTGAGTAACTCTGGTCCGTCAGCACTCATCCACTCAGGACCTATTTATTCATACAGGTCTGTATATACATACTCATGTACAGTTGTTATATTATATCACATGCAATATTGTAAGTAATTATTGGACTTAACTTACGTAGTCATTCACTCAGGAATGCATATTAGTATCCTGCCAGTTGCACCTTTTCTCATTGCTTTTAGTATATCGAATGTGCAATACGTGCAGTTGTCTGTAATTAAACCCTGCACACTAAGGACTGTATTTTAAGGGAATTACTATTATTACCCCAAATGATATCATACACACATTTAGCTATTAAAGTATCTCTTCCTGTCATTTACCTGTACAGTTTGTGTAAACATGCAAGTATTCACTTATCTGTAAATATAACTGTATACCTAACTGTACAGCTAATTTAACCATCCAAAATTTTCACTTACCTGTTCATTTACCCAGTCTGTCTATTAAGTAAACTATTATTACCCTCGCTCATATCATACGCATTTTTAGCTACTGAAGTATTTCTCTGCCATCGACCTGTATAGTATAGTTAACCATCCAACATCCACCAATGTATAGTGTCCATATTCAGCCAACCACTCATACTATGCAATGTCTTTCTATAGCTTTTTTTTGCACACCAGTTATCTTGTATTTCTATACTTTTTCATACTGCCGCTCTATGTATCATGTACCGTGTATCTGTCTTTTGTGTACTTTCGTTGTGGCATTTTGCACCTGCCCTGTGTTTTGTTGTAGCTGCTTGACAAGGAAATTTCCCCCCCGGGGGATCAATAAATGACCTATCTATCTATCTATCTATCTATCTATCTATCTATCTATCTATCTATCTATCTATCTATCTATCTATCTATCTATCTATCTATCTATCTATCTATCTATCTATCTATCTATCTATCTATCTATCTATCTATCTATCTATCTATCTATCTATCTATCTATCTATCTATCTATCTATCATCTATCTATCTATCTATCTATCTATCTATCTATCTATCTATCTATCTATCTATCTATCTATCTATCTATCTATCTATCTATCTATCTATCTATCTATCTATCTATCTATCTATCTATCTATCTATCTAAATCTGCCCTTTGGTCTGATGAGTCCAAATTATCTCCACATGTGTGGTTCCGACTGTGAAGCATGGAGGAGGAGGTGTGATGGTGTGGGGGTGCTTTGCTGGTGACACTGTCAGTGATTTATTTAGAATTCAAGACACACTTAACCAGCATGGCTACCACAGCGTTCTGCAGCGATACGCCATCCCATCTGGTTTTGGCTTAGTGGGACTATAATTTTTATTTTCAACAGGACAATAACCCAACACACCTCCAGGCTGTGTAAGGGCTATTTGACCAAGAAGGAGAGTGATGGAGTGCTGCATCAGATGACCTGGCCTCCACAATCACCCGACTGGGATGAGTTGGACCGCAGAGTGAAGGAAAAGCAGCCAACAAGTGCTCAGCATATGTGGGAACTGCTTCAAGACTGTTGGAAAAGCATTCCAGGTGAAGCTGGTTGAGTGAATACCAAGAGTATGCAAAGCTGTCATCAAGGCAAAGTGTGGCTACGTTGAAGAATCAAAAATATATGTGTTATTTCATAGTTTTGATGTCTTCACTATTATTCTACAACGTAGGAAATAGTACAAAAAAAGAAAAACCCTTGAATGAGTAGCTGTGTCCAAACTTTTGGCTGGTACTGTGTATACAGTATATACACTGTATATATATTTGCTTATGTTTAGCTCACATAATATAATAACAAAGTATGCATTAAGGTGTCTATAATAGAATACATGTGGCAAAAACGAATGTAGATATTAATACAGCTATTTTTATAGCTTCCAAATTTTTTTTTACAATAGTGGGGGAATGCCAAGATGCCAACACATCGCCGCCTATAGTCATCTAGTATACTGTATTATAAATTATTGTTTGCTTCCAGGTGGTCATTGCAATGGTCAGTGTTTGTGATTGGTTTTGCCTTGCATGCTGAGGGGCACTGAGGGCCACTGAGGGACAATGTTGGTGGCTGATTCACTACTCTACGACCCCTTGATCCATGTCAGCAGAAATCATAGTGTAAATAAACTATTGTTATACAATGTGTCGTCTAATATTCCACTGACGACTGGTCTCTAAAACAGCGTTAATTGAAAAACAACATGGTCTCATTAGAATAATGTAAAATTAGTGATATTTAACCTGTTGTAGTTACATGTCACCATAGCTGACATACAAGTTACAGTATATGTCACCAGTAGGGATATACAGTGGCTAGAAAATGTATGTGAACCCTTTGGAAATGCCTGGATTTCTGCATAAATTGGTCATAACATTTGATCTGATCTGATCTGTCACAACAATAGACAAACACAGTCTGCTTAAACTAGTAACACACAAAAATTGTAAGTTTTCATGTCTTTATTGAACACACCGTGTAAACATTCAAATTGCTGGGTGAAAAAAGTATGTGAACCCTTGGATTTAATAAATGGTTGACCCTCCTTTGGCAGCAGTAACCTCAACCAAACGTTTTCTGTAGTTGCGGATCAGACCTGCACAACGGTCAGGAGGAATTTTGGACCATTCCTCTTTACAAAACTGTTTCAGTTCAGCAATATTCTTGGGATGTCTGGTGTGAACCGCTCTCTCAAGGTCATGCCACAGCATCTCAATCGGGTTGAGGTCAGGACTCTGACTAGGCCACTCCAGAAGGCGTATTTGCTTCTGTTGAAAGCATTCTATTTACTTCTGTGTTTTGTGTGGTTGTCATGTTGCATCACCCAACTTCTGTTGAGCTTCAATTGGCAGACAGATAGCCTTATATTCTCCTGCAAAATGTCTTGATAAACTTGGGAATTCATTTTTCCATCGATGAGAGCAACCCTGATGCTGTGCCTTTTTTTCTCCACACATAGTGTTGTGTGTTCCTTCCAAACAACTCAACTTTAGTTGAATCTGTCCACAGAATATTTTGCCAGTAGCGCTGGGGAGCAAAGTTTTTTTTGGACAGCAGTGGCTTCTTCCGTGGTGTCCTCCCATGAACACCATTCTTGTTTAGTGTTTTACGTATCGTAGACTCGTCAACAGAGATGTTAGCATGTTCCAGAGATTTCTGTAAGTCTTTAGCTGACACTCTAGGATTCTTCTTAATCTCATTGAGAATTCTGCGCTGTGCTCTTGCAGTCATCTTTGCAGGACGGCCACTCCTAGGGAAAATAGCAACAGTGCTGAACTTTCTGCATTTATAGACAATTTGTCTTACCATGGACTGATGAACATCAAGGCTTTTAGAGATACTTTTGACATTTCATTAATTGTAGCTTTCCCGATACTGTTCACCTGTGGGAAGAGAGACAAGAAAGTCACAATAAATTCCTGGTTGTCAAATCCATCATGACTGTCATCTGCTATTACCAGATAGGCCTAGTCTTTGCAGTGTGGTCATTTTTATGGTTTTGGTCAAGTTAGCCTCAAGTGTCGTTGCCGGTTCGAATCCCAGGACTGACAGAGAAAATCTGACAGGAATGGAATAGTATGTAAAGATTATGGCAGTAGAACTTTATGCCTAAGACAAGGTATGTACACTAAACATATTAATGTAACTTGTAAAGTGTTGGTCCCATTTCATCAGCTGAATTAAAAGACGCACAGAAAGCTTATTTCTCTCATATTTTGTGCACAAATGTGTTTACATCCCTGTTAGTGAGCATTTCTCCTTTACCAAGATAATCCATTCACCTGACAGTTGTGGCATATCAAGAAGCTGATTTAACAGCATGATCATTACACAGGTAAACCTTGTGCTGGGGAAAATGAAAGGCCACTCTAAAATGTGCAGTTTTGTCACACAACACTCATAGATGTCTCACACTTTGAGGGAGCGTGCAATTGGCACGCTAACTGCAGGAATGTCCACCAGAGCTGTTGCCAGATAATTTTTTGTTAATTTCTCTACCATAAGACGCCTCCAACATCGTTTTAGAGAATTTACCAATACGTCCACCGGCCTCACAACCGCAGACTACTCATCTATGTGCTCGGCGTCCTCACCAGGTTCTTGACCTGACTGCAGTTTGTAGTCGTTACCGACTTCAGAGGGCATATGCTCACCTTTGATGGTCACTGGCACGCTGGAGAAGTGTGCTCTTCACGGCTGAATCCCAGTTTCAACTGTACCGGGCAGATGGCTGACAGCATGTATGGCGTCGTGTGGGTGAGTGGTTTGCGGATGTCAACGTTGTGAACAGAGTGCCCCATGGTGGTGGTGGGGTTATGGTATGGCAGGCATAAGCTACAGACAACGAACACAATTGCCTTTTATCGATGGCAATTTGAATAGACAGAGATACAGTGACGAGATCTTGAGGCCCATTGTATTGCCATTCATCTGCCGCCATCATCTCATGTTTCAGCATGATGGCGGAAGGATCTGTACACAATTCCTGAAAGCTGAAAATGCCCCAGTTCTTCCATGGCTGGGAAATGTCATCCTTTGAGCATGTTTGGGATGCTCTGGATCACCATATACGACAGTGTGTTCGAGTTCCCGCCAATATCCAGCAATTCCGCACAGCCATTGAAGAGGAGTGGGACAACATTCCATAGGCCACAATCAACAGCCTGGTCAACTCAAAGGAGATGTGTCGTGCTGCATCAGGCAAATGGTGGTCAACCAGATACTGACTGGTTTTCTGATCCACACCCCTTACCTTTTTTAAAAGTATCTGTGACCAACAGATGCATATCTGTATTCCCAATCAGATATGCAAATGAATTTATTTCAATTGACTGATTTCCTTCTATGAACTATAACTTTGTTGCATGTTGGGTTCATATTTTTGTTGAGCGTTAAAACTAAACAATAAAACTACAAAACTATACATTAAATTGGATGGACAGACAACTACAGACTCTACTGTGTGATTGGTTTCCGAATAGCAATGAGCAATTTTGGATCACTGAGCTCACTGATTGGCTGTAGATCTGAGCAGCTGATTGGCGTTTGATTTGCTCAGAGGAAGAACACCTGTCCTCCCCAGCCTGCCTTCCCAGATGCCCCGGAGACGTGATGAACGAGCGGCGCTGGCCGCCACCCAAAAGGTGCTATCTGATGTGCCTCCCACGACGAACGAAATATGTCACACACAAGCATATACGGGAACACACACATAAACATGCATAAATACACACGCACGTAAACATCAATAAACACTCACACACACCCATACACTGATACACACACACACAGAGAGAGAGAGAGAGAGAGAGAGAGAGAGAGAGAGAGAGAGAGGGGGACTTGGGATGATAATCAAGTCCCTCTGTTCACTCCCCGTTGTTAATGTACTACACCAGCCACCAGAGAGAGATGAGGGCCTGAGGGACAAATACAACTCATGGGAAGTACAGTATATTGTACTGTACAGTCTGTTCAGAAGATTGATACCTGTTCCTACTGGTAGTAATCTTGTTTTGAAATTGCTTCACTTGAGATTCTAGCTACTGCCATTGACTTACTCAGCTTAACTAGGACACTAACTGCATGCTCTAGAACTTCGTTCAAAATGGTTAAGAAATGTTATTTTCCTTTGCCATGATATGATTTTAGTCACGTTATGTGAGCAGCCTGACTGGCAGGCCTGGTGTGTCTAATAGGAAGTTGAAAGGGAAGTGATGATGTCACCCTGGATTTAGTACAGACAAGGCCTTAGAAAGAGAAACTGCCTCAATAAACTGCACAAAATACTGCAACAAATATACCACCGAGTTCACACACACACCCACACACACCCACACACACCAAAACCCACACCCCCACACACACACACACACACACACACACACACACACACACACACACACACACACACACACACACACACACACACACACACACACACACACACACACACACACACACACACACACACACACACACACACACACACACACACACACACATCCACCAGTGAAGGCTCCTCAGAGGAGGAATGGGAGAACCATCCTACAGTGAATTTCATAAAAATAGTGAAGAATCCTTTTTAGATAAAACTTTACTACATATATACACATATCATAAACACACGGTCTAGAGTAGCATCAACAGCACCCTCTAGGGTAGCGCAATGGTGTAGCCGGAGGACAGCTATCTTCTGTCCTCCTCTGGGTACATTGACTTCAATAGAAAACCTAGGAGGCTCATGTTTCTCACGTCCTCCAACCTATCAGAGCTCTTGCAGCATGAACTGACATGTCCATCCAATCAAAGGTTCAGAGAATGAATCCCGTACTGAATGTATAAACTACAGTTAGCTTGCACTGCAGCGCATTAAGTGTGTTGAGTAGTTCACTCAAAGAGAGAGAATTACATGGATTGGACTGTGGTTTTACTAACGCGTTAGTTCTAGTTTGTTGACTATAACGTTAATATGGTGACAAGGATGTAGGCTGTGTAGCAGTTAGCTCTTGTGGTATGAAGGTTTTGGTTGAAGAGGCTTTTGCATCTGGGAGAAGGAATTATACAACGAGGAAAGTGATGATGCTGCTATGAAAGTGAACTGTGTGTGCTGGTAATCAGGTGTGTATTCATTCCAACAACGGGAGGGACCTACCTGAATTTGTCAAATAGAAGCTCTAATTTAATTTTTTATTTTTGCAAAACAACTAATGATTAGACCAAAGGTCAGCTAGATGCAGGTAAGAGTGTGCTAGGCGGTATTAGATAGATAGATAGATAGATAGATAGATAGATAGATAGATAGATAGATAGATAGATAGATAGATAGATAGATAGATAGATAGATAGATAGATAGATAGATAGATAGATAGATAGATAGATAGATAGATAGATAGATAGATAGATAGATAGATAGATAGATAGATAGATAGATAGATAGATAGATAGATAGATACTTTATTGATCCCCCGGGGGGGGAAATTTAATTGTCAAGCAGCTACAACAAAACACAGGGCAGAAATACAAGATATCTGGAGTGCAACAAAAACAAAAAGCTATAAAAAGACATGTACAGGTTAATGTTCACATCCACCAATAGCATACCAATATGCTATTGGTATGCTATTGGTGGATGTTGGATGGTTAACTATACTATACAGGTCGATGGCAGAGAATATGTCACTGTCGTTTTTTATCTCCACCTACATTGCACCTACATTATAAACTTTCATTTGTGGGCTAGGTTGTAGCAACCTCAGAGAAAAATTGTAGTATCATGTAGTAGCCCAAACCTATTGATGTTACATTGAGCTGGGTGAATGGAATATGAATGACAGTAATTTTTAATTAAAGGTAAGATAAGCATTATACTTCCTTGTAAAGATGAGGAAATTATATGAATACTGTAAATGTAAGTTGAAACTCTTTATTTTGTTCAAAACAGGTCTGATCAGTAATATACACTATATATAAAAAAGTATATGGACAAGCCTTCAAATCAGTGGATTCGGCTCTTTCAGCCCCACAGGTGTATAAAATCGAGCACACAGCCATGAAATCTCCATAGACAAACATTGGCAGTAGAATGGCCTTACTCAAGAGCTCAGTGGCCGTCATAGGATGCCACCTTTCAACTAGTCAGTTCATCAAATTTCTTCCCTGCTAGAGCTGCCCCAGTCAACTGTAAATGCTGTTATTCAGTTATTGTGATTTGATTTGATGTGCTGTTATTGTGAAGTGAAAACTATTAGGAGCAACAGCGGCTCGGCAGCAAAGTGGTAGACCGCACAATCAGAACGGGACCGACGAAAGCTGAAGTGAGTAGCGCGTAAAAATGGTCTGTCCTCGGGTTGCACTCACTACACTCACTACCGAGTTGCCTCTGGTATCAATGTCAGCACAAAAACTGTTCCTCGGGAGCTTCATGAAATGGGTTTCCATGGCCGAGCAGCCGCACACAAGCCTAAGATCACCATGCGCAATGCCAATCGTCGGCTGGAGTGGCGTAAAGCTTGCCGCAATTGGACTCTGGAGCAGTGGAAACGTGTTTTCTGGAGTGATGAATCACGCTTTACCATCTGGCAGTGTTACGGACGAATCTGGGTTTGGCGGATGCCAGGAGAACGCTACCTTCACCAATGCATAGTGCCAACTGCAAAGTTTGGTGGAGGAGGAATAATGGTCTGGGGCTGTTTTTCATGGTCTGGGCTAGGCCCCTTAGTTCCAGTGAAGGGAAATCTTAACTCTACAGCATACAATGACATTCTGTGCTTCCAACTTTGAGGCAACAGTTTGGGGAAGGCCCTTTCCTTTTTCAGCATGACAATGCCCCATTGCACAAAGCAAAGTCCATACAGAAATGGTTTGTCGAGATCGGTGTGGAAAAACTTGACTGGCCTCCACAGAGCCCTGCCTCAACCCCATCTAACACCTTTCGGATTAATAGGAACATCGACTGCGAGCCAGGCCTAATCGCCCAAAATCAGTGCAAGTCCCTGCAGCAATGTTCCGACATCTAGTGGAAGCCTTCCCAGAAGAGTGGAGGCTGTTACAGCAGCAAAGGGGGGACCAACTCCATATGATTTTGGAATGAGATGTTGGACAAGCAGGTGCCCACACACTGCTGGTCATATAGTGTTTCTTGTTTTGCTTCCATTTTCATGGGAATACAAACATGAAATACATCTCTCTCTCTCTCTCTCTCTCTTCCTACGTAATCTGCAGAACAATCACACACCAGCTACACACAGAGACGCAGCTCCTCTCCACCTATCCGTATCGATCTCCACATATCACCACTTGGAACAACAGTTAGCAGTTTCACCCCCTCCACCCCCCCCCCCCCCCCCCACCCCTCCCATTCACTTGAAAAGAGCAATGAGTTCATAAGACATGTGACGCCCTCTTGAAACAGCACATTTCTCCCTTTCTCCTCTCACTGTCTTTATTTGTGTTTTTTTGTGGGGGGTTTTCAGCGTAACATTAGTTTTTTCTCCCTTTCTCATCTCACTGTCTTTTTTTGTGTTTTTTTGTGGGGTGTTTTCAGCGTAACATTCGTTTTTTCTCCCCCCCTCCTCCCCCCCTCATATCTATAACATGACACCATTGTACAGTAACATCCCATGGTGTTTGAATGGTCTTTCTCAAACACAATTCTCTGTAACAATGAATACCCTACTAGATACAATACCGAATTATCTATCCAGAACGCAATATAATGCAAACCATAGGAGTTAACTCATTGGAAGTGTTACCAAATTATATTTTACCATGCAGGCCTTGTTCAACCTGAATAACCTGTAGTATGTGCAAAATATCTCAATGTCAGCAGAGGTAAAGAATAAGCCTTATCATGTAGATTATGCTATCGTAGTTCTCACTAATCTTCTTTCTCAGTAATGCTTCAATCTAACCCCCATTACAGTTACAGTACTGTAGCTGGAATATTTTGATATTCTTTGTACAGGTTACAGCTTCATCGCTAACTCACCTCACATTTTCCACATCTATTAACCAGGAGTCATTCTGAAACATGTTCTTATTAAACGGCTCCTGTGTTCTACTGGTTGAATATTTTCACGTTCAAAAACCCAAGGACACAGCCAGGCAGCCCACGGCGATAGCGGGCGCATGCTTTTTTTTTTTTTTTACATCCGTCAACCTTGTTGGGAGCAGTGTAACTTTCATTAAAGAACGAGATTTAGTGCACTTGAAAAGACAGATGAAAGAGTTAGAGGCTAATTATCAGGAAATTGAAAAAAGATAGATGTACTGCAGCGACTACAATTAGTGAAGCACGGAATATCAAAGACTCATCAAGAACAAGTGAAAAGGCTGCCTTGAAGAGGGAGCACCATTAAGACATCTCCAGCACCCTGCGTGAAACGAGAGAGAAGTGAGGAGGAATAAAAACATGCCCTGTTGAATAAAGGTCCCTTTTTACATCTCAGAGTTTAGTAAGCCGGCAGACAACGTTAAATCACACTCTCTGATGAGGTTCACCTTCCATGGCAGAGCTCCTGTCTCTCTCTCCTTTCCTTCCTCCCTCACCGTTCTTTATCTCTCTATCTCTCCTTCTCACATTCTTGCTCTCTGCCCCCCTCTTTCTCTCTCTCTCCCTCCCCTCTCTCTCCCCCTCTCTCTATCTCTCTCCCCATCTCTCTATATCTCTCCGCCTCTCTCTCTCTCTCTCAATTCAATTCCCTTCAAAGGGATTTATTGGCATGGGAAACATGTTAGTAGAATAAATGAAATGAACAAAAATGAAAAAAAAACATCAGAAATGAACATCTCTCTCTCTCCCCCTCCCTTTCCTCCTCTCTCTCTCTCTCTCTCTCCCTCCCTTTCCTCCTCTCTCTCTCTCTCTCTCCCCCCTCCCTTTCCTCCTCTCTCTCTCTCTCTCTCTCTCTCTCTCTGTCTCTCTCTCTCTCTCTCCCCCTCCCCCTCCCTTTCCTCCTCTCTCTCTCTCTCTCTCTCCCCTCCCTTTCCTCCTCTCTCTCTCTGACCTCCCTTTCCTCCTCTCTCTCTCTCTCTCTCTCTCTCTCTCTCTCTCTCTCTCTCTCTCTCTCTCTCTCTCTCTCTCTCCCTCCCTTTCCCCCTCCTCTACTGTGGGATGTGTAATCTCCTGCCCTCCTCTACTGTGGGATGTGTAATCTCCTGCCCTCCTCTACTGTGGGATGTGTAATCTCCTGCCCTCCTCTACTGTGGGATGTGTAATCTCCTGCCCTCCTCTACTGTGGGATGTGTAATCTCCTGCCCTCCTCTACTGTGGGATGTGTAATCTCCTGCCCTCCTCTTTGACAAGCCTCTCCTGCACGCTTCATCGCCTTACAAATTTGCACTGATCGACAATCGCAGGTCACACATGCTCACGAATAGGTCAATTTGGGGCACTGTATGTATGTGTGCAGGGCGGAATGAAACAACAATAATTCAGGCCGGGAATTTGACTCCATCCCAGGCCAACCTGTTCACGCAAACCACCAGACCGTTAATTTTGTAGGCTAACCCTATTTGTTGATGTGACGGGTACCAACTAGTTATACATTTGGCCACTATGTTCATCTGGGAAGAAAGTTATCCACGTTACAAAATACAAACATTTGGGACTGACCAACAAGTAGCCATTCTGAACACTGAGTTTTCAAGGTATGCTATTGCTATGGGTGCACCCTCAAAAACTCACTAGGAATGCACCAATCATAGCACATACTGATGTACAAGGCTAGACACACAAAACAATTAGCCTACACTTTTTAAAAAGAGAATGAGATATACAGAGTTAGCTCAAATGTTTAAATGATTATCTTTATATTCAAGCATATCAAAAGTGTCAGCCTGTTCAGGAAGAGTCATAGCATAGCTACTTCAGAGTAACCAGTAAGTAATTACTACTAGTAAACCAGTAGGCAGCGCAGTAACTCACTGCTCTCTGCCATCGTGTCAATGATGTCATCTTTGTCAATTCCCATTAGAATCTCCTTCTCTGTTTCCATCAAAAGGAACGCTTCAAGGTTCTCTTGAGTGAGAGAAGGTTCTAAGGAGGTTCTTCACGAATTTCAGGGTGGAGAAGGTCCTCTCACAAGCCACCTGAGTGATGGATAGGGTGAGGAGGAACTTGAAGCCCAAACCAATGATGTGATACGCATCCGTGGACAGATTGTACTGAGACAGGAGAAGATAGCAGCATATCGGGCAGGTTTTAAACTTCTGCTCACCAACTCCACACTTTCATCAGCATCCTCAAAGCCTTCCCCTGATTCATCACTGGCGGTGGCGGCCCTGGTGTTGTACTCCTCCAATGCTGACTGTTTCAGTCTTTCCCACTGCTGTGCAAGGCTGATCAGTTGAGCCTGCAATGCCTCAACAGTGGCATGTTCATCACATTCCAGTAAGCATTTGCTGAGCTCCTTCATGGCTGTCTTTGGAAGGCCCTTTTCTCTGATCTCAGGAAAATGCTTCGGGTTCATGCAGGAGACATCTGCACACAGCACTGCATTTGCTGCATAACGGCAGTGAATACTTTCAACAACAGTGTCCCACATTGTGGATCTTGGTTTTGTAATCCATGTCTTCAGGTTGAGGACATGTGAGTAACACCATATGTGTACTTGGTTAGGAGACCCTGTATTGTCCCTGCATATTAGCTGCTCCGTCTGTTGCATTACCAACACACTGTTTGATATCTATGTCCATCTTCTCAAGGGTCTGTTTCACAAGGTCCACAAAGTACGGTCCAGTCGATGACTCACAGTCAATGACCGCAATGAGTCTCTCGTGGACAACATCAGTGACATATCGCAGAACTACTGCACACTGGTCTTTGGATGTTAAATCCTGTGTTGTGTCCATTTGTATTGAGAACATCCCTGCCTTTCTCACTTCAACAGCAATTGTCTGATGAATCAACATTCTGATGACTTCAATTACTTTATTTGCTGTTGTTTTGGACGTCATGGTTACCAAGGACCCACTTCCTTTACTTCCCATCTGCTTCCTGCTCTTCTCAATGCAATCACTAACATGCTCTTGTAGGCAGACATCATATTTGCTTAGCAACAATATATGTTTTCCAAGTTATATGCAGCTTTGTGTCTGTGTCCTCTGTAGCTAAGCCCACATTTACCAATAACTTTAACTACATCAATCACACGTTCCATGACCTGGCTCCTCTTTCTGACCTGGTCTCGTTGAACTGACATTTGCTTATCACTCAGAAAGGTACGGATGTCTGCTTTGCTGGCTCTGAGGAAAAAGGCTTCTGCACTTTCTCTATGGGTCTTGCTTCTCTCATGTTCCTGTACTCTCTGATGGGCATGTTTCCAGGCCTGCATGCCTCCTTTGACAAATGCACCATCACTGGCTGAAGGTTTTGCGAATGCAAGACATACTGAGCAGAACAAGGAGTGAGTTACTTCTTTGTATGTCAGCCATTTTCTGCTTGTGCCATCTTTGGAGTGGAATATATTGGGAATGACTCTTTGAGGGGTTTGTTTTGGGTGGTACTGAAAAGATAAGTCAAAATCCTTGGACTGAGGACTGGCAAAATAATCAAATGGATTTTCAGTGTTTTCGCTGTCTCTTTCTATTTTCGCTGTACTGGGCTCTGAACCTCTCTCTCTCTCTCTCTCTCTTTCTCTCTCTCTCTCTCTCTCTGCACATCTGGTTGCTCTGCAGAATGAGATTAACATTGTAAATAACCTGATAATCTCATAAATAAAGCACATATTAATCTAAAATCATAGCCTGCATGTTTAGGTTTGTGCTCTTAAGTTGTACCTGAAGGTTCCTGCTCTGAGTCTGACTCTGAACTGACCACCATCTCCAGTTCTGCAGGATCACCTGAAGCTCTAGAGCTGCTGCTACTTCCTTCTACACCTTTACAAAGAAAACACTCTGTTATCAGACTCACTATCATTAGTGTATCAGTAGGTTACATTAATACAGATCTGGAATACATTAAGAGTGGTCTCTTAATTTGGAGTGGTCTCTTACTTTTTCCCAGAGCTGTATATTATCGTAGTAACTTGTAATGCTGGTACTAATGGCACTAATGATCTTTGTCATTGCCTGTGCTGTGTCACACAGGCTACTGTGTTACGTTCATGGATGTATTATGGTTACGTTACTGTAGCCTGTTTCGCTGTACAGTGTATGTGCACTTTCCCTAGCTTATGTGGCATGAGTCATGACAGAATGCTGGCAAGTCCATAGTCTAGGTTTACTATTTTTTACTAGTTGAAACATATTGCCTTTAATGTCATATTATGATCACTATGTTGCACTCATTGCTATGATATAATTCCTCCACGAAGACGTAAGATGTGCAAACTGTTTAGCCTACCGGCCGTTGTGTCACTATTATTAGCTAGGCTACTTAGCTAGCCATGCTGGGTGTCGTTTGTGTGTGTGTTTTAGCTAGTGTTTTTGACTGACCTGGTCCCTTATTTTGTAGCATTTAGCTGCGTCTGTGGCAAGGCCTTTCTCTTTTTTATTCTCTCCCTCTGCTCCACCTTTCCTTTTCTGACCGACTTGTCTAAAATGTTATCGGTAGAGAAGCAGGTAGATGGTTACTATGTGTCTAAAATGTTATCGGTAGAGAAGCAGGTAGACGGTTGCTATGTGTCTAAAATGTTATCGGTAGAGAAGCAGGTAGACGGTTGCTATGTGTCTAAAATGTTATCTGTAGTGAAGCAGGTACACGGTTGCTATGTATCTAAAATATTATCGGTAGAGAAGCAGGTAGACGGTTGCTATGTGTCTAAAATGTTATCGTAGTGAAGCAGATAGACGGTTGCTATGTGTCTAAAATGTTATCTGTAGTGAAGCAGGTACACGGTTGCTATGTGTCTAAAAAGTTATCGGTAGAGAAGCAGGTACACGGTTGCTATGTGTCTAAAATGTTATTGGTAGAGAAGCAGGTAGACGGTTGCTATGTGTCTAAAATGTTATCGGTAGTGAAGCAGGTAGACGGTTGCTATGTGTCTAAAATGTTATCTGTAGTGAAGCAGGTACACGGTTGCTATGTGTCTAAAATGTTATCGGTAGACAAGCAGGTAGACGGTTGCTATGTGTCTAAAATGTTATCGGTAGAGAAGAAGGTAGACGGTTGCTATGTGCGTCATTTTTGGCTCACGCATCCTCGCGCGGGGAGTTATTCCTGCTTGCTATATTATCTCTGGTCAAGTTGACTATTCACTGGCAGGCCAAAACTACCCTCAGGCCACCGGGAAATGTCCCGTTGCTCCCGACAGCCAGTCCACCACTGTATGTGTGCGTGTGTATGTGTGTGTGTGTGGATGCCACGTGTAAGCGTGCGTGTGTGTGTGTCGTCAGCAAGGTATAGTAAACTAAAACTGAAACCAAAACTAATCATACATTTTTTTTTAGTGAACTGAAATAAAATAATGAACAAACCCGATTGAAAAACTAAAACTGTACTGAAACTATTATCTTAGACTCCAAAACTAAAAGAACAAAAATTAAAACCTAAACTTATATAATTGGATTTCAAAGCTTTTTGGGAGCTTACTGAATCTGGAGGGTAAATGCAGCCAGGAGATAGATGGCCCTGTTTCAAATAGGCCTAGCTTGTGTATCACTTTCAATAGCTATCACTAACTAAAAGAGAAAAATATAACTTCACTCTTCTGCTAAAGTTCAAAAGCATTGGATTGGTGGAAACATGGGCGAGAGAGAGTTTCCTTCCACCATGTATTTTGTATCAGAGCTATTCCATTTAAATCCAAGTCACTATATGATTGACTTTATAATTTAAACCGAACTACAGGTCACATAGAGAAGTCAGATATGAAAATTGCTAATACTGTAAGACACTTTAATCATCAGTTTTGTGCACAAAACATCCACTGAATTATTAAGATAATCTCGCTGAAGCCGATTTTCTTTTTTTGAATTCATCCAATGTCTGCCATGTTTTTGGATGACGGACTGGCGTCGTATCTGCTTGCACTGCTCCCTGTGCTTGTGCACATGTGATGTTGGTCCATATAAACCGGATGCAACCCGGATATAGCCATTCAGTTGTTATCATATATCTGTGGTGCCACCCAGTATCCAGTTGTAATTATATCTCTGTGGTGCTACCCAGTATCCAGTTCTTATTATATCTCTGTGGTGCCACCCAGTATCCAGTTCATATTATATCTCTGTGGTGCCACCCAGTATCCAGTTATTATTATATCTCTGTGGTGCCACCCAGTATCCAGTTCTTATTATATCTCTGTGGTGCCACCCAGTATCCAGTTCTTAATATATCTCTGTGGTGCCACCCAGTATCCAGTTCTTAATATATCTCTGTGGTGCCACCCAGTATCCAGTTCTTAATATATCTCTGTGGTGCCACCCAGTATCCAGTTCTTAATATATCTCTGTGGTGCCACCCAGTATCCAGTTCTTAATATATCTCTGTGGTGCCACCCAGTATCCAGTTCTTAATATATCTCTGTGGTGCCACCCAGTATCCAGTTCTTAATATATCTCTGTGGTGCCACCCAGTATCCAGTTCTTAATATATCTCTGTGGTGCCACCCAGTATCCAGTTCTTAATATATCTCTGTGGTGCCACCCAGTATCCAGTTCTTATTATATCTCTGTGGTGCCACCCAGTATCCAGTTCTTAATATATCTCTGTGGTGCCACCCAGTATCCAGTTCTTAATATATCTCTGTGGTGCCACCCAGTATCCAGTTCTTAATATATCTCTGTGGTGCCACCCAGTTGCATGACATGCTTTCTGTCCCTAAGACTAAAACTACAACTGAAACGTTATAATATTAAAACGAAATATAAATATTTGTATAGAACTAAAACTAAACAAAAACTAGCAAATCAGGTCTGAAAACGAACTGAAACGAAACGGAACAACAATAAATGTAAAAACACAAAACTGTAATAACCTTGGTCGTCAGGGTGTCAGTCTTTCTGTGTCTTCACACCCATGTTTCCCACTGTTCCCCACCATAACGTTTTCCAGGAAATAAAATCAGAAATAAATATGAGCGTAAAA
>CM042416.1:30437459-30442459 GCA_023634145.1 Thymallus thymallus | reverse complement strand
CTCTCTCTCTCTCTCTCAATACTACTCCGTCTCTCTCTTTATATATACAGTGGCTCTTTCTCTCCCTCTCTCTCCCTCCCTCCCTATCTGTACGTGTGGGAGAGACACTGTATCAGGATTACCGAACAAGCTGACATGAGGTCGTGTTAATAGGCCGGGTCGTGTTTGTTTCTGCCCAGAAACAGCGTCCACGACAATGAGCCAAAACCACATAGATCCAGCAGGCAAACTATCAATCTGTTAAATATTATACATATAGACATACATACAGACATACAGACACATATGCACCTCCCCTTTCTCTTGTTCTGTCACAGGAATGTACTTGTGTACCACTCAGTCTGTGAGAAGTGTCATCCAAGGCCTGCAATAAATACGTCTAATTTTTCCCTCTGCTTCGCTCTTTGCTGCCCCCCTTGGCACAGCACCCCTCCTGTCTATACACGTCCGTCCGGCCATCCCAAAAGCACCGACTTTGATGAGATGCCATTGTTCAAGAACACACACGCACACAAACACGCACACACAGTTTCAGTCTGCACTAGGCCCAAAATACACACACCATTTTATTTGCCCGCTAAAGGATGGGATCTGAAATGTCCCCTTTTCACCGCTCCTGAAGATCTGGGTAAACTGTGCACTGGGATCAGAAATGGTTATCGCCGGGTAAACCACACTCCTTAAGGAGCAGCTGGACCCGTCTATGATCTGAGAGGTAGCGGGCGCGGGTGGATACCAGATCTCAAACAGAGTACTGAGAGAGGTAGGCTTGGACAATCTATCAATAATATTGTAAAAAATATATACATACATATATTTTAAATAAAGCCCCTGTTGAGGGTACGCTCAGAGCGAGGTCTTCCTTAAGAGGGCCATATGTGGGGTAACTAGCAGGACTGAGTTGAGTTGATAAAAGTGTTCTTAAGAGAGGTATCCTCTGGGATATGATTGTTAGTTAGCCAGTTGTGGGCAACCAAGTCCAGATCCGTGGTACTGGGTTGATCACAGTAGGACTGGAGAGGTTTATGTTTAGAACGAGGAACTAGAGTGCAGGTGATACCTTGCGAGGGCATCTGGCTTGGTGAAGTTCAAATTGTAACGTGTAATGTTTTAAATGTTCTGATAAAATGAGGTAAACAGGTATGCCCTGGGTTACTATTGTTAGGTGTTATTGTGAGTGTTTTGTTATTCCTGGCACTTCACCTGAGGTGGAGGTTAGATAATACAAGGTAAGATTGGATTTTTGGGACCGTGTTAAAAAGTCAGATAGGAGACATGGGTACTTTTTAGGTTGTTTTTTCACATTTGGATAGACACAAGAGAATCTGTACCATAGTAATTGCATAAGGTGATATCCCAGTGTGGAGACAACACCCCGCCGTGGGACCACTAATTAGGCAATATTTGGAAGATGGTATGGGTTTCCCTGTTCATGTTGTAACGACCCTGGGTTTCTAAGCACGGATATCGACTCTGCTTTTGGGGCACAGTCGATGGCGCGCTGGACTCCGGGCTAGAAAGTTGAGGGTTCGAAACCTGCTCCCTGCCTGTTTCGTTACAATATAGACAGGGTTTTAAAATCTAAAAACAGCGCTAACCGGTTTTCCTCGTCTGTTTCCTTCCTCTGTGTGTCTTTTGTTCGTGTTTCTGTGAATATGATATGAGTGTGTGTGTGTGTGTGTGTGTGTGCGTGTGTGTGTGTGTGTGTGTGTGTGTGTGTGTGTGTGTGTGTGTGTGTGTGTGTGTGTGTGTGTGTGTGTGTGTGTGTGTGTGTGTGTGTGTGTGGAAATAAGTGTTAAAGACGAGGTTAAGCGTTATATAACTGTGAAATAGTCTCAGAAACTGATTGCCGTATATCCACTTATGGTAAACGTAGGGGGAATTTACTTACCCTATGCTGTAACTATAAAACGCTTATGGGATTCGTAAAATGTAAAATGAACGTTTTAGCAGCTTGCTAAATACAAATTGGAAAAATGGTCCTCCATCGAAAATAACCTTTTACAACCCACATATGTACCGATGCGAAGTAGAGACAGTTGACGCCCTTGGACTGCATTTAAAGATTTTTTTTCAGACCCCTGTGAGGATTCGATGGTTTGTCTCTTCGTCAATGGTGAGTCAATAGATTTTCTAGTTAAGACTAGAGCAGCAATGTCTGTCATAAATTCAAAATCCATGTCTAGTGAATCAGTCAGCAACGTGGAGTGACTATAAAAGAGCCCCTAACTGATGGACGTTTGGATCAAACATGCATCAAACATCAACTACCTTTGGAAGATAGTCAATAGAAGGCTTGTGTTAGAACCGGGAATGAGGGAAATCTAAACTCTAGTCACCGTTGAAGAGAGAACTTCCCATAAGGCCTGAAAATTATATTTATTAATATAATTAAATTATATTTAATTATGTTTATATATTTATCCCTTTTCCATGGAGTTAGAAGCTAATTAAAGTGAAATTTTGAACGTAGTGAGGAGCTTAACTTAGCGTTTTTCATCAAGATAATGAAACCACGAGGAGAGAGGAGCAGGAACTATACCAAAGACAGGAAGACAATAACAGGAAGACAATAACAGGAAGACAATAACAGGAAGACAATAACAGGAGGGTTAAAATAATAGACAATGTGAAGTGTGAAGCAGAGGTTGTATTAGAAATATAGAGTCATATTGTTTGGGTAGACTGGCATGAAATCAATGCCTTCTAATAATGTGAATGGGAAAATGTTATTGGTGGTTTTTGGATAGGCTACTAATACCATGTTTAACCCGCGGGTTAAAGCGAGTCGTGCTCGCTGGGCTATATCGTGTTCTAAAGTGGCGCAGTGGTCTGAGACACTGCATCTCAGTGCTAAAGGCGTTACTACAGACACCCTGGTTTGAATCCAGACTGTATGACAGCTGGCCGTAATTGGGGGTTTGGACGGCAGGTAACCTAGTGGTTAGAGCGTTGGGCCTGTAACCGAAAGGTTGCTGGATCGAATACCCGAGCCGACAAGGTGAAAAACCTGTTGATGTGTCCTTGAGCAAGGCACTTAACCCTAATTTACTCCAGGGGCTGAACCTGTCGGTAGGCCGTCATTGTATATAAGAAATTATTCTTAACTGACTTGCCTAGTTAAATAAAGGTTAAATACAATAATGTCCATTAATTAAAGTAGATTGTATTTAATATCACTTTTTGAAGGTTATAGATTGGTTAAACAACAGGTTTATATTTTGACTACATTAAGGCAACAGGTTAAAATTATAAGATTATCTGGGTTTTTTACTTTAGAAGGTGTTTATTACACTTCATGGAACACTATGATCTGATGTGTTTGAGTAGGATTCTTTCCCGGGACTGATGGAACTCTGCAATAGTATGGTTGTTTATTGAGACCACTTTTAAAACAACTTTTTAATAGATGACTGGGATCAAATATCACTGATTCCTTATGCTGAGAAATTGAATACATTTTTTTGGGGGGGAAAGTATTACATTTAAAGGGGGGATTCCTTATCTCTCTTTAGGAATATTTCCCGAAGCTATGGTTTTGGGAGACGCAGTGAGTGGGATTGGGCCGTAAACTATCAACTTAAAAAAGGCGGTTCTCGTTTGTTTTTGCTATATGGTTCACTAATACCAATGCACAACATATTTGTTGATGTTTTTAAAATACTATGTTTGATTTATTTTGAATGTTCTATTTTGATTTGGATTTAGTGAGTTTTCTCTTTGTTTTAGTCTCTTAAGGGGCACATGCATGAATATTCTGTCTGTTTTTATTTTATGAGTTTTAAATAAACACGTGAATTATTTTGATAAGAAATTTATTGGAAAAACTTACTGTATACTTGCGATACGAAAGGTATGAAATATTTGTCTGTTTTTCATTAGTTAATTAATATTAATATAGTAAGAAACACTTACTTGAAGGGTTGTAATGACTTCTGACCTCTGTCCTGGCTTTATAGTTTGGTTTGATCACCCTTACTGGCAAGCTGAGAGACATTGGGTACTGATTTGAAGGTCATTTGTAATACTGATTTGAAGGTCATTTGTAATACTGATACTTAGGTTGAAGTTTATGGTGTTGTTGGTTTTTATACATTACTCACTTTGTGTCGCAAGAATAAAAACAAAATGGGGAATTACCATTTTTTTTGAGGTTTTGGATTGAAGTTTATACACCTTGAGTGATATACAGTAGGAAGGAGTGTGTTGTTGTGTTCTGTTTTGTTTCGATGCAAATTTCACCAGATTGGGTCTGCTGGATGGTTGGATTTCATCCAATGGGTTAGAGGTATAACTTATGGATGCTGTGGATCCGTGATGACGTTGCAAGTGCGATGAGGGGAGTATGAGCCAATTTGGAAAAATTGTGTCAAATGTGTCAACGTAAGAACGTGTTGTTGTTTTCTTTGACATTTGGAAGGAATTTGTCATTAATAATTGGTAGTAGTGATCATTTGTCATACAGTAAATAATTTGTATGATGGTTTATTGAATTAAACTGTTGTTCTGATTCAGAGAGAGTGTTATGCATCAGATGGTCTCTTGATGCATAGCATAATTTGACCTAACGATGTGGACCTCAAAACCCCCTCTAACCGGCTGAAGAAAGGGCGTTACGGCCTACGGCCCTGTCCTGAACCACTTCTGTCGAGAAACCTGAGTCCGAGACAGCAACCTGTACCACTATGGAGTGAGCATGAAGAGAGATCCGTTCCAAAACGTCTCTCATGTTGCTGGTATACGGGGTGGAAAGACATAATAGGAGTTGTGGTGGGGCTCAGGTGAGACATTGACATTGGGACTATCATGGGTCATCCATTTTGAACTGTGAAGCTATCTGAAGAGGAGAAATGAAGAAATGCCAGAAGATTGAGTGCCGGGAAAGGGAAGGGGTTGGTCAATTGTACACTGCTAAATCTATAGTAATCTACAAGAGAATACTGATCTGTAATTGTAAGGAGGTTAATACTAGAATTATGAGATGATTATATGGTATGTTA
>CM042416.1:30269959-30432459 GCA_023634145.1 Thymallus thymallus | reverse complement strand
ACTGAGCTACACCATGAATAGTCTGATCGTTTGAGATATATTCTATTTTCTTTCCCAGAAATCCACATTGCCTGGTTTTGGGAGAACTTACTGTCACCAGATAGGACAAATTGGTCTCGTGCTGAGAGGAGAGATGAAAATGTCTGACTAATGGTCCTGGTAGGTGTTTCTTGGCTTAATTCAAGTCCCTTCCGTGTTCTGGCTGTTTCAGATTGTGGTGTATATAATCAAGGATCAGAATCCATTTCCCTATCAAAGCCGTTGCCGCTGGCGATGTTGAGTGCCACAGAACCCCAAATGTTTCCTTTTTATCCCAGTTCCATTTCCTGCCACCTGAAATTGTCTCTTTCATGTCTGACGGACGCGTGCAAGGCTAAGCGTTTCCCCGGAGACGAGCCATTGTTACCACGGTCTCTAGTCATATTGGCAGCCATTGTCCCGTCCACGTACACCTGTCACTCAGCGAGAGAGCCCACTCAAAGCTTGCTCTAAGTATGTGTGTGTGTCTGTGTGTGTGTGTGTGTGTGTGTGTGTGTGTGTGTGTGTGTGTGTGTGTGTGTGTGTGTGTGTGTGTGTGTGTGTGTGTGTATGTGTGTGTGTGTGTGTGTGTGTGCGTGTGTGTGTGCATGCTTGTGCATGTGTGCCTGTGTTTGTATGTGCGTGTAAGTGTATGTGTGTTCATATGTATGTGAATGTGTGTGTCTGTGTGTTTGCATTCATGTGTTTGTGTGTGTGTGTGTGTGTGTGTGTGCGTGCGTGCGTGCGTGCGTGCGTGCGTGTGTGTGTGTGTGTGTCCTCAGCCATTCAGCCAGCTGAGTCTACAGCAGTCAGTTAGAGTTTTTCTGCAGGGCAAGAAATTAAATCTGACTGGGTGAGCCTCACATTAAAATCCTTTGCTCATATATTCAGACACAAAGACAACATATCTGCATGCATTCCATTAGCCTTGGGACTATACTGCATTATTCTGCTGATTAGGCCCTGAGATTTATCCTATCATTTCAACCTGGTGAAAGAAAGAGGGGGGAGAGAGAGGGGAGAGAGAGAGAGAGAGAGAGAGAGACAGGGAGAGAGAGAGGGAGAGAGAGAGGGAGAGAAAGGAAAGGAGAATAGGATAAAATAATTAAACGAGAGAAAGAGGTCAAGTCATCTCTGTTGCGTTTTGTCCTGAAGGTGTAGCGACATGCTGGATAATCTTCTCCTGCTAGACACTGCGGTGACAGCCTTCGATTACCGTCTGCTCCCAATGATTCCTGTGTCTGTCTGAGAGCAGGGAAGAGAGGGCCTGATCGATCCAGCCTCGCCGCAACTGTTTTTATTAGTGCACTTTGCCATTCGCAAAGGTCGTCCATGTGTCAGGCAGATATTTCCAAATTGTCCTTCGACTAGACAGGCTATTTCTACGCTCACAACACGTAAGCCTATGTTCTTAAAACATCCCTCTGAGAATAATTGAAGACATTCGTAATGAGGCAAGGTGAACTGCTGAAGGACACGCGTCGTGTCCTAATACGGGCGATGGACACGTCACACAACTTCCGCGTTTCAAACGGTTGCCTCTGACAGCATAGCAAATCATCTGCTTGACCTGGAATCAGAGACGAGTGAAGCATAGCATGATTGTACCCTATCATACAGTGAATCTCTGGCCTCCACATGCATCTACTGGCTGCAGCTGTAATGGGAGAGTGTGTGTGTGTGTTCAGAAGCTATTCCTTTTAGCATCCTCATCCAGAGACTTGGAGGGTTGACCTCTCATTATGTCCCAATACTAATTTATGGTACTAGACATCCTGTACATTCAACAGTTTCATATTACTCATCCTCTGACTCTCCCTAACCTTTCACGCACGTACAGGCGGGCGTCATTTCATCTCACCTCTCGTGTGATCCCGAGAGATTAATAAAAAAGCACTATTTAGATGAAACAGATACATACAGTTGATATAAAAAATATATATATTTTCACGCTCCATTTACAGTAGAAATGATTCATTCATGATCAATTATGACTGCATAAAGTGAACGGGTGTTTTTGCTACCGAAGAAACAATGCCCTTTGAACGCGGTGAAGTCAAGAGCCATTGATTTCTAAGCACAGTTAAAGGGGGGATACAGTGGGTTTTACCGAAGGTGAAATGGGCACAAAGTCTTTAATTAAATTATGTAAACGCACACACACGCACACACACACACAAAACCTGCCAGGGAGGATGAAGCCTCTCCATCCTACAATATTTATACAGCTCAGTTGTTCTGTGTGCTCTACTTAAAATAGTGGAAATTGTTTAACAAAATACTGGTTATCTATTATTAACCACTCCTTTGCTCTGTTTTGTGTTTTTCTTTCATATATAGTTCCGTGTATTCAAATACCCAACGCCTAAAATACTTTTGCATCATACATTTTTCTCACACGCAACTGAACTGTAGTATAAAAAAGTCTTAATTCACTGGACTGTCTTATACAGATGTACTGAAGAATGTAAATGCATTCATTTATTCAAATCTTATTTTAAATCGATCAATTGGAATAAATACTCAATATATATCCAGTAGTAAACGTTGCTGTACAAAGCATAGTGGTTTCACCAGAGTGCTAATATTATCTTTGGAAGTGACGGTGCAAAGCTAGCTTCTTTATTGCAGTAATCTAGAGAAACCCACAGAAAAAACAGTAGACATACTAGACTGTCTCTGGGAGGTACTTTAGAAGTGTTATTCTCTGTGAACAAGAGGAAGTACTTTAGAAGTGTTATTCTCTGTGAACAAGAGGAAGTACTTTAGAAGTGTTATTCTCTGTGAACAAGAGGAAGTACTTTAGTAGTGTTATTCTCTGTGAACAACAGGAAGTACTTTAGTAGTGTTATTCTCTGTGAACAACAGGAAGTACTTTAGTAGTGGTATTCTCTGTGAACAACAGGAAGTACTTTAGTAGTGGTATTCTCTGTGAACAACAGGAAGTACTTTAGTAGTGGTATTCTCTGTGAACAACAGGAAGTACTTTAGTAGTGGTATTCTCTGTGAACAACAGGCAGTACTTTATTAGTGGTATTCTCTGTGAACCACAGGAAGTACTTTAGTAGTGGTATTCTCTGTGAACAACAGGAAGTACTTTAGTAGTGTTCTTTTCTGTGAACAACAGGAAGTACTTTAGTAGTGGTATTCTCTATGAGAAGCCCTCTCAATTTGTATTGCCTTCTGTCCCGTCTCCCAGTCTCAGCCTGGTGCTCGGTCAGCACGGGGTGGGATATTCCCCTGGCGGTATTCCCAGGAGGGAGGAACGCTGGGGCTGGAGCAGCAGGTTATGACGGGAACGCCGTGCAAATCGTTGCGTGGGTGACAGAGAGAGAGAAGAGGGATGAGGGAGAGCGGACGAGAGAGAAAGAGAGAGCCCTGTGTGTGCCTCCCTCCACTGTAAGAGAGGCAGGGTAGGTAAGAGGGAGAGAGATGGGGGTGGTCCAACATCAAGCCACAGCTGAATGATATCATTCGACCCCCTCCCTCTCCCTTCCCACTGCCCAATCCACTGAGGGATACTTGCTGTGCTGAGACTCTGGGCCAGAAGTGGGGGGCTCTTCTATTTCCTCATGATGACTGGGCCCAGCACAGCTATATTTCAATCAGTGCTGTGATTCCTCTCTCTCTCCCTCCCTCCTTGCTCTTCCTCGATGTACTCATTTCCCATGCAGACGAGCACAGACCACACATACAGACAGAGGAGAGGAGAGCCTCCACCCTGGCCTCCAGTCCCTTGCCATCTGTGCACGCCTCTCCTCCTCGCAAAACGACGACAACAAGGCCCTGAACTACAGAGGAAGAGTCAATCCATCACAACCAGAGGGAGGGAGGGAAGGAGGGAGGGTTAGAGGGAGGGAGAGAGAGTGAGAGAGGGAGAGAAAGCGAGGGGGGTGAGACTGAGAGGAGAAAGCTATGGAGAGGTGAGGAAACAGAAAGTGAGATGCCATGAAACTTAATCACAGAAGGGTCGTGTCGGGCAGAGGAGGGGAACAGATTAAATTAGCATAGCATTAGATATGGAAAATGATCTCTGTCAAAATCATCCACAGCACAATTATAATATGTTAATTACTTATTTCATTTAGGAAGTTTATTATGGCTGCATGCAGGACAAAGACACCTGGAGGGAAAGCAATGATGCCTAAATATCTCTCTCTCTCTCTCTCTTCCCCCTCCATCTCTCGTTCTCCCATTACCCCTCATCAGTCACATGTCTTAGCTAAACAACACACAATCCAAAATGTCATTTTTAGACTATTCTAAAATCAATTGATTAAATAATTACAGGTATCTATGATAACAAGATAATGAAGCCAACAGACAAAATGTATAATATATTACTTGTATTAAACTGTATTACTACTGTATTACTGCTGCATTACTGCTGTATTACTACTGTATCATTACTGTATTACTGTTGTAATACTACTGTATTACTGCTGTATTACTGCTGTATTACTACTGTTTCATTACTGTATTACTACTGTATTACTGCTGTATTACTGCTGTATTTCTACTGTATCATTACTGTATTATTACTGTATTACTGCTGTATTACTGCTGTATTACTACTGTATCATTACTGTATTACTACTGTATTACTGCTGTATTACTGCTGTATTACTACTGCATCATCACTGTATTACTGCTGTATTACTACTGCATCATTACTGTATTACTGTTGTATTACTACTGTATCATTACTGTATTACTGCTGTATTACTACTGTATTACTGCTGTATTACTACTGCATCAATACTGTATTACTGTTGTATTACTTGTATTAAATAGTAACATTCTCCATCCCCCACTAGTGTACTATTAGCAGTTTGTCAAAGGGTTGTAAACAGCATTGAAATAAACAGAAAGAGTAAAGCATTGCCCTCTCTGACGCAACCTGTTTTCTCCTTTATGGTCAGTCAGACAGAGGACTGAGGGAAGAAAACATAAAACAGTCGGCTCAGTTCGCTCTGCTCTGCTCTTTACACTCCCTTGTTCACACAGACAGACAGACAGGCAGGCAGGCAGGCAGGCAGGCAGGCAGGCAGGCAGGCAGGCAGGCAGGCAGGCAGGCAGGCAGGCAGGCAGACAGACAGACAGACAGACAGACAGACAGACAGACAGACAGACAGACAGACAGACAGACAGACAGACAGACAGACAGACAGAGAGGCAGAGAGGCAGACAGACAGACGATGATGGCGCTCGTCAGGCGTGGTAGCACCCGACCGGCTGATAGTAAAACCAGTGGAGCGGGTGCAGGTAATGGGGAGGAGAGGACGGAGGGAGAAAGAGAGAGAGGGAGGGAGGGAGGGAGGGAGGGATAGAGATGGAGTGAGGCTCACTGCGCTGTTATCACCCCACACCAACCAGGAGTCACGTTGTTTCAACAACAGCTGATGGTGTGGTTGACATCCAGACGTGAGGGTGCTGAAGCCAGCGGTCTTAGCCAGACGTAGGTTATAGGTCCCCAGTAGAACAGGACAGTAGTACTGCCTTCATGCTCTGAACTGTCCTCCACCTAGTGGAGGACGTCTTAGTTTTAGGTGAAGAGGACAACATGATTCTCCTTGATTCTCTTGAAAGATATTTAACATGATAGATTCTCAAGTCAGACATTGAATATGTATGAAACAGACAGACTTACACAACCAAACAGACCTAACAAAAATCAAAGCTACTTCAAATTAACCTGTACCGTTAAATATCATATTTAACTGAAATCGGGGAAACACATTTTGACTTTTACAAAACATTTCGCAAATGATCCTATTTTTGACCATTATCTTCACTGCTAAACAACTCTAGAATTCCAACTTCAAAATCCAGTAGCTCAGTTTTCATTGGCCGCGAGGCTTCAAACACACTGAACCGATATCGATCGTAAAGGGAGACTTTATAAAAGGAAGAAATAAGAAATGAATAGAGAAGAAAAGCAAAAAAATAATGAAAGAAAGACAGCGATGGGCAAAAACAAACCAGCGGCCATATATTTCTGGGGCTGCTTTCGTTCATTTCAGAGAAGAAGCAGAGAAGAGAAGTGAGAGCATCTTAGAGAGCATGTACAAAGGGAATGAAAACACACACACACCCGGGGCTGGGGTCACAGTCGGAGCCGAGAGAGGTGGTGAGATGCTAGCGGCTACACAGGAACACCTCTTGCAAGCCTTTCATATATCATCCAAACACGGAAGATTTCAAAAGATTTTCAAAAAACAAAACCAAAAAAAAAAAAAACTCTCCTCTCCCCAACTGCTGCCCCCCTGATTGCAGATGTGGATCCTTGTTAGGTCGCACAGCAAGAGAGGTGGGAGGGGGTTTGTGTAGACTCTACAATGACAGCCTTTAGGGAATGTTTCAGAGTATGTAGATAATAAACACACATGCAGTCAGAGAGGCGGGAAAGTGAAAGCTTTCTGACTTTAATGCATGTTCTGCCTCTGAGCACCAAAGATGGAAGATGGTTGAGGCTGAGCTCATTTCACAGGGTATCTGTTGAGAAGTTTGGTCACAACAACTTCGGCACCCACAGAGGACAACCTTTTTGGTTGCAGGTAGAACCATGTTGGGTTCCATGTAGAACCCTTTCCCCAGAGGGTTCTACATGGAACACAAAAGGGTTCTACCTGGAACCAAAAATAGTTATCCTATGGAGACAGCCGGAGAACCCTTTTGTAACGCTTTTTTTTAAAGAGTGTAAGATGAGGATACTTTGGATGTGTAATGTGTTTTATCCAGGGCAGGAGGGTTGAATCATTGAGGCACCCGGTGTTCAACTGTGGTCCCGTGTAGCTCAGTTGGTAGAGCATGGCAATGCCAAGGTTGTGGGTTCGACCAGTATTCCAAAAATATATATGAAAATGTATGCACTTCTACTTAGTAAATCGTTCTGGAGAAGAGCGTCTGCTAAAATGTTGAAAGACAGATCTATGAGAAACAAAAAATGATCATGTTGATTTGCAACAAACAGAGCAATTTCATCATGGGATGCCTTAAGTCATCTTTTCAGTTGTACTTAATGAGACATTAAAACGTGTACAACCCATTCATTGCCATTTATAATAACTTAATTGAGATGTACTTGTCTTGAGAAAAATCTGTGTGCTCTACCTTTCAAACTAGATTTCAATCTCCATTTACTGTCCTATATTAGGGACAACTGTCTACATATATATGTGCCCTGCTTGACCTGCAGTGTCCCATGTCTAGTAGAAACACAGAATTAATAAGAACACTTGTATATGATTCTACATTTTGACAAGACATTATTCAGATTTGACGTAGAGGCCCATTTGAAACCCAAATATGCTCATGTAAAAAACCCAGAAACAAGACAACCTCTCTGCACTAAAATAATCCTGCACTTCCATCATATGTCAATCCATCTACACACAGCAGCCATTTGTAGAATAGGACCACTTTAGGCTGTTTGGCTTCCACTGTAAGTGAGAGAGAAATTAGGAGGCCATAGCCCTTAATATGTTGCCTTTCTTCCTTTTCCTTCAATCTGCGGGGAATAAAGAATGCTGTTAAACTAAACTGGAAGACAAATGGTTTGGTTCAATGGGAAGCCAGATCCATAAATCCTATCTTAATGCAGAAGAGGAACGCTGAAGCAGAAACAGGTGAATTCTCCCAATAACTCCACAGTGGAAGATGGGAACCATCATTATCCCTCAGGAGATAACAGGGAGAAAGAGAGACTCTGGAGAGAAGAGGGAGATAGAGAAGAGATAGAGAAGAGATAGAGAAGAGAGAGAAGAGATAGAGAAGAGATAGAGAAGAGAGAGATAGAGACGAGATAGAGAAGAGAGAGAAGAGAAGAGATAGAGAAGAGAGAGAAGAGAAGAGAAGAGAAGAGATAGAGAAGAGATAGAGAAGAGAGAGAAGAGAAGAGAGAGATAGAGAAGAGAGATAGAGAAGAGAGAGATAGAGAAGAGATAGAGAAGAGAGAGAAGAGAGAGATAGAGACGAGATAGAGAAGAGAGAGAAGAGAGAGATAGAGAAGAGATAGACAAGAGGGAGATCAATATAGACACTGAGAAGAGGGAGATAGAGAAGAGATAGAGAAGATACAGAGAAGAGGGAGATAGAGAAGATACAGAGAAGAGGGAGATAGAGAAGAGATATACAAGAGGGAGATAGAGAAGAGGGAGATAAAGAAGAGATAGAGAAGGGGGAGATAGAGAAGAGGGAGATAGAGATAGAGATAGAGAAGAGGGAGATAGAGAAGGGGGAGATAGAGATAGAGAAGAGGGAGATAGAGAAGGGGGAGATAAAGAAGAGGGAGAAAGAGAAGAGATAGATAGAGATAGAGATAGAGATAAATAAGAGATATAGAAGAGGGAGATAGAGAAGAGGGAGATAGGGAAGAGATAAATAAGAGATATACAAGAGGGAGATAGAGAAGAGGGAGATATAGAAGAGGGAGATAGAGAAGAGGGAGATATAGAAGGGGGAGATAGAGAAGAGATAGAGAAGAGATAGACAAGAGGGAGATAGAGAAGAGATAGACAAGAGGAAGATAGATATAGACACAGATAAGAGGGAGATAGAGAAGGGGGATATAGAGAAGAGAGAGATAGAGAAGAGATAGAGATAGAGAGAGAAGAGATAGAGAAGAGATAGAGAATAGGAAGACAGAAGAGGTAGAGAAGAGGGAGATAGAGATAGAGAAGAGATAGATAAGATATATAGAAGAGGGAGATAGTGATAAAGATAGAGAAGAGGGAGATAAGAGGTATGGAAGAGGGAGATAGAGAAGGGGGAGATAGCGAAGAGGGAGATAGAGTAGAGATAGAAAAGAGATAGACAATAGGGAGATAGATATAGACACAGAGAAGAGGGAGATAGAGAACGGGGAGATAGAGAAGGGGGAGAAAGAGAAGGGGGAGATAGAGAAGAGAGGGATAGAGAAGAGGGAGATAGAGAAGGGGGAGATAGAGAAGGGGGAGATTGAGAAGAGATATAGAAGAGAAGAGAAGAGAAGAGAAGAGGGAGACAGAGAAGGGGGAGATAGAGAACGGGGAGATAGAGAAGGGGGAGAAAGAGAAGGGGGAGATAGAGGAGGAGATAGAGAAGAGAGGGATAGAGAAGGGGGAGATAGAGAAGGGGGAGATAGAGAAGAGAGGGATAGAGAAGGGGGAGATAGAGAAGAGGGAGAGAGAAGGGGGAGACAGAGATGGGGGAGATAGAGAAGAGATGGAGAAGAGAAGAGGGAGATATAGAAGGTGGAGATAGAGAAGGCGGTAAGGAGAGGAAAGATGTAAGGGAAGGATTGAATAATAGAAGGAGATAGAGAAGGGGGAGATAGAGAAGGGGGGATAGAGAAGGGGGAGAAAGAGAAGGGGGAAATAGAGAAGGGGGAGATAGAGAAGGGGGAAATAGAGAAGGGAGAGATAGAGAAGGGGGTAAGGAGACGAAAGATGTAAGGGAAGGAGTGAAGAATAGAAGGAGAGAACCTGGAGAGAGAAAAGGAGAGAAACGGGAGAGAAGAGGAGGGAGAGAGTCAGGAGAAGAGGCAGGCTGGATGGTCTGGGAACAAAAAGACTGCTACCAGTCTGTTTCAGTCTGGAGTCTCTTCATTCGTCACCCCATCATCTGATAATGAGCTTTGTACAATCTGAACTCGTACGACAACAGTCATCGCAAGCAGCTATTTTGAATCAAACAAGGGCTAAGTGAGAAGTGAAAGTGATTTCCATTCAATAATGTAATAATCTCAGTGCTTGCTGGGACAGAGAAGAGGGGAAGTATTGGGTGATGTTATGGAGCAAGGAAGAGAGAGGGGAGGAGAGAGAGGCTGTGGAGGGTGAGATAAGTGGAGGGGGGTTGATGGGCGTGTGACGGCCGGGGCAGAGATGGGAGTTTGGAGTGAGCAGTAAGTGAGTTATATTTAAACCATTAGGCAGCTTATTCACTCAGTACAAATGCAAATGAACTGACATTATCATCTCTGCTTCTTCCTGAAAACTGACTGACTCCCTCTTTATACCTCGGTGGACGGCCACTCTCCCCGCTCTTATCCGCTGCACCACTCTTATCTGCTGCAGTGGCTACCAACGCCCTGCAGTACACCCTACTACTCCACAAACACACACATGCACACCTCTCTACCATCTTAACACTACCCTGCAGCTCCACCCAACTCACAGGCACCAACCCAAATACAGATCAAAGGCTGGATTTGTAAAGCTAATGGCTGCCAAGCTACAGCCAGAGAGCCAGAGAGACAGAGAGAAAGAGAGGAGAGAGGAGAGAGAAATATGGAGATGGAGGGATGGATATGGATATTGAGAGAGAGAGAGAGTGAGAGAGAGAGAGAGAGGGAGAGAGAGAGGGAGGGAGGGATGGATATAGAGAGAGAGGGAGGGATATGGAGAGAAGGATGGATATGGAGAGAGGGAGGGATATGGAGAGAGGGATGGATATGGAGAGAGAGGGAGGGATATGGAGAGAGGGAGGGATATGGAGAGAGAGGGAGGGATATGGAGAGAGAGGGAGGGATATGGAGAGAAGGATGGATATGGAGAGAGGGAGGGATATGGAGAGAGGGAGGGATATGGAGAGAGGGATGGATATGGAGAGAGGGATGGATATGGAGAGAGAGGGAGGGATATGGAGAGAGGGAGGGATATGGAGAGAGGGAGGGATATGGAGAGAGGGATGGATATGGAGAGAGAGGGAGGGATATGGAGAGAGGGAGGGATATGGAGAGAGGGAGGGATATGGAGAGAGGGATGGATATGGAGAGAGAGGGATGGATATGGAGAGAGGGAGGGATATGGAGAGAGGGATGGATATGGAGAGAGAGAGAGGGATATGGAGAGAGAGGGATGGATATGGAGAGAGGGATGGAGAAAGAGACATGAAAAGGAACATACAGACACCACCCATACCGAGGTGCCACTTCAGCGTTCACACTTCAGTCTATTTGCCTAAAAGTAAAAATGTACCCAACAAGCAATGTGAAGAGCAACACATCCACAGATGGTGCATCTCCCTCATATCTGTGTTGTGTGGGATTGATGGTGTCGAAACAGACCTCTGATTGTCTCACACACGGTAGGTGCCCTCCTGCTATTCACACAGAGCCCTTAGAAGCCCATTGAGATTGGTGTTCTGTGATGGATTGGCAAGAGAAAAGTACAGAAGAAAACAGAGGGGAAAAATCCTCTAACATGCAAAGGATTTGGTATTTACCTCGTTAAATAGTATTTTCCCAACATGTTAATGCTTTAAGCTCGTCCCTGGTGCAGCCTGACTCCTATGGGAAAGTAGCTCTTACATGCAGATGACATCAACACTGCAACTTCATTACCATGACAATAAACAAACGAAATTAGCAAAAATAAAAGTGTCAAACTCTAGAAATGTGCCCGTGGCTGGATGTTCTCTCTCTCTCTCTCTCTCTCTCTCTCTCTCTCTCTCTGGAGTTGATTTGTGTTAATCAAGACAGCTGGCTGGAATTCTCAATGGAGATTTGATGACTTTCTTTCAACACATCCATATGACAATACAGATTCTCTGCTACAACCCTCCCTCCACTGCTATGTCTAACACTGTTTTAGGACCAATGTGTGGTCCCTAAATATGCACTGTTTTCAGTCTGGAGTGACAGACTACTCTCCACTGGCCACTTTCACCCCTCCCACCCCTGAGCCTTCATCCGTCATGATGGTGTGTTTTTGGGAGCCCTCTGTGTCCCCGAGGATGATGAAGACCTGCTGGGATGAGGCCCAAAGCCACCGTTCTCTGGCAAGTGACAGCAGGTATTTAACTCTACAATAGCTATCAATCACAAGGGGAAGCCGCTGGATCATAACTGACATAGCTGCGCTGGTGTGGTGTCACAGCAGATAAGAGGACCACTCACAACTCAATGTATTAAAGCAACATGGACGCAGATTTATATCCTTCTCCTTAAGTAACACCAAAGCTCTGACTATCAGATGTCTATAGTGGATTCATCACATCGCAGACAGTACAAGCTCTGAGGGTAATGGTGAACTTCAGGGTTAGGCTAAGGGAGAGTGGGGGAACGATGGGCCAACGATGACAGTGAACCCAGTGACCTCCCAAAGCCACTCTGAGAGTTCAGAGGTCACGGTGCACAATGCTGAGTGGCCATACTAGATGGAGCCCTGTAGGGGAGACTTGTGGAAATCAATGCATGGCCGGTGGTCGGTCTCCTTCTCAATCACAGCTCTATGACAGGAAGTCCAGATGGCCGCTGGGCAACATGGCTGTCAGGCCATCAGTATCAACATTACCCAGAAGGCCTGAGCGGTCAAAGGGTCGAGGGGGGATATCAGTTGATTTGTCACCCTGAAACAGGAGGGAAATACCAAATGTGTGTGAGTGTGTTTACTATTACGGTAATGAATGATAAAGATAGAAAGATGATCCCCTAAAACAACATAAATCCCTCCAAACAAGAGTGCAGCAAAACAACTGCTCATAATTATTGTTCATCGTATGATTACATATTCACATTCAAATGTACATTTATTTATTTTTTTCCAACGAGCCGGACACAGAGGATGTACTTCAAACACCCGACAAGGCCAAAAATCCCTGTGGTTCGCAGGAGAAAGGAGCTGAGATATCGGGGACACAGGGCGGGGTGCCTCGTAAGGATCCAACGGCGAGTGGGTAATCTGCTTTTAGTATCAGTATTACTATCCAACATACAATCGTTGGAAAATAAATTAGACAAGGTACGATCACGAATAGATCCTACCAACGGGACATTAAAATCTGTAATATCTTATGTTTCACCGAGTCGTGGCTGAACGAAGACATTAATAACATACAGATGGTGGGTTTTAAGCTTTTTTGGCAGGATAGAACAGTGGCCTCTGGCAAGACAAGGGGCGGCGGTCTATGTATATTTGTAAATAACAGCTGTTGCACTAAATCTAAGGAAGTCTCGGTTTTGCTCGCCTTAGGTAGAGTATCTCATGATAATCTGTAGACCACACTATTTACCAAGAGAGTTTTCATCAATATTTTTCGTAAGTGTCTATATACCACCACAAACAGATGCTGGCACTAAATCCGCACTCAATGAGCTGTATACGGCCATTAGCAAACAGGAAAATGCTCATCCAGAGGCGGTGCTCCTAGTGGCCGGGGACTTTAATGCAGGGAAACTCAAATACGTTTTACCTAATTTATATCAGCATATTAAATGTGCAACCAGAGGGAAAATAAACTCTAGACCACCTTTACTCCACACACAGAGACGCGTACAAAGCTCTCCCTCACCCTCCATGTGGCAAATCTGACCATAATTCCATCCTCCTGGTTCCTGCTTACAAGCGAAAACTAAAGCAGGAAGCACAAGTGACTCTGCCGATAAGAAAGTGGTCAGATGAAGCAGATGCTAAACTACAGGACTGTTTCGCTAACACAGACTGGAATATGTTCTGGGATTCTTCCGATAGCATTGAGGAGTACATCACATCAGTCACTGGCTTCATCAATAAGTGTATCGATGACGTCGTCCCCACAGTGACCGTACGTACATATCCCAACCAGAAACTATGGATTAAAGGCAATATCCGCACTGAGCTAAAGGGTAGAGCTGCCACTTACAAGAAATCCCGCTATGCCCTCCGATGAACCATCAAACAGGCAAAGCTTCAATACAGCACTAAGATTGAATCGTACTACACCGGCTTCGACGTTGGATGTGTCAGGGCTTGCAAACTATTACAGACTACAAAGGGAAGCACAGCCGGGAGCTGCCCAGTGACACAAGCCTACCAGACGAGCTAAATTACTTCTATGCTCGCTTCGAGGCAAGCAACACTGAAACATGCATGAGAGCATCAGCTGTTCCAGATGACTGTGTGATCACGCTCTTCGTAACCGATGTGAGTAAGACCTTTAAACAGGCCACAAGGCCGCAGTGCCAGACGGATTACCAGGACGTGTACTCCGAGCACTCGCTGACCAACTGGCAAGTGTCTTCACTGACATTTTCAACTGGTCCCTGACTGAGTCTGTAATACCAACCTGTTTCAAGCAGACCACCATAGTCCTGTGCTCAAGAACACTAAGGTAACCTCCCTAAATGACTACTACTCACGTCTGTAGCCATGAAGTGCTTTGAAAGGCTGGTCATGGCTCACATCAACACCATTAACCCAGAAACCCTAGACCCACTTCAACTTGGATACCGCCCCAACAGATCCACAGATGATGAAATCTCTATTGCACTCCACACTGCCCTTTCCCACCTGGACAAAAGGAACACCTATGTGAGAATGCTATTCATTGACTACAGCTCAGCCTTCAACACCATAGTGCCCTCAAAGCTCATCACTAAGCTAAGGACCCTAGGACTAAACAACTCCCTCTGCAACTGGATCCTGGACTTCCTGACGGGCCGCCCCCAGGTGGTAAGGGTCGGTAACAACACTTTCGATCCTTAACACGGGAGCCCCTCAGGGGTGCGTGCTCAGTCCCCTCCTGTACTCCCTTTTCACTCATGACTGCATGGCCAAGAACGAACACCATCAAGTTTGCCGATGACACAAAAGTGGTAGGCTTGATCACCGACAACGATGAGACAGCCTATAGAGACCTGGCCGTGTGGTGCCAGGACAACCTCTTCCTCAAGACAAAGGAGATGATTGTGGACTACAGGAAAAGGAGGACCGAGCACGCTCCCATTCTCATCGACGGGGCTGTAGTGGAGCAGGTTGATAGCTTCAAGATCCTTGGTGTCCACATCACCAACAAACTATCATGGTCCAAACACACTAAGACAGTCGTGAAGAGGGCTCAACAAAGCCTATTCCCCCTCAGGAGACTGAAAGGATTTTGCATGGGTACTCAGATCCTCAAAAGGTTCTACAGCTGCACCATCGAGAGCATCCTGACTGGTTGCAGGAACCCTTTTTTACGCTGCTGATACTCTCTGTTTATTATCTATGCATAGTCACTTTAATTCTACCTACATGTACATATTGCCTCAATCACCCTGCACATTGACTCTCTACCGGTACCACCTGTATATAGCCTCCTCACATTGACTCTGTACTGGTACTTCCTGTATATAGCCTCCCCACATTGACTCTGTACTGGTACTTCCTGTATAAAGCCTCCTCACATTGACTCTGTACCGGTACTTCCTGTATATAGCCTCCTCACATTGACTCTGTACTGGTACTTCCTGTATATAGCCTCCTCACATTGACTCTGTACTGGTACTTCCTGTATAAAGCCTCACTAATGTTATTTTACTGCTGCTGTTTAAATATTTGTTACTTTTACATTCTATTTTTCTATTTTTTTAAGTATTGTTGGTTAAGGGCTTGTATTTTAGCATTTCACTGTAAGGTCTACACCTGTTGATTTGATTCCATTTCATTTTCATAAATAAATGAAAGCTACTCTCAGATTCCCTGGTCAGTCTTTAATAGTCCAGTACAGAGATCATGAGATCAGGTGACCTGTAAGTGATCAAAAATTAGATACAGGCTAGTAAAAAACGACACACTATCTACTAGGCAGGGAGAGAAGGGTTTAGAACAGAGGGTGCATTGCCAGTGCTTCTGTGTGTCTTTGAACAGTGGCTGACCCCATGAACCCAACAGTAGCACAGCCTTGATGAATCTGAGGTCAGGAGGTCATGACAGGGTCAGGGGTGAGAGAGAGGTCTTGTCTGACCCTTGGCTCTGTGAACCACTGATAACCTTCCAGTGGAATGAGGATGATGCTTGGTGCGAGAGAAAGTGTGTGTGAGTGTGTGTGTGTTCACAAAGGAAGAAAGAGGCACAGAGAGAGAAGGAAAAACAGACATTGTTCCTTGATCAATATTCCATTATTCACATCAATTTGGATCTGCCTGACAACAGCATACCAACAGACACAAATACACAATGCTTGATGTCTGTGGATAGCTAACAGGCATACTTCTGCAATGTGTGCATGCATAATATGTGATTTCCCATAAGGCATGTGTCTGTATGGTGAAACAGCATGAGTGTAGGAGAAGGTACAGTTGGCTATATGGCGGAGATACACAAACACCTCCCTCTGAATAACACACACACACACACAAACTGACATGAGATGTCCCGACCAAGTCTTGCACACCATGGACATAAAACTCAAATTATAGAATCTGTTTGAGATGTATGGGCCCCTTTCAATAGATGTATGGGCCCCTTTCAATAGATGTATGGGCCCCTTTCAATAGATGTATGGGCCCCTTTCAATAGATGTATGGGCCCCTTTTAATAGATGTATGGGCCCCTTTTAATAGATGTATGGGCCCCTTTCAATAGATGTATGGGCCCCTTTTAATAGATGTATGGGCCCCTTTTAATAGATGTATGGGCCCCTTTTAATAGATGTATGGGCCCCTTTCAAAAGATGTATGGGCCCCTTTTAATAGATGTATGGGCCCCTTTTAATAGATGTATGGGCCCCTTTTAATAGATGTATGGGCCCCTATTAATAGATGTATGGCCCCCTTTTAATATATGTATTGGCCCCTTTTAATAGATGTATGGGAACCTTTCAATAGATGTATGGCCCCTTTCAATAGATGTATGGGCCCCTTTCAATAGATGTATGGGCCCCTTTTAATAGATGTATGGGCCCTTTTTAATAGATGTATGGGCCCCTTTTAATAGATGTATGGGCCCCTTTCAATAGATGTATGGGCCCCTTTTAATAGATGTATGGGCCCCTTTTAATAGATGTATGGGCCCCTTTTAATAGATGTATGGGCCCCTTTCAAAAGATGTATGGGCCCCTTTTAATAGATGTATGGGCCCCTTTTAATAGATGTATGGGCCCCTTTTAATAAATGTATGGGCCCCTTTTAATAGATGTATGGGCCCCTTTTAATAGATGTATTGGCCCCTTTTAATAGATGTATGGGCCCCTTTTAATAGATGTATGGGCCCCTTTTAATAGATGTATGGGCCCCTTTCAATAGATGTATGGGCCCCTTTCAATAGATGTATGGGCCCCTTTCAATAGATGTATGGGCCCCTTTCAATAGATGTATGGGCCCCTTTCAATAGATGTATGGACCCCTTTCAATAGATGTATGGGCCCCTTTCAATAGATGTATGGGCCCTTTTCAATAGATGTATGGGCCCCTTTCAATAGATGTATGGGCCCCTTTAAATAGATGTATGGGCCCCTTTCAATAGATGTATGGGCCCCTTTCAATAGATGTATGGGCCCCTTTTAATAGATGTATGGGCCCATTCAATAGATGTATGGGCCCCTTTCAATAGATGTATGGGCCCCTTTTAATAGATGTATGGGCCCCTTTCAATAGATGTATGGGCCCCTTTCAATAGATGTATGGGCCCCTTTAAATAGATGTATTGGCCCCTTTTAATAGATGTATGGGAACCTTTCAATAGATGTATTGGCCCCTTTCAATAAATGTATGGGCCCCTTTCAATAGATGTATGGGCCCCTTTTAATAGATGTATTGGCCCCTTTCAATAAATGTATGGGCCCCTTTCAATAAATGTACGGGCCCCTTTCAATAGATGTATGGGCCCCTTTCAATAGATTTATGGGCCCCTTTCAATAGATGTATGGGCCCCTTTTAATAGATGTATTGGCCCTTTTCAATAAATGTATGGACCCCTTTCAATAGATGTATGGGCCCCTTTCAATGGATGTATGGGCCCCTTTCAATAAATGTATGGGCCCCTTTTAATAGATGTATTGGCCCCTTTCAATAGATGTATGGGCCCCTTTTAATAGATGTATGGGCCCCTTTCAATAGATGTATGGGCCCCTTTCAATAGATGTATGGGCCCCTTTTAATAGATGTATGGGCCCCTTTCAATAGATGTATGGGCCCCTTTCAATAGATGTATGGGCCCCTTTAAATAGATGTATTGGCCCCTTTTAATAGATGTATGGGAACCTTTCAATAGATGTATTGGCCCCTTTCAATAAATGTATGGGCCCCTTTCAATAGATGTATGGGCCCCTTTTAATAGATGTATTGGCCCCTTTCAATAAATGTATGGGCCCCTTTCAATAAATGTACGGGCCCCTTTCAATAGATGTATGGGCCCCTTTCAATAGATTTATGGGCCCCTTTCAATAGATGTATGGGCCCCTTTTAATAGATGTATTGGCCCTTTTCAATAAATGTATGGACCCCTTTCAATAGATGTATGGGCCCCTTTCAATGGATGTATGGGCCCCTTTCAATAAATGTATGGGCCCCTTTTAATAGATGTATTGGCCCCTTTCAATAGATGTATGGGCCCCTTTCAATAGATGTATGGGCCCCTTTCAATAGATGTATGGGCCCCTTTTAATAGATGTATTGGCCCCTTTCAATAAATGTATGGGCCCCTTTCAATAAATGTATGGGCCCCTTTCAATAGATGTATGGGCCCCTTTCAATAGATGTATGGGTCCCTTTTAATAGATGTATTGGCCCCTTTCAATAAATGTATAGGCCCCTTTCAATAGATGTATCGGCCCCTTTCAATAGATGTATGGGCCCCTTTCAATAGATGTATGGGCCCCTTTTAATAGATGTATGGGCCCCTTTCAATAAATGTATGGGCCCCTTTCAATAGATGTATGGGCCCCTTTTAATAGATGTATTGGCCCCTTTCAGTAAATGTATGGGCCCCTTTCAATAAATGTACGGGCCCCTTTCAATAGATGTATGGGCCCCTTTCAATAGATTTATGGGCCCCTTTCAATAGATGTATGGGCCCCTTTTAATAGATGTATTGGCCCTTTTCAATAAATGTATGGACCCCTTTCAATAGATGTATGGCCCCTTTTAATAGATGTATGGGCCCCTTTCAATGGATGTATGGGCCCCTTTCAATAAATGTATGGGCCCCTTTTAATAGATGTATTGGCCCCTTTCAATAGATGTATGGGCCCCTTTCAATAGATGTATGGGCCCCTTTCAATAGATGTATGGGCCCCTTTTAATAGATGTATTGGCCCCTTTCAATAAATGTATGGGCCCCTTTCAATAAATGTATGGGCCCCTTTCAATAGATGTATGGGCCCCTTTCAATAGATGTATGGGTCCCTTTTAATAGATGTATTGGCCCCTTTCAATAAATGTATAGGCCCCTTTCAATAGATGTATCGGCCCCTTTCAATAGATGTATGGGCCCCTTGCAATAGATGTATGGGCCCCTTTTAATAGATGTATGGGCCCCTTTCAATAAATGTATGGGCCCCTTTCAATAGATGTATGGGCCCCTTTTAATAGATGTATGGGCCCCTTTCAATAGATGTATGGGCCCCTTTCAATAAATGTATGGGCCCCTTTTAATAGATGTATGGGCCCCTTTTAATAGATGTATTGGCCCCTTTCAATAGATGTATGGGCCCCTTTCAATAGATGTATGTGTTCCTTTCAATAGATGTATGGACCCCTTTCAATAGATGTATGGGCACCTTTCAATAGATGTATGGGTCCCTTTCAATAAATGTATGGGTCCCTTTTGATAGATGTATGGGCCCCTTTCAACAATGGTACATTATGACAATCATACAGTATTAATATAGTTGTATACTGTTGCATAAACTATTAATTTATAGAAATGTGGACCTACTTATGTAAACATACAGTGATGCAGTGCCTTCAGAAAGTATTCACACCCCTTGAATTATTCCACATTCTGTTGTGTTACAGCCTGAACTCAAAAATGATTAAATAGATTTTCTCACCTATCTACACAAAATATGTAATAATTTAACCTTTATTTAACTAGGCAAGTCAGTTAAGAACAAATTCTTATTTACAATGACGGCCTACCTACAGGGTCAGCCATAGTAGTACGGCGCCCCTGGGGCAAATTAGTGGCTATCTCAAGGACACAGACAGATTTTTTTTCACCTTGTCGGCTCAGGTATTCGAACCAGTGACCTTTCGGCAAAGTCAAAACATGTTTTTAGAAATTGTTGTAAAAATAAATACAGAAATATTGAATTTACGTAATTATTCACACTCTTGAGTTAATACATTGTAGAATACCTTTGGCGGCGATTACAGCTTTTAGTCGTCTTGGGTATGTCTGTGTAATGGTGATGGTGGGTGGAAGCAATCACACGAACACACACGACGTCTCCAAAGATAGTTGATTTAATGAGAAACTCCAAAATACCAAACGGTACCCAAAAGGGAAAAAGGCACAGCACTGGGCCGAACAAAAATACTACCCTACCAAAACAAATATTCCAAAAACACGCAGGTAGAATACAAGAACTCCGGCGCAGACTGAAAAGTCTGACCGTAACAAGGGTTAATCACCGACATCACACAGTAGTATCCTACTCCCTAAATACCCCCCTTAACTTCCCAAATAATAAACAGGTGCGTAGCTGCGTAGTTCAGCTCCTCCTGGGATTTAGCACCCTCCATTCCCCCAACACTAGTTAATAGGAGGGAGACGCCGAACGCTGGATGGCGGAGGGTGGATCCAGCGTTGGTGTTACAGAGCCCCTCTCTCCAGGCGCTGCTCCAGCCGCGCCTCTGCGTCTCCCACAGGGACGGCCCCGAGGGTGGGGAGCTGGGCGGTCGGGACGGCGCCGGTGGAAATCCTCCACTAGCGATGTGTCCAGTATGTCGCCGGACGCCTACCACGATCGTTCCTCGGGGCCGCACCCTTCCCAGTCCACCAGATATTGGAGCCTTCCTCTACGACGCCGGGAGTCCAACAACGAGCGGACTGTATACGCCACCTCTCCCTCAATGTCCAGTGGAGGGGGTGGGGCGTCGTGGGTGACTGCGAGGGGCCCCGCCACTACCGGCCTAAGGAGTGACACATGAAAGGAGTTAGCAATTCTATAGCCCGGAGGCAACTGTAGCGTGTAGGTCACGTCATTGACCTGGCGGACCACCTTGAATGGTCCCACAAACCGTGGGCTTAATTTACGGCAGGGCAGTCGAAGCGGGAGGTCACGTGTCGACAGCCAAACTCGATCGCCCGGTCGAAACTGCGGAGCATCCATACGCCTTCTGTCGGCCTGTTCCTTTTGTCTGCGTACTGCTCGCTGGAGGTGAGTGTGCGCAGCATCCCAGACCTCTTCCGCTCGCTGGAACCATGCATCCACAGCTGGGGCGTCAATTTGGCTTGGATGCCAGGGGGCTAGGACGGGTTGATACCCTAGCACACACTGAAAGGGAGTCAGATTAGTCGAAGCATGACGTAACGAATTTTGGGCGTACTCGGCCCAGGGTACATACCCAGCCCAGTCCAATGGCCTGTCGTGACAGTAGGTCCGTAGGAACCTCCCCAACTCTTGATTCTGTCGTTCCACCTGTCCGTTAGATTGCGGTCTATAGCCTGAAGTCAAACTCACCGCGACCCCCAGTCGTTCCATGAAGGCTCTCCACACCCGCGAGGTAAACTGGGGTCCGCGATCGGAAACGATGTCCTCAGGTATTCCATAGTGCCTAAAAACATGCTGAAACAATGATTCTGCTGTTTGGAGCGCTGTAGGAATACCGGGCAAGGGGAGGAACCTGCAGGCTTTAGAAAACCTGTCCACGATGACCAGGATAGTGGTGCATCCCCTGGAAGGAGGGAGGTCAGTAACAAAGTCAATGGATATATGAGACCATGGTCTCTGGGGAATGGGCAGCGGATGTAGCTTTCCGTATGGTAAATGACGGGGAGATTTGCTTTGAGCACATATGGCGCATGACTGTACATATTCCCGAACCTCTCGACTGAGATGTGGCCACCAATATTTCCGGGATAACGTATCTATGGTGCGTGCCATACCTGGATGTCCAGTAGCGGGTGACGTGTGAGCCCATGCAATGAGTCGGTCCCGGATCTCAGGAGGGACATACGTGCGGTCCAGAGGACACAAGGCTGGTGGTGGTTGATTGGCCAGGGCTCGTCTGATATCCTCGTCCACTCCCCAAAGTACTGGTGCCACAATGCAAGATGAGGGGAGAATGGGCGCGTCATCTGACACTCTCCCTTCACCTTCATAGATGCGGGACAGGGCATCCGCTTTAGTGTTCTTGGACCCTGGCCTGTAAGACAAGGTAAATTCAAACCTTGAAAAGAAGAGAGCCCACCTGGCTTGACGAGAGTTGAGTCGTGTGGCCGTTCTGATGTATTCAAGGTTTTTGTGATCGGTAAGGACGAGGAATGGGTGTTTGGCCCCCTCCAGCCACTGCCTCCATTGCTCCAATGCCTTCTTCACCGCCAACAGCTCCCGGTCTCCAACGTCGTAGTTGCGTTCTGCAGGGTTGAGTTTATAGGAGAAGAAGGCACATGGAAACAATTTGGGGTTAGGGTTACCTTGTCTTTGGGATAGCACGGCTCCGATTCCTACCTCCGATGCGTCCACTTCAACCTCAAAAGGCAGATTTGCGTCAGGATATTTCAGGAGCGGGGCGGACGTGAACTGTTCCTTTAAGCCATGAAAACTCTGCTCTGCCTCTGGAGTCCAGCGTACTTTCCCTGTTCCTCCCCTGAGAAGTGAGGTCAGGGGGGCTGCAATACTACTGAAATTGCGTATAAAACGCCGGTAGTAGTTGGAAAACCCCAAGAATCTTTGCAAAGCCTTGACATTGTGGGGAACAGGCCACTCCCTTACCGCTTGGATTTTGTCCTGATTCATGGTGACCCCTGCCGGGTTAATATCATACCCCAAAAACGAGATTTCCTTTTGATGGAAAACGCACTTTTCCGCCTTGGCATACAGGTGATTGTCGATGAGGCGCTTCAGGACGGTCCGGACGTGGTTCACGTGTGCTTCATAGGAGGGGGAGTAAATCAAAATATCATCGATGTACACGATGACGTAGCGACCAATCAGATCTCTGAACACATTGTTCACAAAAGCCTGAAATACAGAAGGAGCGTTAGATAATCCAAAGGGCATGACCAGATACTCGTAATGGCCCGTAGGAGTGCAGAAGGCTGTTTTCCATTCATCTCCTTCCTTTATCCGAATCAAGTTGTAGGCGCTGCGCAAATCCAATTTTGTGAAGATACGGGCGCCATGCAACTGTTCGATGCTAGCGGTGATAAACGGCAGAGGATACTTGTATTTGATTGTGATGTTGTTCAAACCGCGATAGTCTATACACGGTCTCAGTCCTCCGTCTTTCTTCTTAATAAAAAAGAAGCTGGATGAAGCCGGCGAAACTGAATGCCTAATAAACCCCTGCTGAAGATATTCCTGGAGGTACACCTCCATGGCTTGCGTTTCTGCATACGACAGCGGGTACACATGACCCCTGGGCAGAGGCGCCCCTTCCAAAAGCTGTATAGCACAGTCTCCACTTCGGTGTGGGGGTAATTGCGTGGCCTTAATTTCCGAAAAGGCCTCAGATAAATCCCGATATGGATCTGGTAACCGAGGGATAGACGCGTTATCCGGACTCTCCATGGTATTGGTATTTACGGATACGGCTATACATCGTGATTGACACGTAGGAGACCAGTCGAGTATAGCTCCTTGTGTCCAAGAAATAATCGGATCGTGTAATTGTAACCAGGGCCTTCCTAACATGACTGCATGGCGGGGAGTGTGTAATACCTTAAATGACAGGTTTTCCTGGTGCTTGCCAATTCGTACCTGTAAAGGGACAGTCTCTTGCGTAACCGTTCCGCTCCCTAACGGTTTGCCATCTAAACCTTCCACTGCTAGGGGCTTAGCTAAGGGCCTCAATGGAATCCCCCATATGGCCACTATACGTTGATCGATAAAGTTGCCCGCGGACCCGGAATCAATCAATGCCTGTAGACATGGCTGTTTATTAATGCCCTCTAGTACCACATCCACCAACACAGGCCGACTCTCCAAGCAATTAGCAGAATTAAGTGCTCATACCTGGGTTGGCGACTGTAGTGTCCTCTCTTGTTTGAAGGAGTCGGTCTGTGAAGCGAGCAAGACGCACTGTCTGCTCCAATGTCCTTGTTCTCCACAGTACAAACAGAGGCCGTTTCTGAGTCTCCTCTGCCGTTCCAACGCCGACAGATGTGTGGAATCCACTTCCATAAATTCATCTCGCTGCTCCATAGGAAGGGTTGTCATGATCGGAGTTCTCCGGCCCCTCCGGCATCCCCGGATGAGATTGTCCAAACGAATAGCGACACGCACGAGCTGATCTAATCCCATATCCTCGTCACGGCAGGCTAGTTCGTTTTGGATGTCTGGATTCAGACCTTGCCTAAAATGCGCTATGAGTGCCGCTTCGTTCCATCCGCTTCCTGCCGCCACCGTACGAAACTGGAGCGCGTAATCTGCCGCGGACCGAGTCCCCTGTTCCAACTGTATCAAACGTTCACTCGCTTCTTTACCCTCCACTGGATGATCAAAAACAGCCCTAAAGAGTGTCTTAAACTCATCATAGCGTTGAAGCGCCTGATGACCTCGATCCCAGAGCGCGGTTGCCCACTCCGCCGCACTTCCAGTGAGACAAGATATGATGAAACCCACCTTCTGTGCGTCTGTGGGGGGAAGGCCTTGTTGGGAAGAAAAATGTAATTCGCACTGGAGAAGGAAGCTCTTACAGGTCGCTGCGTTGCCTGCATAACGCTCCGGCGCTGGAATTCTTAGACCTGTTCCGCTCTCCGATCCCCTTTCCCGGTCCGCCAAGTCCGCACCCGCTGAAACTGGACCCGTGGGTAATGCCTGATCCAGCCGGTTCAATGTCGTCAGGACCGTGTTCATAGCCTCCGCTAACTGGGAGAGTTGTTGCTCGTGCCTCACGAGAGCCTGGTCTGTCCCCTCGTTCGTCGGGGAAGGTTCGGTGGGTCCTGCTGCTTCCATGAAGAAGGTCGGTGATTCTGTAATGGTGATGGTGGGTGGAAGCAATAGCACGAACACACACGACGTCTCCAAAGATAGTTGATTTAATAAGAAACTCCAAAATACAAAACGGTACCCAAAAGGGAAAAAGGCACAGCACTGGGCCGAACAAAAATACTACCCTACCAAAACAAATATTCCAAAAACACACAGGTAGAATACAAGAACTCCGGCGCAGACTGAAAAGTCTGACCGTAACAAGGGTTAATCACCGACATCACACAGTAGTATCCTACTCCCTAAATACCCCCCTTAACTTCCCAAATAATAAACAGGTGCGTAGCTGCGTAGTTCAGCTCCTCCTGGGATTTAGCACCCTCCATTCCCCCAACACTAGTTAATAGGAGGGAGACGCCGAACGCTGGATGGCGGAGGGTGGATCCAGCGTTGGTGTTACAGTCTGTATCAGCTTTTTACATCTGGATTTGTGGATTTTCTCAAGCTCTTAAGTTAGATGGGGAGCAGCGATGAACAGCAATCTTCAAGTATTTCCACAGATTTTTTATGAGATTCAAGTCTTGGCTTTGGCTGACCCACTCAAGGACTTTCACATTTTTGTTCTGAAGCCATTCCCGCATTGCTTTGGCTGTATGCTTGGGGTCGTTGCCCTGTTGTAACATACATCTTTGCACTAGTCTAAAGACTTTTGCACTCTGAAGCAGGTTCTCATAAAGGATTTGCCTGTGTTTGGCTCCATTCATTGTTCCATCTATCCTTACCAGTCTCCAAAATTCCAGGCATGCTGTAATGTGCCTTTTTCTCAAGGTCAGCTCTAGGCAGTTTGGGTAGTTCCTTACCATTGTGCTCTTAGAAACATTCAACACTGCAGAGATTGTTTTATACCCTTCCCTAGATATACAGTGCATTCAGAAAGTATTCTGACCCCTTGTTTTTTTCCACATTTTGTTACGTTACAGCCTTATTCTAAAATGTATTCAATTAAATGTTTTCCTTATCAATCTACACACCATACCCAATAATTACAAAGTTACGTTTTTATTTAAATTTTGCCCAATGTATAAAAAATAAAAAACAGAAATACCTAATTTACATAAGTATTCAGACCCTTCGATATGAGACTCGAAATTGAGGTCAGGTGCATTCTGTTTTTATTGATCTTCCGTTCTTTCTAAGTCATGTCCAAACAATTGAATTGGCCACAGGTGGACTTCAATCAAGTTGTAGTAACATTTTAAGGATGATCAAAGGAACTGGGATGCACCTGAGCTCAATTTGGAGTGTCAAATTTACAGTATGTACATTAGGTATTCATTTTTCAATAAATGTGCAAACATTTCTAAAAACATGCGTTCACTGTCATTATGGGGTATTGTGTGTAGATGGGTGAGTAAAAGAAATCTAGTTAATCCATTTTGAATTCAGGCTGTAACGGCAAAAATGTGGATTAAGTCAATGGACATGAATACTTTCTGAAGGCACTGTAGATCATATTCTGACACATACACACAACCTCGAGACTCTTAAACCTAAAACCTCTCACACCCTATAAATATACAGTAACTTCACAGAAAAGTCACCTATGGTCTTCTCTCTGAATAAGGACTACAAGGAAAGGGACATTTCCTCCGATTAGAATGGAGAGCACTAATGTACTATGTTCCACACAGGAGGGGGGTTCTGTGTGCCGTGTTATTGAAATCCCTGAAGCACTATACTCTCTACTTCTCATTAACTAGCACAAGATTTCTGCGATGTCTTTTCTTCCTCTTCAATAATAAAACAACACGCACACTATTTTTTCTGCCGAGTTAAAGGATTTCCTAATTTAAAATCAACAGAAATAACAAAAACATCAACAATGGTAACATGGCCTCCAGTCTGACTCTACTGAGGAATGGAGGACATGGTTGGTTGGGTGGGAGAGGAGGGAGGGAGGGAGGGAGGGAGGGAGGGAGGGAGGGAGGAGAGGAGAGGAGAGGAGAGGAGAGGAGAGGAGAGGAGAGGAGAGGAGAGGAGAGGAGAGGAGAGGAGAGGAGAGGAGAGGAGAGGAGAGGAGAGGAGAGGAGAGGAGAGGAGGTTGACTGAGGGTTCAGTGTCTGTCTCTGCTAATAACGTCTGTCAATCCATCAAGCGCTTACTGATTAACAGAGGTGAAGGGACATGTTGTGCGTTTGTTTGTGTGTGTGTGTGTGTGTGTGTGTGTGGTTTAAAATAGATAGCATTACATATGGGCAATTCCATGGTAACATAATCAGTCTGACTCAGTTTTTTCGGACACCTTTTATGACGTTTTCTGGTAGATGTTTTCCAAGAACCCTTTTTCATCTGTTTATTCAGAAATCATAACCTTTACTTATACCTCATTTTTAAGATGGAAAATGGTTGAAAAAGGAATTCTATTCTTCCATTTCCCAACAACGTAGACTCTTAGCTTTCATTTTGACAGACAATTTGATATGTTCCTGTGAACTTTCGATGGAAATACTAACAATGCCACTCTGTTAGAGAACACTATAGGGCTGGTCAATGGAAGTGGTCCTGAGTCAGTGTAATGACCTCATCCATGTAATGACCCCATTCCCACACCCTCCATAGTGTACACATCCAACCTGACCTGCCTGGCCTCAAATACGCCCCCAACCCACACAGAACACACTCTACAATCTACAGAGTATACTGACCTAACAGTCACCCTCAAACCCTGCCCACACCACCCTCTCCCTGACCTCTCCCTCACCCCTGACCCCCCACTCACCCTAGACAGACAGAGAGAGGACAGAGCGGTTGGTCAAACTGGGGGATGGGGTTTATTTTACTCATAGTCACATCTCAGTTCGGGAAACTGTACACAAAACTGGCATTAGATACTGTGCTGGAGCAAGACCTTAGAACGTAAAGTACCTGCGACCTGGGATAGAAGGTTTACAGCAACGTTAAACACACATCAAATGTCAAGCTCACCAGCATTACCTTTTCTGTTCCTTAACGTAGCCAGTGAATTGTCCGAATTAAACGGCAAAGGAGACTTGTACATAATAGGCAAGAACTCATGTTTGAAATGCAAACTGCGTCGTGGCAAAGAGACTCTTGTGGGACTTGGAAGGTGCAGTACGGTGGCATTTGGGAGCAGAAAGCAAACAGTGCTGTCATAACAAATGTTTAGTGCCTGAAGTGGCTGTCCCGTGTACTAACTACAGAAAGGATGGTCTGTACGCGTCGGCGGCTAATAACTTCAAGAGAATTTTCTTCGGTGCTTTTGTAAGCTGAACTTTACATCAAAGTGTGTGATTAATTACTGATAAGGGGTTAATGAAACATTAATTATTTTTGTAATTAACTGGGACTTGGAGATACAGGGCCCCTCACAACCCTTCAGCTATGACTTGTGTTCTTCTTTTTATGTCATATTTCGCTGCGTCGTCGTCCTGCCGTCTTGCACTTTTCAAAGTTTAAGTTAAATAATTGTTTTTTTATAAATGTGTATACGATAGTCCAGGAGGGAACAAACAAGCAAGATTTTGTTTACCCCTCTTCTAGACGACAGGGGTGTGTGATTTTTTATTAAAGGGTTTGAATATTCATCTTGAAGGGTCAAGATGAAATATAAGACGGTCTTTGCCTTAGAACAAACGCTCTTATTAATTGTCTTGTGTGTTGTTAAAGAATTCAGACACAAACAACATTACAATCACCCATCTCTCCTTTCGATTATTTAGCTCCCACTCATCTCTTTTGAGTGGGAGAAGTTTCAACATAAAGGGCACCTGCTCACTTTTCTTGCGGGAAGGAATTTGGTTAAAGGGTTTAAATCCCCGAGAGTGGATGAATCCATTTGACCGATATGTGTGCGTGTATGAGTTGAGTAGTTTGGTGAAGACTGCATGCAATTTAAAAAGTGGTCACCACCATAAGAGGGACCTAAGGTAGGAAAAATGTCCTAGCATGAGTGGGGTCTTAGTGGGGAGTTCCACACCATTACCCTTACCAATACACCCAAGGAACACACACACACACTTAACGTGCACACACACACACACACACTGTGAAAAGTACATGTACAGTATACTCACACACATACACAGTAGATGAGACAGTGGGAATGTGTGATTAATATTTAACATAAGATGAACAGAAATAGACGGGCTTGTATGTTCAAAGCTAAATAAGCTGCAGGAGAGTGGCCTCCACCACGGCCCATGAAACATTCAACACACTCCAAACGGTAAATCATAGAAAACAGACAAGTAAAGTTGAAACCAAGATAGACTTTATAAAAATGATGAAAATCTGAATGTACTGTATGTCTCTTTCAATTCTGCACCGATTGCTGCATCACCCTCTACACCAACTTATGTTGAACAAATAATTATTTGTGATTTGTCCAAATGTTTTCTGTCAACAAATGCTGAATAATCCCAATAAACAGGATACAAAAGATTATTGATGAGTTATTTTGGTGACGGAAGATGTCTCTCTCATTCCATGTTATGCTGACATGATGTATACTGTTACCCAGGGTTGGGTAGGTTACTGTACCCAGGGTTGGGGAGGTTACATTCTAAATGTAATCCATTACAGTTACTAGTTACCTGTCCAAAATTGTAATCAGTAGCGTAATTTTTGGATTAACCAAACTCAGTAACGTAATCTGATTATATTCTGTTTCTTTTAGATTACTTTCCCTTTAAGAGGCTTTAGAAGAAGACAACATGTATGTTACCAATTGAACAACATCTATTGCAGGATAAATCAATGTTAAAGTTTACATAGCTGGCCATATATGGATGTTAAATGTTACTTTATGGGTTGGTTATGTAGGATTATTCTAACCCATCGCTTTCTACTACATATAGTAATAAGATTCAATTATATCTTTACATTAAAAACTAAAGTCTATCAGAATTCCAGTCATCACAATAAATGTTATACCCCTTGATCTTCAAGAATAGGATTTGGAAATATGGAAGTATAGATTAGCCACATAGTTTTACCTGATCATGACCCCAAAACTAAGGACTTATTATCCAGCCCTACTCTGTTGTTTATGATGTTGTTGTCATGGAGGACTGATTGGCCTCATTGATTCAAGTTGAAATAAATGCTGCGCTCATGGAATGGCATTCTTTGCCAAGAGTGTGCAAAGCTGTCATCAAGGCAAAGGGTGGCTACTTTGAAGAATCTAAAATCTAAAATAGATTTTGATTTGTTTAACACTGCTTTGGTTACTACTTGATTCCATATGTGTTATTTCACAGTTTTGATGTCTTCACTATTATTCTACAATGTAAAAAATAGTAAAAATAAAGAAAGACCATTGTATGAGTAGGTGTGTCCAAACCTTTGACTGGTACTGTATATATAATTTATCCAAAGTCCAAAAATGGATGTATCAACTACAGATTGCCCCTTTAAGTTTATCAAACGTGTGCAGGTTTGAGCATGTGTCCATTAGGCTTATGGATTCATGTATTTTATCAGCAAGAATTAGATTGAGCAACAAAAGCCCCACTTTTATTCCATAGTCTTGGATCCGCACTATGCATCTGTTGCAAGAGCGCATTGTTCACTGGCTGTCCTCTGGTTTCAAAAACAATGATTGACATGCAGCTTAAACTTCTTGAATTCAACTATTATTGTGTTCAAATACACATTTAGATTTGTGAACAGCCATCCACAACAACCACAATCCGTAAGGCACAAATAGCTAAATGAGAGAGCAGCAGTGTGATTCACATCAATGCGCTATGTAGATATCAATAATAAGTGATATCTGTATCGCCGTAGACTACACCACTGCTGTCATCCTTTCCTCCGAGCCTTTATTTTGTGGATAATCTTTGGATGGCGACAGCAGTCGCACCATTGGAAGACATAGCTTGGACTTTAGCCTACAAAAGCATATTCATGCTCTTTTCCCGAGATCCATCAAACACATTTTGGTGTGTCATCGTATTGTTCTCTGACTTGTGGTGAAACTCGCTCAGGTGGAACAAATTTAAACTTGAGCATTTTTTCAACGCTGATTTGAATGTCATTGAGAAACAGAGAAGTGTCAAATATTATTTTTTTACGCTAAAACATCCTTTTAATGTAAAAGTATTCATCTAGTTTTTCAAAAGTATCTGTAATCTGATTACAATATTTTGGGCTGGTAACGTAACGGATTACCGTTTTTTTTGTAATCCCTTACACGTAACGGATTACATGTAATCCGTTACTCCCCAAACCTGACTGTACATCGTCATCCTCCTCCTCATCACACTGGGAACACTCTCCTATAAAATGGAGGAATAAGTTGTTGTTGAGTAAACTAAAAACATACAGTATACAATGTAGTACAGTGTATGTAACAACAATCGTGAAAATGCTACCTCTATCTGAAAACCCATATGGTTTGGCGTGTGTGTGTTGTATTTGCGTGCGCGTCTACTGTATGTGTCTGTGCAGGTGTGTTTGTCTGCCTGCACATGTGCTACCTGTATATGATAAATCTGTTCTCTCTCATAATCTATGTAATTCCAAATGTGATATATTTGAGCATGAACTTTGAATTATGACCCAAACAGCACATTGTAAATCTCAACCCAAACTCTCCCTGAGTATACACTCTTTGGTTTAGCCTACTCATGAATCTCTGCAAACTCAGAGTGGAGTACACACACTTTACAATCTCCAGAGTTCGCGCCTTCACAGGGAAAAGTCCCAGCTGCCTCGTGTCAGAGGAGACAGGGACGGGCTACGAGTTCTTGCAGTCTTGGAGACGTTTTTAGAAGTGAATTCATATGATATATTTTGCAGAATACTCTGAAAACATGACATTAATTGCCCATGAACACGAGAATGGTTAACTGCACATTTAAAACACAGACATTTGAATAATGTCCTAAAATGGACACCATAAAACTGGTTTACTTTACCAAAAGTAACGGCCATACCAAGTGACCCTGAATTCTGGGGAACGTTTTTGAAGTAATGGGCATTTCCCTGACTGTTCCCTTTTTGTGTACAGGCCAAGAGAACTCCAGGCAAAGCACAGCATCAACAGCCCCAGCCAATGCGTTGCGAGGACAAAAGAGTCATTTACTATTGTTACCCTGCATCAACGTAATTTCCGAGTTAGCATGAGGTGTGATCGCGCCGAAAAACCAACCACCTTGGCATCCTTCTGTCACCTGTGAACAGAGGCACCTGCGACGACGCGCGCTGAGTGGTGGCGTGATCTGGGAGTGAGTGGTGAATATTCACTGGCTGTCTGGGCTCTGCCGTTAACTTAGTGGATGCGGTCCGTATGTTGCAGGCGGGTGGCTGGCTAGCTGCTGTATATTGTGTAATTAGCGTTAGCGTAGCGCTAGCTGGTTGAGGATGCAGGGATGTCGCGGCTCCATTAGGGATGGCATTCGTCGCTCATCAGTCCACTCACAGATGATGAAGATCAACATACGGCACATCGTCACTCCTAATGAGATGCAGTTTGTTGATGAAAGCCATTCATCGAAATTCAAGCTTAAAGGAAATGAGGGAAAAACATTAACGGTCTAACACAGCTCATTTTTCAATCTAATGGTGTTAAGAAACGGATTAATTAACCACCAGCCATCTTTGTCCTAAAGGAATGTTGCATGTGTGTGTGTGTGTGTGTGTGTGTGTATTTGTGGTGAGTATAAATGTGTGTGCGTGTTTGTGTGTGGCTATCATAGTCATTACAACATTTATCTGCTTGTGGTTCACTTAACACCATTACCCTACCTCCCAGATCTCAGTTGTGTCGATGTGTGTTGTGTGTTGATGTACATTAGATGTGTTTGTGTGCACGCCTGCGTTCCCGTGTACACATTCTTGTGTGTTTTGTGTGCGCACGCGGGTGTCTGTGTGTGTGCAGACAAGGTGGTCATCATCTCCTGGAAGAATTGATATGAACATTGTCACTCACCGGCAGCACAGATGGCTAATTTCTGGGGGAAAAAAGCCAGGTTTTAAAACGAAAAAAAACAGGAATGGCAATTTTTCAGAGTGTGTTTGTGTGTTTGTGTGTGTGACTCTAATGTGGAAGGGGTTCAGTCAGGCTTAGCCACTGACAGATAAATGCTTGTGTTGTCGAGCTGCCAGCTCAACATGGCTGCCTGTCAGTGTGTGTGTGTGTGTGAGTGAGCGGTGACTCCTCTAAAACCTCCATTGTGACCCAGCTAGCTACAGCCGTCCATGGAGCCGCTCCAAAGTGCTCTCTGCTCACATTTAGAAAAACAAAAAGCCCCACTTCACAGCCATCGAAAAGGACTTAGGACAGACGTAAAATACGAATTTAGCATTTTCTTTGTTAAGCTGTATGGTGTACGAGTTGGTGTTTAGGGGTGAAGGAGAGGTTGTTGTTTGTGTAAATATCACTTTAAATTATCAAATGACCAAGTTAATGATAAACGGGCTTGCTTTGAAGGCCAGAGGCTGTGGAAGGGAAAGAGGGAAATGAATGTGAATCAGCTGGCTAATTTCCTATTAGTAAACAGGAAGTAGAAAGTAGAACATATTACTATCTGCTGCTGTCAAAAAGTATTCAGACCCCTTCCATTTTTCCACATTTTGTTACATTACAGCCTTATTCTAAAATTGATTTAAAAAAAAAAATCCTCATCAATCTACACACAATACCCCATAATGACAAATTGAAAACAGGTTTTTAGAAATGTTTGCAAATTTATACAAAATAAAAAACGGAAATATCTTATTTACATAAGTATTCAGACCCTTTGCTATGAGACTCGAAATTGAGCTCAGGTGCATCCTGTTTCCATTGATCATCATTGAGATGTTTCTACAACTTGATTGGAGTCCACCTGTGGTAAATTGAATTGATTGGACATGATTTGGAAAGGCACACACCTGTCTATATAAGGTCTCAAAGTTGACAGTGCATGTCAGAGCAAAAACCAAGCCATGAGGTCAAAGGAATTGTCCTTAGAGCTCAGAGACAGGATTGTGTCAAGGCCCAGATCTGGGGAAGCGTTGAAGGTCCCCAAGAACACAGTGGCCTCATTAATTCTTAAATGGAAGAAGTTTGGAACCCCCAAGACTCTTCCTAGAGCTGGCCGGCCAGCCAAACTGAGCAATCGTGAGAGAGGGCCTTGGTCAGGGAGGTGACTAAGAACCCAATGGTGACTCTGACAGAGCTCTAGAGTTCCTCTGTGGAGATGGCAGAACCTTCCAGAAGGACAACCATCTCTGCAGCACTCCACCAGTCAGTCTTTTATGGTATAGTGGCCAGACAGAAGCCAAAAAAGTAAAAGGCACGACAGCCCACTTGGAGTTTGCCAAAAGGCAACTAAAGACTCTCAGATCATGAGAAACAAGATTGTCTGGTCTGATGAAACCAAGATTGAACTCTTTGGCCTGAATGCCAAGCATCCCGTCTGGAGGAAACCTGGCACCATCCCTACGGTGAAGCATGGTGGTGGCAGCATCATGCTGTGGGGATGTTTTTGAGCGGCAGGGACTGGGAGACTAGTCAGGATCGAGGGAAAGATGAACGGAGCAAAGTACAGAGATCCTTGATGAAACCTGCTTCAGAGCGCTCAGGACCTCAGACTGGGGTGGAGTTTCACCTCCCACAGGACAAAAACCCTAGGCATACAGCCAAGACAATGCAGGACTGGCTTCGGAATGTCCTTGAGTGGCCCAGCAAGAGCCAGGACTTGAACCCGATCTAACATCTCTGGAGAGACCTGAAAATAGCTGTGCAGCGACGCTCCCCATCCAACCTGACAGAGCTTGGAGAGGATCTGCAGAGAAGAATGGGAGAAACTCCTCAAATACAGGTGTGCCAAGCTTGTAGGGTCATACCTAAGACTCCAGGCTGTAATCACTGCCAAAGGTGCTTCAACAAAGTACTGAGTAAAGGGTCTGAATACTTACAATGTATGTAAATATATTTAATAATATATAGCAACCGCCTACCTGCTTCTCTACCGATAACATTTTAGACACATAGCAACCGTCTACCTGCTTCTCTACCGATAACATTTTAGGGTGCTCCTGCAGAACTGGAGGTGGTGGTCAGTTCAGAGTCAGACTCAGAGCAGGAACCTTCAGGTCCAACTTAAGAGCACAAACCTAAACATGTAGGCTATGATTTTAGATTAATATGTGCTTTATTTATGAGATGATCAGTAGGAATGTAATCAGAGGGCAAACAATCAATGACTGGACAAGTAATACACGTTTAAGTTTAGGTTATTTACAATGTTAATCTCATTCTACAGAGCAACCAGATGTGCAGAGAGAGAGAGAGAGGTTCAGAGCCCAGTACAGGGAAAATAGAAAGAGACAGCGAAAACACTGAAAATCCATTTGATTATTTTGCCAGTCCTCAGTCCAAGGATTTTGACGTATCTTTTCAGTACCACCCAAAACAAACCCCTCAAAGAGTCATTCCCAATGTATTCCACTCCAAAGATGACGCAAGCAGAAAATGGCTGACATACAATGAAGTAACTCACTCCTTGTTCTGCTCAGTATGTCTTGCATTCGCAAAACCTTCAACCAGTGATGGTGCATTTGTCAAAGGAGGCATGCAGGCCTGGAAACACGCCCATCAGAGAGTACAGGAACATGAGAGAAGCAAGACCCATAGAGAACGTGCAGAAGCCTTTTTCCTCAGAGCCAGCAAAGCATACATCCGTACCTTTCTGAGTGATAAGCAAATGTCAGTTCAACGAGACCAGGTCAGAAAGAGGAGCCAGGTCATGGAACGTGTGATTGATGTAGTTAAAGTTATTGGTAAATGTGGGCTTAGCTACAGAGGACACAGACACGAAGCTGCATATAACTTGGAAAACATGGCCGTCAATCATGGAAAGCAGATGGGAAGTAAAGGAAGACGTTCAAAACAACAGCAAATAAAGTAATTGAAGTCATCAGAATGTTAATTCATCAGACAATTGCTGTTGAAGTGAGAAAGGCAGGGATGTTCTCAATACAAATGGACACAACACAGGATTTAACATCAGTAGTTCTGCGATATGTCACTGATGTTGTCCACGAGAGACTCATTGCGGTCATTGACTGTGAGTCATCAACTGGACAGTACTTTGTTGACCTTGTGAAACAGACCCTTGAGAAGATGGACATAGATATCAAACAGTGTGTTGGTAATGCAACAGACGGAGCAGCTAATATGCAGGGACAATACAGCGGCTTCTCTGCATTGCTCACAGGAGAGTCTCCTAACCAAGTACACATATGGTGTTACTCACATGTCCTGAACCTTGTGCTAACTGACACCACTGGGGTTGTTGTGGCAAGTGAATCCCTTTTCTCACTATTGAATGACATTGCAGTGTTCGTTTGAGACTCCTACAAGCACATGAAGCTATGAGAGGAAACCAGTGAGGACAGGAGACACAGACAGCTTGATGTAATTGGTGAAACACGCTGGTGGGCCAAGGACAAGGCCTTGATTAAAGTATTTTGAAGCTTTGCAAAGCTTGACCGTGCACTTTACACAGATGTGGTCATCAGTAATTAATTTGGGCTACAAGTTCCTCCTCACCCTATCCATCACTCAGGTGGCTTGTGAGAGGACCTTCTCCACCCTGAAATTCGTGAAGAACCGCCTAAGAACCTTCTCTCACTCAAGAGAACCTTGAAGCGTTCCTTTTGATGGCAACAGAGAAGGAGATTCTTATGGGAATTGACAAAGATGACATCATTGACACGATGGCAGAGAGCAGTGAGTTACTGCGCCGCCTACTGGTTTACTAGTGGTAATTACTTACTGGTTACTCTGAAGTAGCTATGCTATGACTCTTCCTTATCAGGCTAACAAGGGTGAAAGAAAATTTGCTGTGAGTTAAAGCTTTTGTACAGAGGCATGTTTTTTGGACTTCCGTATTATACTAGCAGTTATGTAGCCAATGTTCAATTTCATTGACTCAGCGTATAGATGTGTTTATTTTTGTGCTGTTTTCTTTAGTGAACATTGTAATCTACAATTGTTTTGTAGATGAGTGCTTTTTTGACTTTTGTATTATACTTACTTACATTGTTGTAGCTTATGTTCAAGTTCAGTGAATGTGTGTGTGTGAAGTTTTTTTATACTTTTGATATGCTTGGAACATCACAAAAGTGTAGGCTGATTGTTTTGTGTGTCTAGCCTTGTACATTTGTATGTGCAACGATTGGTATATTCCTAGTAAGTTTTTGAGGGTGCACCCATAGCCATAGCATACCTTGAAAACTCCGTGTTCTGATAGGCTACTTGTTGGTCAGTCCCGAATGTTTGTATTTTGTTATGTGGATAACTTTCTTCCCAGATTAACATAGTGGCCAAATGTATAACTAGTTTGGTACTCGTTACATCAACAAATAGGGTTAGCCTACAAAATTAACAGTCTGGTGGTTTGCGTGAACAGGGTGGCCTGGGATGGAGTCAAATTCCCGGCCTGAGTTATTGCTTCAGTCCGCCCCTGTTAAAGGGGAATTGTGTGTAGAATGATGACGGAGAAAAACTACAATCCATTTTAGAATAAGGCTGTAACGTAACAAAATGTGGAAAAAGTCAAGGGGTCTGAATACTTTACTAATGCACTGTATGTCCGTGTCTCTGTGTGTATTAAACGAATAAGGTTAAATGTGAATTATGTTAAATATATTTTATTGTCAACACATTCCTACCTGCTGTCGCTCACCTTCCAGACAAACACAGGCCTCAGGAAGGATCAACGGTTGCTTATATGCAACGCCGCAGATTCACTCCATAAATTCTAATTAGACCACCCTTTCTGCCCTCCTAGCTCAAAAAATAAACGGTCAGAATGTCTAAAACATCTGCTGTGCAGATCACCGCCATCACTCAGATGGTAAATCATGGCTCGTCTAGCTTCCATCATGACAGAGGGCTGAGAGGGAGAGTAGAAGGACAACAGTTAGACCATCGTGAGAGAGAAAGAGTTTAAAAACTAAAGTGTTATCTCCCTCCTCTCATCCTCATCTGTGCTGCTTTCGCACCCTATCCCTCTACTATTTATCTTTGTGACAACCTTGCCAGGAATAAAAGATAGGGGTTCAACATAAGTAACAAATGAATGATTCAATAAATCAGCAAATCCAACATGGAAATTAAAAACCTTAGTCCTACCAAAACCTCTGGTTGAGTTTTTGAAAGGAAGTCCAGTTTCAAATCCAAGGAAGTATAGACGCGTTTCCCGGCCACGAAAAGTTTGGGACCAGAAAGCTCTTTGTTTACCTAGATATGATCACACGCAACTTTTAAATGCATCTTGTGCGAGTTAAGACACATTATCAGATGGTTAGCGTCTACAACATCGCAGATGTCGTCAGAGGATTGATTACCTAGCAAGCTAGCAAGCCAGGGGATGCGCTCGCATCACTCGAATGTGACGTTTGCTTTTTAACAAAAAATGTCTCTATAATCTGAAGAAAAAAGGTAATCCCAATGAAATCCCAGGTATACAATAGATAATCCAACAGGTGTCTTTAAACTGTTCAATGTTTATTTTCCACTAAAGCAGTTTGGAATATGGGAGTGAAAAAAGGAGCAAACAATGCTAGACTCTTCTTCTTCTTCTTCTTCTTCTATGGTATAATGGCGGTCCGCAAACCAACGTTAAAGGTGCATGCCGCCACCTACTGTGCTGGAGTGTGTGGTCAATCACGGTTTACAATATTTCTAAATCCTCCTCAATACATCTAAGAAAAAAAAAAAAAAAAAGAGACCTACTAACTTCTAGTAGACCCTCCCCCATCCCCAACATCTCTTCCAAACCCCCCCCCCCAACCCCGTCCAACCTCAGTGACGCTACGCTTCAATCTTTCCCATCTCTTCAACATTCTTACCACAATACAACAACACATGCTCCACCGTTTCATCCACCATACACTCCAGACACAAACCAGTCACATGCTTACCAACCAAAGGTAATGATGAATTCAATGTACAATGATCAGTCTAGCAAACACCATGTCTTCCTTCCTAATCTGACCTTTGAATCTTTGACCTTTCTTTGGAGACCATATAACTTTCCCATCTCTTCTGCCACACATCTATCAAAATGGCTCTGACCTTACATTTGACCTCACCTCTACCCAGTGGAACAGTAATATCAATTATATCTCGTTTCAAATCTCTTTTAGCTAACTGGTCTACGAATTCATTGCCTTCCACAACCGAATGTGCTGGGACCCAGCAAAATCTCACTACTACACCCATTCTCTCAATTCGCATAATATAATAACATTAATACCTCCAAAAGTAGGTCACTCCAATGCTAGACTCTCCTTCAACAATGGGCCTAAATCAAGATGGCACCTGTGGGTTGGACACGCCTCCAACCCCCATACCCGCAGCATTAAAGGCCTACTGTTTAATGGGTAATGATCTTCACAATAAAGTGTGTTAGCATATCCTTGGTCAAGTGGATACACTAACACCTTTACAATAGTTTCATTTCCATTTATTTCCTTTTACTTAATGCATTCATCTGCTTCATTTTACATTTATTTAATTCTCTCTATGTCTCTCTTCCAATTATGTCTTAAGTTAACCAGAACACATATACACTGAGTGTACAAAACATTGAGAAAACCTTCCTAATATTGAGTTGAACTTCCTTTTGTCCTTCAGAACAGACTCAATTCATCGGGGCATGGACTCTACAAGGTGTCGAAAGCATTCCACAGGGATGCTGGCCCATTTTGACTACAATGCTTCCCACAGTTCTGTCAAGTTGTCAGGATGTCCTTTGGGTGGTGGACCATTATTGATGCACACAGGAAAGCATGAAAAACCCAGCAGCGTTGCAGTTCTTGACACTCTCAAACCGATGCGCCTGGCTACTACCATACCCCGTTCAAAGGCACTTATTTTTTGTCTTGCCCATTCACCCTCTGAATGGCACACATACACAATCTATGTCTCAATTGTCTCAAGGCTTAAAAATCCTTCTTTAACCTGTCTCCTCCCCGTCATCTACACTGATTGAAGTGGATTTGACAAATGACATCAATAAGGGATCATAGCTTTCACCTGGATTTACCTGGTCAGTCTATGTCACGGAGAGTGTTGTACGCTCAGTGTGTTTGTGTTTGATTCCCATATAAGTAGAAACTAGTTGGATGCCTTGTGCTTTACGTTTGCATTGTTCACTGGCCAAAGCAAATGGGTCTTGGTGTATTGTAAGACAGTGTTTGGTTTTTGCCTCCTCTTCTCCTCTTCCTCTGCCTTCAGTCAACCTCCACACGGACAGACATACGGACAGGAGGTCAGGCTGTGTCACACTCCTCTGTGTCGGTGGTGGGCGGCCAGGTCCTACAGCCATTCAACACCACCAACCATTACTCTTACTGTTATAAGGCAAAAAAACAACAATGTTCTTGTATATTCTACCATGTCTTCTACCACACTCAAGATAGTATAGAAGTACCATATCATCGATGGTTCCACAATGTACAGAAAGAAGGCCAAACCCGCACACAGATATGCCTCTAACCCTGTGGAGACCACAGTCTGAGGGGTTCGGTGTTAAAATGTCAGTTTAAGATTCCAAATGTGTCTGGAAACATGTTTTCTCGAGCGGGTGTTGTGTTGAAATGTGATCTCTTTAAAAATGTGAGCGCTCTCATTTGCAGCAGAGCCACCCAGCTTCCTACACAATAAAAAGGTGATTTATTTAGTGTTTGGAGGGTTTGGAGGGCTGTCAGGCCACGGCCCGCGGTTTCACAAGGTCTAATGTGTTCTTAAATTGCCTGGCTAGATATACACACAACGCAGGCGTGGAGGGACACCCACATGAGTTGTTTCAATAAAGGTACGGAAGAGGTGTCATTCCTCCATTACCCTGTTTGAAACACGAACGTGCACACATGCACGCACGCACACATACTGTTCACATAGACATATACACACACAGAGACATTTGGCAAAGTGTATAATGTACATACAGTATGTGCACATAAATATCCAATCACATTTATGCACACATTCAGTGTTATAGTATCTTCTCTCTCTCTCTCTCTCTCTCTCTCTCTCTCTCTCTCTCTGTAATGTCCTCTCCAGACACCAGTACACTTGAGGGGTTTAAGGTAATTGCACTCAGGCCTTCATCTTAAGGGCTGGCTGGTGCAAAACCCTCGCATGTAGAATCATTTACCAGGCTAACAATTACAGCCGGCTCTGATAATTGATCAGAAAACTGTCTCAGGAAGGCTAAAAGGTATTAAATATCACCACTTTCTTAATTTACTACGGCTGTCAAAATAAAAAGAGGGAAAATGGGAACTAAAATGAGAATCATTGGCTTCTTCCCGCTCCTCTCTCTGCTCTAATAATGAGGCCCAATTTAAAAAAGTGTTTTTGTGTTATTATACACTAGCCTAATGCAGCCATGTTGCCCACATGGCTATCTCATGGATAATTGTGTGTACACAAGGTCATTAGATTTTAATTTGCTGCCGATATATGTGTGTGTGTGTGTGTTTTCACCAATTGTAATGGCTTGCCACTGGACATTAACGCCCACTTTAACGTCGACCCTGCTAGATGAGGGGCCAGTCGGCATCTGTGTGTGTGTGTGTGTGTGTGCGTGCGTGCGTGCGTGTGTGTGGTGGAAGAAGGCAACACTATTAAAGCCTCTACAAGATGTGAAGACATCCCGAGGACTCCCATTTTGGTTAAATATCTTGCTTAACATTTAATTGGCAATAGAGCTACAATGGCAATATGGTAATGCCAGCAATGAGCTGTAACCAGGATAATATACAGCATAGGTCTGACACCTACCAAAATATATATATCCTTTTTGTTAGAACCTCTGTTAGAACCTGGTGTGAGCAGAACCACCTTCAGCTCAACATCAGCAAAACTAAGGAGATGGTGGTGGACTTCAGGAGAACCAAGGCACAACTGACTGCAGTCCCTATGAAGGGGATGGATGTGGAAATGGTTGAGTCATACAAGTTCCTGGGTGTCCATATGGACAACAGGCTGGAATGGGCTGGAAACACCGGGGCCCTGTACAAAAAGGGCCAGAGCCGACTCTACTTTCTGAGGAGGCTCAGGTCCTTCAACGTGTGCAGTAAACTACTGCATACCTTCTACCAGTCTTTTTTGCAGTGGTGTGCTGGGGAGCAAACATCAAAGCCGGTGATGCTTCTCGGGTAAATAAGCTGATCAGGAAGGCTAGCTCTGTCCTGGGGATGAGCCTTGACACTCTAGAGGAGGTGGCGGAGAGACGGATCCTGGCCAAACTGTTGGCCATCATGGACAACGTCACCCACCCTCTGCACGCTATGGTTATGACGCAGAGGAGCACTTTCAGTCACAGACTGATCCCACCACGGTGTGCCAGAGAGCGCTACAGGAGGTCCTTCCTGCCGGCGGCTATGAGACTATATAATGCCTCACCGGGGTGCCGTGCCGTCGGCAACATAGATCTGGAACTGTTGGGGTGCTAGGACCTAGTTTAACAATTATGCATCCATCCGTGAGTAACTCTGGTCCGTCAGCACTCATCCACTCAGGACCTATTTATTCATACAGGTCTGTATATACATACTCATGTACAGTTGTTATATTATATCACATGCAATATTGTAAGTAATTATTGGACGTAGGCATTCACTCAGGAATGCATATTAGTATCCTGCCAGTTGCACCTTTTCTCATTGCTTTTAGTATATCGAATGTGCAATAAGTGCAGTTGTCTGTAATTAAACCCTGCGCACTAAGGACTGTATTTTAAGGGAATTACTATTATTACCCCAAATGATATCATACACAAATTTAGCTATTAAAGTATCTCTACCTTTCATTTACCTGTTCAGTTTGTGTAACCATGCAAGTATTCACTTATCTGTAAATATAACTGTATACCTAACTGTACAGCTAATTTAACCATGCAAAATTTTCACTTACCTGTTCATTTACCCAGTCTGTCTATTAAGTAAACTATTATTACCATCGCTCATATCATACGCATTTTTAGCTACTGAAGTATTTCTCTGCCATCGACCTGTATAGTATAGTTAACCATCCAACATCCACCAATGTATAGTGTCCATATTCAGCCAACCACCCATACTATGCAATGTCCTTTTATAGCTTTTTTTGCACTCCAGATATCTTGTATTTCTATACTTTTTCATACTGCCGCTCTATGTATCATGTACCGTGTATCTGTCTTTTGTGTACTTTCGTTGTGGCATTTTGCACCTGCCCTGTGTTTTTGTTGTAGCTGCTTGACAATGAAATTTCCCCCCCGGGGATCAATAAAGTACCTACCTATCTATCTATCTATCTATCTATCTATCTATCTATCTATCTATCTATCTATCTATCTATCTATCTATCTATCTATCTATCTATCTATCTATCTATCTATCTATCTATCTATCTATCTATCTATCTATCTATCTATCTATCTATCTATCTATCTATCTATCTATCTATCTATCTATCTATCTATCTATCTATCTATCTATCTATCTATCTATCTATCTATCAATTGATAAACGCAACATAGAATGTTAGTTGTTGTTTGGTAAGCCACTACAGCTAAGCTAAGTGAATAACGCATTGCCAGAGCTGTACAGACAGGGTAGAAAGGCCTAACAGCCACAACGATTGACCCTATAATGTCCTCACTAAATCCTCCATGCCACTTCCCCAGTCAGCCCCTACACAGACACTGCCATTACAACCAGCTGGACAGTAGTAGCTTCCCTCGCTCTGTCTCCATGTGTTGAGGCTAGCCAGCACTTGCAACACATTCACACAGCCTCCCTTCCCTTCACTCTAGGGGAAGGCAGGCTGACAATGATGGGCAGTGGGGGGGGGAGGGAAGGGAACAGCAGGGGGACAGGGGCGAGCAGCGGTGAGTGAGTCTCTGTGCCTCTCAAATCAGGTCTATTTTTTTCATTATCTCATATCCTTGCCAGGCTTTACAGCTGGCTGATCAGCAATCAGCAGCCGTTTGTTTCAATCAAGCCGGAGCAGCAGCACCTCCACATTTAAAGACAGGGCCAGATTACCGAGGGAGGGAGTGAGGGCGGGTGTGTGTGTGTGTGTGTGGGGGGGGGGGGGGGGTGAAGAGGAGAGGGATGTCTTTACCCTGCAGTTACAGTGATGGGGTGAGGAGAGGGACATCCAAATGCAGCCAAACTGGAGCCAAGCTACACGAAAGCAGGTATTTGAAATATACTGTCAGTGACCTCTCTATAACAATATGCACAATGAGAAAATTTGAGTTATGGACAGGGTATCAATCAGTATACACAGAGAGAGAGAGAGAGAGAGAGAGAGAGAGAGAGAGAGAGAGAGAGAGGAGGGATGGAGGGAGGGAGGGAAGTACACTGTCTGCCTCAGCCCTCTATCCGTTACCAAGAGCCTCATCCACCTCTCTGTGGAAAGGATGGAGTGAAAAAAGATGAGAGAAAGAATGAGGAATGATTTAAAGGAGCAGAAAGGCCTTGTGCCTACTGAGCGTGTCCAACGAGCTGCAGAGAGTGAGGCGTGTTGGATCTATAAGCAAAGTATTTACCTTGCCAGTGAGTGAGAGAGATTAGCCTGTACAATGGTGATTTATACGCACACCCAGCAATCCATTACCCCTTTCGGTACGTATAGCCAACCTCTACCTCCCTCTGTCTCTCCCTCTCTATCCACCCCCCTCTCTCTCTTTCTCTCTCTCTCTCCCCTTTCTCCCCCCTCTCTCCCTCTATCCATCCCCCTTTCCCTCCATCCTGCCCTCTCGTGCACTCGTTCCCTGTAGGCCCTGTCAGTGGGGCCCTGATTCCCAGTTAGCCTCCAGGTACGATGTTTGATCATAGTAACTGCAAGACTCTGTCACCTCTATTTCTTCTCTGTGCAAATACATTAAATATAAGGCTGGACAGCAAGAGATTTATGATAGAGAGCAGAGGAATCATATGAAGATGGATTAAAAGGCATGTTGGATAGATAGATAGACCTCCAACCCAAAGACCTGCATTGGGGTTTATTTGGTGCTTTGACAGGCCGATTGCTTACTTCTATATGGGACAGGAAAGTGATGGTGAGGGAGAGATGGTTTGACACACAAATAAGGATCAAATCAGTCCTATAAGTTTAGGTGCAGGCTTAGGGAGCTATTTGTAATGTTGAATTACATTTTTACAATTGTGAATATTTTAAGTATAACAAAAAATAAAAACGGTTGATTTGGCTCATCTTTGACACACATTGTGTTGATATCGAGAATTCAAAAACAAACGAAGCGGGGTAGGTTTACATATACCTAAGGTGACATAAAACCAATATGTAGAATTCATTTAACCAATAATTGATATTACCTACATCTGAAATTGTTTCCTATGGTTCATCCAGGTGACTTTGAGTGCCATGTCATCAACAGTTTGTTAACTACACTCCTCCAGTCACTAAGTAATAACCAGTGGGATGTGACAGATTACGTGAGTATCTATTTATTTCATTGTACAGTCCCTTTCCCATCTCTTCTGTAATTGGCCAGCCTCACCACAAATACGGTGTGACAGCTAAAAGCAGCAGACATGTTGGAACATTATGCTAATTATGAGATGTCATTACTTCTGTAAGAGAATGGCTCCTGGGCTTGATAGGAGGTGACACTAAAGCCATATCACACACCCTAAATCCACCAAATCCCCCACCCTAAATCCACGGTACCCCCCTATAAGCCCCCCACTCGTCCCATTCCCTGAAAACGCCATCCCACCCAACCCCCGAGCCCTCCAAAAGCCTGGTAATTGTGCAGTCTGACCTAGTTAGCCAGACTGACTAGCAGCATGTCATATCATCTCACCACCTTGTCTCAACAGGTAATGATACTCAGTGACGCTAATTCAGACTTTAATTGTGGTGGCAGATCTGGTGTGTGTGCGTAAAAGAGGGCTGGTGTATTTTCGGATGAGGTCAATGAAAATGACCTGTCACAACACACACTCACACGCACACACACACACACACTCAGTGACACTCTGAGACAACCCCACCCTTGCAAAAAAAACACGTGAAAAAATGTAACGGTGTTCAGACACACGTTGTTTTCGGACACCGTTGCTTTTATCACCACATCCAGCTACATCTGGTCTTCCGTGTAGGTACTGACCAGGAACAATCCTGCTTAGCTTCAGAGATAAACCAGCATTGGGATGCAGGGTGCTATGTTGCTGGAAAGAATGTGCCACAACTTGCGTTTCGAAACAGAATATTGCAAGGAAATGTCTTTGCAATATTTTGTTTCGCTATCAATACTTTTGGGTTTATGTTTTGCTTTCAATATTTATTATTTTTATATATATATATATATATATATACAGTGGGGAGAACAAGTATTTGATACACTGCCGATTTTGCAGGTTTTCCCACTTACAAAGCATGTAGAAGTCTGTAATTTTTATCATAGGTACTCTTCAACTGTGAGTGACGGAATCTAAAACAAAAATCCAGAAAATCACATTGTATGATTTTTAAGTAATTCATTTGCATTTTATTGCATGACATAAGTATTTGATAAATCAGAAAAGCAGAACTTAATATTTGGTACAGAAACCTTTGTTTGCAATTACAGAGATCATATGTTTCCTGTAGTTCTTGACCAGGTTTGCACACACTGCAGCAGGGATTTTGGCCCACTCCTCCATCCAGATCCTTTAGGTTTCGGGGCTGTCGCTGGGCAATACGGACTTTCAGCTCCCTCCAAAGATTTTCTATTGGGTTCAGGTCTGGAGACTGGCTAGGCCACTCCAGGACCTTGAGATGCTTCTTACGGAGCCACTCCTTAGTTGCCCTGGCTGTGTGTTTCGGGTCATTGTCATGCTGGAAGACCCAGCCACGACCCATCTGGCTGAGGGAAGGAGGTTGTTGGCCAAGATCTCGCGATACATGGCCCCATCCATCCTCCCCTCAATACGGTGCAGTCGTCCTGACCCCTTTGCAGAAAAGCATCCCCAAAGAATGATGTTTCCACCTCCATGCTTCACGGTTGGGATGGTGTTCTTGGGGTTGTACTCATCCTTCTTCTTCCTCCAAACACGGCGAGTGGAGTTTAGACCAAAAAGCTCTATTTTTGTCTCATCAGACCACATGACCTTCTCCCATTCCTCCTCTGGATCATCCAGATGGTCATTGGCAAACTTCAGACGGGCCTGGACATGCGCTGGCTTGAGCAGGGGGACCTTGTGTGCGCTGCAGGATTTTAATCCATGACGGCGTAGTGTGTTACTAATGGTTTTCTTTGAGACTGTGGTCCCAGCTCTCTTCAGGTCATTGACCAAGTCCTGCCGTGTAGTTCTGGGCTGATCCCTCACCTTCCTCATGATCATTGATGCCCCACGAGGTGAGATCTTGCATGCCGGAGCAGCAGCACCTCCACAGTTGATGCCTTCACACCAAGCTGCTTGCCTATTGTCCTTTAGCCCATCCCAGCCTTGTGCAGGTCTACAATTTTATCCCTGATGTCCTTACACAGCTCTCTGGTCTTGGCCATTGTGGAAAGGTTGGAGTCTGTTTGATTGAGTGTGGACAGGTGTCTTTTATACAGGTAACGAGTTCAAACAGGTGCAGTTAATACAGGTAATGAGTGGAGAACAGGAGGGCTTCTTAAAGAAAAACTAACAGGTCTGTGAGAGCCGGAATTCGTACTGGTTGGTAGGTGATCAAATACTTATGTCATGCAATAAATTGCAAATTAATTATTTAAAAATCATACAATGTGATTTTCTGGATTTTTTTAGATTCCGTCTCTCACAGTTGAAGTGTATCTATGATAAAAATTACAGACCTCTACATGCTTTGTAAGTAGGAAAACCTGCAAAATCGGCAGTGTATCAAATACTTGTTCTCCCCACTGTATATATAATTTTTGTTTGCAATACTAAGAATGTTGTTCTTTACTTCAAAAGTGTTGCTTGATATTAATGCCACAAAAGCACAATATAACACTATTACTCTATTAAAGGTGTTTAAAGCGACAGACCTTAATTGAAACACTCCCTGCCACAGTTTCAGTAAACAGCTGAGGGATGGGCCAGGAGAAATGTAACCACTCTCAAATGCATAGATTACACTATGGATGCAAGGACTGACAGTCAATGATATCAAAATGACAGTTTTAACCATGTTTTTTAGGATATGCAGTGGTTGTTTAATTTTAATTTGTTTATGAACGTTGGAGTAAAACTTATACTGGTTTTATATTATCTTTCATTATGGGTTCTGATGGCGTGTGACAGTTGAACCAAAATCATGAGGCATTTATACCTTATATTCTTCAAGAATTCATATAATTAAGTCCAAAAATGTATGTAGCAACTAAGGATAGCCCCTTTAACAGGCAGTGACCTTCAAACAGCAGAACTATACTGCCATTTGAACGTGATCCTATTAGTTTTGTTTTATGTTAAATAAAACAATGTCGAACTATAATGTATGGGCTACGCACATACGATCGTGACAGAACTAGAAATAAAAATAAATAAAATATAAATATAGGACCAAACACACATCACGACAAGCGAGACAACACAACACTACATAAAGAGAGACCTAAGACAACAACATAGCAAGGCAGCAACACATGACAACACAGCATGGTAGCAACACAACATGACAACAACATGGCAGCAACACAACGTGGTAGCAGCACAAAACAGGATACAAACATTATTGGGCACAGACAACAGCACAAAGGGCAAGAAGGTAGAGACAACAATACATCACGTAAAGCAGCCATAACTGTCAGTAAGAGTGTCCATGATTGAGTCTTTGAATGAAGAGATTTAGATAAAACTGTCCAATTTCTGTGTTTGTTGCAGCTCGTTCCAGTCTAACTGAAAAGATGAGCGACCCAGGGATGTGTGTGCTTTGGGGACCTTTAACAGAATGTGACTGGCAGAATGGGTGTTGTATGTGGAGGATGAGAGCTGCAGTAGATATCTCAGATAGGGGGGAGTGAGGCCTAAGAGGGTTTTATAAATAAGCATCAACCAGTGGGTCTTGCGATGGGTATACAGAGATGACCAGTTTACAGAGGAGTATAGAGTGCAGTGATGTGTCCTAGAAGAAGCATTGGTGGCAAATCTGATGGCCGAATGGTAAAGAACATCTAGCCGCTCGAGAACACCCTTACCTGCCGATCTATAAATTACGTCTCCGTAATCTAGCATGGGTAGGATGGTCATTTGAATCAGGGTTAGTTTGGCAGCTGGAGTGAAAGAGGAACGATTACGATAGAGGAAACCAAGTCTAGATTTAACTTTAGCCTGCAGTTTTAATATGTACTGAGAGATGGACAGTGTACCGTCCAGCCATACTCCCAAGTACTTGTATGAGGTGACTACCTCAAGCTCTAATCCCTCAGAGGTAGTAATCACACCTGTGGGGAGAGGGGCATTTTCCTTACAAAACCACATGACCTTTGTTTTGGATGTGTTCAGAACAAGGTTAAGGGCAGAGAAAGCTTGTTGGACACTAAGAAATCTTTGTTGTAGAGCATTTAACACAAAATCCAGGGAGGGGCCAGCTGAGTATAAGACTGTATCATCTGCATATAAATGAATAAGAGAGCTTCCTACTGCCTGAGCTATGTTGTTTATGTAAATTGAGAAGAGCGTGGGGCCTAGAGTCGAGCCTTGGGGTACACCCTTGGTGACATGCAGTGGCTGAGACAGCAGATGTTCTGACTTTATACACTGCACTCTTTGAGTGAGGTAGTTAGCAAACCAGGCCAAAGACCCATCAGAAACACCAAAACTCCTTAGCCGGCCCACAAGAATGGAATGGTCTACCGTATCAAAAGCTTTGGCCAAGTCAATCAAAATAGCAGCACAACATTGCTTAGAATGAAGGGCAGTGGTGACATCATTGAGGATCTTTAAGGTTGCAGTGGCACATCCATAACCTGAGTGGAAACCAGATTGCATACCGGAGAGAATACTATAGACATCAATAGAAAAAAAAATAGAAATAGGCCTATAACATCTAGGATCGGCTTGATCTCCCCCTTTAAAGAAAGGACGAACGGTGGCTGCCTTCCAAGTAATGGGAACCTCCCCAGAACGGAGAGACAGGTTAAAAAGGTCAGATATAGGCTTGGTGATGATTTTTTATATATTTTTTAATTTAACTAGGCAAGTCAGTTAAGAACAAATTCTTAATTACAATAACAGCCTACCTACAGGGACAGCCATAGTAGTACAGCACCCCTGGTGCAAATTAGGGTTAAGTGCCTTGCTCAAGGACACATCAACAGGTTTTCAGCTTGAGGATTCGATCCAGCAACCTGGCCCTACACTCTGACCACTAGGCTACCTGCCGCCCATGATAGGGGCAGCAATCTTAAAGAAGAAAGGGTCTAAACCATCTGACCCAAATGTTTTTCTGGGGTCAAGTTTAAGGAACTCCTCCAGCACCACGGACTCAGTGACCGCCTGCAGGGAGAAACTTTGTAGCGGGGCAGAGGAAAAAGAGGGAGGAACACCAGCCCTGTCTCTCTTGTCGTGATGTGTGTTTTGTCCTATAAAGTTAGTTACTTTAACTACTCCTTACAGTAACTAACTTTGACCTTCCGGATAGCCTGAGTGCACTTATTTCTCATTTGCCTGAACGAGAGCCAGTCAGCCTGAGTAAGCGTGTGCCGAGCCTTTCGCTAAATGCAATTCTTGAGGTGGAGTAACTCTGCAAGATCACGGTCGAACCAGGGACTGAACCTGTTTTTTATTCTAATTTTCTTAATGGGGGCGTGTTTGTTAACAATACCACTGAAAATATCAAAAAAGAAGGTCCAAGTGTCTTCGACAGAGGGGATCAAGCTGATTCTATACCAATTTACAGAGGCCAGGTCATGAAGGAAGGCTTGCTCATTAAAGTCTATGACAAATCAGGACAGGTCGTTTCACTAAGCAGCCATTACGAATACAGGCTGTAAAACAGTGATCATTAAGGTCTTTACAGAAAACACTAGACTGATACCTCTCAGGATTATTTGTGAGGATAACATTGAGGAGATTAGCCTGTTCTGGGTGTTTGCATGTCCCAGTTTAGGTCACCTAGCAGGACAAATTCAGACTTAGTGTAAGGGGCCAGGAGGGCGCTTAGGGCAGGTAGGGAACAGGCCGGTGGTGATGGAGGACGATAACACCCAGCAACAGTCAACAAAGAGCTATTTGAAAGTTTAATGCTTAAAACCAGCAAATGAAATTGTTTGGGAACAGACTTGGTGGAGACAACCGAGTACTGAAGGTGATCCTTGGTAAAGATTGCCACTCCCCCACCTTTGGAAGATCTGTCTTGCCGAAAAAGGTTATAACCAGAAAGGTTAACATCAGTATTCAAAACACTCTTCCTTAACCACGTCTCAGTAACGACCAGCACATCTGAATTGGAGCTGTGAACCCACACTTTCAATTGATCCATTTTAGGTAATAAGCTTCTAGTGTTAACGTGCAGAAAACCCAGGCTTTTACGAGAGCAGAAATCAGTGAAGCAGATATCAGAGCCCAAGTCAGAATTGGGGCTAGTAGATGGAAACATTGTTACTGCAACATGTTAACACCATCGTCTGTCTTCTGTTTTCACCTGATGTGAATTGCAGTTTCACATGTGAAATACGCAGTTGTTAAAAACTTTCACAGATGAAAATCAAATATAAAGTTTGACATGTTTTTTTTTTTAAAGGAACACACACGAAGCGGTCAATCTCAATTGTATTGAAGATGCTTTGTCGTTGTCCGTTTTTATCATTTGAATCTCTTGTAAACATGCACTAAGATAAAAAATACTCTGTTAGACAAACAGTAAAATAAAATAAAAACAGTCAAACATCAACACTAACTCTCACATACTGTAACGTGTTAGTATGTCAAACATGAAGAAAAAAAAATAAAGATTACAAATATTTGCCACGGCCACATTGACAAACAGTGTAATAAACCCTAACGTACATAGCTTAGTGACATTTACTCACTCACACGCACAAGCACATAAACAGGTAGCGTGTTCCAGAGAGATGCACAGAGAGAGAGAGTGACACACAGTGAAGCATGCAGCATTCATCTCTCAGTAATTTAACCACAGGGACCCCTAACTGCCTTGACCCCTAATAGCAGGAGCTGTCAATACAAAGGTTAGTGAACCTAGGCCAGTGTGTCAGACTCCCTCAACACAGGGAGTGTGTGTGTGTGTGTGTGTGTGTGTGTGTGTGTGTGTGTGTGTGTGTGTGTGTGTGTGTGTGTGTGTGTGCCTGCCTCTGTGTGTGCGTGTGTGCGTGCAGGCATGTCTGTGCGTGTGTGCATGTGCCTGTATGGGTTTGTGTGCATGTGCCTGTGTGGGTTTGTGTGCATGTGCCTGTGTGGCTGCATGTGTATGTGTGTCCGTGTACGTGTGTGTGTGGGGGGGGGGTGTACAGTATGTGTACATGTGTTGCTGCTTCACTCCTACTGAATCTCAACATGAACAGCCATGTGAACCCACTCAGAGGAGAGAAAAAAATACTGAGACTTATACACGGTTTATCCATCTAACTAAGGAAGAAAGAGGGAAAGTAGTCCCTGTCAAGTGCAGTCAGTCTGTCTAGGTTTATCTGCCTCTAATTGAGATTAAATTCAATGAGAAATACAACATAAATTAAAAGAGAATCATCAAGCCGGTAATAGGATTATTGGTTGTTATTTGTTTGTTATGGATGGCGGATTAAAAAGTAAACCGGGGGTTAAATGCAGAAGAGATTAACGCAGGCGTTAGTTATCGCCCGTTTCATAAAATTAGCAAACGCAACAGACTGAGAGCTCATTTGCATGTTGAGATAACAGCGGCATTGTTGTATGAGTGTTGGCACTAATTAGAGGTTGTGCGAATACTGTTATGATGAATTAAACCCTTCATCGTTAAACACTGAGGAGAATTCGCAAATTATTGGAAGGGAAAAAAATATTGAAATCCGAGCTTTTTACATGATGTCAAGTTGAACGACGTCAAAATGGAGGGAGATGAGGCCGGTTTACCCTTTGAATGATATCAAAGTCATAAAGGCTCTGGTTGAAATATTACATGGTTAAATGATACTCGTGGTTGACCTATTTATGTGTCTGTTTATGTGTGTGCGTGTGTGTCTGTATGTGTGTGTGTGTGTGTGTGTGTGTGTGTGTGTGTGTGTGTGTGTGTGTGTGTGTGTGTGTGTGTGTGTGTGTGTGTGTGTGAGTCTGTGTGTGTGTGTGTGTGTGTGTGTGTGTGTGTGTGTGTCTGTGTGTGTGTGTGTGTGTGTGTGTGTGTGTGTGTGTCTGTATGTGTGTGTGTGTGTGTATGTGTGTGTGTGTGTGTGTGTGTGTGTGTGTGTGTGTGTGTGTGTGTGTGTGTGTGTGTGTGTGTGTGTGTGTGTGTGTGTGTGTGTGTGTGTGTGTGTGTGTGTGTGTGTGTGTGTGTGTTTGCTTTATCTAAAGTGGATAATTAAATCGCCAAGTGGAATTGTCATTTGCTTTTAGTTATGTGGCATAAATGAGGAGCTGCTCTCTCTCGAACTGGTCCTTCAGCATCATCAGTCAATGAATATAACTAACTAGCGTTCAGACAGACAGTACAGTATGTTATGTTATAAAGAGTAGACTTGCTAATTAAAGCCTTCTCTCTGTCAGTTCTGCTGGATAAACACTTCAAGCACCTCCAGAGACAGTCAGACAGAGGATAGATGCCACCGTGATGCCATGGAAATCTCCTCTGTGGAAACACATTTAGCTAAAGGTGACAGCGGGTGACAGTCTCCAGGATAAAATTATGTTGATTTGGATCTTCCTTTGTTTTCAGTTATGGAAGCAAGCCACATAGATAGGATACTGTATTGAGCAGTTACTGTAGAGCTATGGCCGTAAAAATAGTAAAATATGTATATTCATATCATTTGTACGTACAGCACTTCAGTTGCCATTTCTCCCAAACAGGCATTCAACTATGTAAGGGTCAATAGCTTTAATACTAAATACTGGCATTATTCGGGTGGTTTCTCCTAATAGTGGTTTAGTGTGTTGTTGTTGTGTTACTTCCTTGTCGCTGTATCCATCCAGTCCCTCTATGTTGTGTTAAATGGCCAGATGAGAGGCTGCAGACTTGAAGGCCTCCATGCCTGCAGGCATAGCTGACCTCCGCTGGCTGCCTGTGACGCCTCTCCCCGCTAACTAGCTCCAGGCTAAAAACAAAGGGGGGAGAGTGGGGGAGGGGGAGAGCTGCATGGGGCAAAGACTTCATTTGACTGTTTTGTCACAAAATGTACAAAGGGCTGTTCTGAACTATAACATTTTACACACTGTGTTTAATCCCATTCTGTCATGGCTAACAGGAGGCTAACAGCAAGGGCATTGTTTTCCCTGGAGCGTGGCCCAGTAGTAGCCTACCCTCTTCTTTATGTGTGATGAATCAATATGTTTATTGACATGAATATGTTTATTGTCAACATGTTTATTGACAATGTTACGTTCTCTTTGTTTTAGCCATTAGACTGACTGAGCAATGACTTTCTTCTCACAAAGTTGGACCTGGTGTAACGAATATATTATGTAAATCGTTGGGTAAAACAGCTGTACTGTACCTTCAGAAAGTAATCATGCCCCTTAACTTATTTCACATTTTGTGATTTGAATTCTAAATCGATTTAATTGTTGTTTTTTTCTCTCACCCATCTACACACAATACCCCATAATGACAAAGTAAAAACATGTTTTTAGAACTTTTTTCAGATTTATTGAAAATAAAACACAGAAATATCTAATAAATATTCATACCCATGAGTCAACACATGTTAGAATAAACTTTGTCAGTGATTACAGCTGTGAGTCTTTCTGGGTAAGTCTCCAGAATCTGTGAATACCTGGATTGTACAATATTTGCCCATTATTATTTAAAACATTCTTCAAGCTCTGTAAAATTGGTTGTTGATCATTGCTAGACAACCATTTTAAAGATTTTCAAGCAGATTTGCAACTCGGCCACTCAGGAACATTCACTGTCTTCTTGGTAAGCATCTCCAGCGTAGATGGCAACTGAGTAAGGAAGGACGCCTGTATCTTTGTAGCGACTGGGTGTATTGATACACCATCCAAAGTGTTATTAATAACTTCACCATGCTCAAAGGAATAGTCAATGTCTGCTTTTTATAATTTTTACCCATCTACCAATAGGTGCCCTTCTTTCAGAGGCATTGGAAAACCTCCCTGGTCTTTGTAGTTGAATCTGTGTTTGAAATTCCACTGCTTAACTGAGGGACCTTACAGATTATTGTATGTGTGGGGTACAGAGATGAGGTAGTCATTTGAAAATAATGTTAAACTCTATTATTGGACACAGAGTGAGTCCATGCAACTTATCATGTGACTTGTTAAGCAAATGTTTACTAATGAACGTATTTATGCTTGCCATAACAAAGGGGTTGAATATTTACTGAGTCAAGATATTCAGCTTTTAATATTTATATATTAATTAGTAAAAATTTTGAAAAACAGAATTCCACTTTGAAATTATGGGGTATTTTATTGTAGGCCAGTGACAAAAAAAAACTAAATTGAAGGTTGTAATGCAATGAAATGTGGAAAAAGTCAAGGGGTGTGAATACTTTCTGAAAGCACTGTAGATGTTTTTAGGCTTTGTATGTTCGTGTCACATTTTAGTATCTCATTTCTCTGATGAGGAAGACAACATCAGATGAAGAAGACGGGAAATCTATGAAGAGAAAAACCCAGGTGCCGACGTTTGAGCCACAACATCCCCTTTGAGTGACAGCCAGCCATATTTTCAAGGCCATTTGCAACGCCACGGACAAACTGCACTGCACATCACATGATGGCCAGGATGGCTCACATCACAGACGCAGCCACTGATCTCAGCGCCGGAGGCCGCCAATCAAGCGCATCACAAAGCAGCTGTCTGCTTCCTGACAGCGGCCAGGGCCAGAGAGTTAACCCCTCGTCTGCCAGCCTGATACCACACACACACACACACACACAGGCACGCACACACACATGCACACAGACACACAGACACACACACGACCTGAGCAGATATTATCTATAGGGCATCCCAAACCATGCAAACTGATCATCCTGACAGGGATCGCTTTCCAGGATGTAGTGATGTTGTAGTTTCCAGCTGGACCAGAGTATAATCTCCACATTCCCACACTCAATACTTTACCACCGCCATTACATAGTGACATGAATAAGACCACCCCTCTAACTTAATTGGGTATATCAGATAATGCATAATTAGATGTTCTGTGTGACACACACATAGCGTTTAATGGGCCTGATGCTTGATGCAGTGGTCTCATATTGTTCCCCTTACGAGAGGGATTTTTGATGTGTTGTCAGGCCTAGTGTAAAAATAACAGAAGTGACAGGGGAGTCTTGGTTGACAGTGTTGTCAAGCTGGTGCGGATTTTTCACAGCCTTGGGTCGTTGGTGTGTGTGTGTGTGTGTGTGCGTGCGTGTGTGTACGTGTGTGTGTACATCTGTTCCTTCGTGCGTGTGTGCGTGCTCATGTTGTGGGTGACATTGCTGATCGCTGTGTGATGACAGCCTATCATTGTCGCGATGTGAGAGTGAGGGTGGCAGAAGGGCCTTCTTGGCATGTGTTTCTTCTTCATCAGTTTCTGTGGTACTCCGTGGCTGGCTGGCTTAACATAGGGAGGGAGGGAGGGAGGAGAAAAGCGTGTCATGCTGGAGCCGTCACATTGGTTGCGTCCGAAATGGCACCGTATTCCTTAAATAGTGTGCCTCTCTGAGTTCTCGCAGACTTACTGGGCCAAAGGCGAGTTTTGTGGTCAGGCGTACTCACCATGGGGACCATTGTGTCTCCCTCTCAGGTGATAATACTGGTAGAAATGTGTCTGTTCAATTAATTACAGTGTATTACAAGATTCTGACATTCCAGTAAAGGTAGGTAGGGTTACATTGCTAGCTATCCCCCCCACCCCCACCCACACACACACACACACACACACACACACACACACACACACACACACACACACACACACACACACACAGACACACACACACAGACCGACAAACACACACAGACCGACAAACACACACACACACACACACACACACACACATACACAGGGTGAAGTAGAATTATCCAGTAAAAGTGACAGGGACGTGACAAGCAGTACATTAAATCAAACCCCAGACGCTAGCAGCTTCCCTCCTTCCATCACTCTAGTGATGAGGCCCCCATCAATGTGGCCATTAAGTGGATTGTCTGGCCATGCACAGACAGGCAGCAGATCTGTTACCAGGCATATTTATTTATAATGTCGCTGTGAGGAGTAGGATATCAACGTGGCTCTGAAGAGAGTGATAGCCTTACAGGAATTGCCAGAATCGTCAAATTTGCTCACATGCAGTTTAAACTCTATTCCTTCTTTGCTCAGACAAACTTTATTGACGCCGTCAGAGACAAGATGGCTTGTCATGGAACAGCGCTGCTGTGTTAAATACGCACGTTTCACAAGTGAGAAGGCAGTTAACCTTTTAAACAGACGGGTAATACCGCTATAAAATAAAGACTCTAAACAATCACGGAACTGACCGTTTCTGTCGCCTGTTTCCTCTGTTCCACTGTTTTAATGTACTTTCTGTACAAAAACAATACTGCCCAAAGTTCTGTTTGTAAAGTTATTTCTTATGTTAAATCTGTAGCTACCAGGGTCGGGGTCAATCCCATTTCAATTCAGTCAATTCAGGGAGTAAACTGAAATTCCACATCTAATTCCAAACAATGTCCTTATTATCATTGAAATGGAATTGGCCGCAAATTATAGTTAAGCCTTAAAACAGACCGAAGTCTTTAGGCTTAGAAAACACCCTTTGTACTGTTGGGCAGACCAAGAATGGAGGGTCACATCCCCTATTATCTGCTATTATCTATGCTAACATGCTAACAGCAGTGGACAGGTGCAAGGACTGTGGCCTATTCTAGGCCTCAAGGACCCCATATCCCCACATCTCTATCCATCCAGGGCCTGGGCGTGACCAAACCGGCCCCCGGGGTCCCTATCTAACCCAACTTCCCCTCCCCACTCCCTCTAATCTAGTTACTGGGGCAACGACAAGGATTAGCCATGTGACATGGGAGGGGTTTCTCTAATGAGACTGTTCATATGCATAATTCATGTAAACGAGATGGTTGGGAGGGGGGAATTGGGGTATGGGGGGTGGTTGTTGAGTACAGCCATAATGGAAAAATGCGTACAAACACACAGTGATGTCTGAATAAAGACTTCAGTCAGTCACTGGAGCAGAGATGAAATAGAGTGAAGTTGAATTGGAGGGGAGAGGAATGGAATAGTCTGAGGTATTATTACAGCAAGGGGTGTGTTCATTTTATATCAAGACATTCAGAAGATGATGACCATTGAAATGCAGTGCTCTCTACACGTATTCTGACGTTGAACTTAAGCATGAGAATAGCATGTTATTCACCCACTATTTGTTTGGGGTGGAGATTTAAGACATTAAGGTGTGTCAGAGGTGTCTACAAAAGGACATATTCTTGACTTAATTCCACGATGAAACCATGAATTAGGTCGAGCGAATGTAGTAGGCTATAAATATATTTTTAATTGTAAGCCCTTATAATTTGCAGGGAGACCCAGGCTTTTCTCAGTTATATTTTAAATGTTGTATTATGTTCAATATTAGCCACTATCAGGAGCCACCATCAGTAATACCCACATACATTTATACTGTAACTGTCACTTAAGCAATAGGGCGCGAAGGGGTGTGGTATATGACCAACATACCACGGCTAAGGGCTGTTCTTACGAACGACGCAAAGCGGTGTGCCTGGATACAGCCCTTAGCCGTGGTATATTGATCATATACACTCTTATAAAAAAAGGGCTCTTCGGCTGTCCCCATAGTATAACCCTTTAAAGAACCCTTTTTTGGTTCCAAGTAGAACCATTGTGGGTTCCATGTAGAACCCTCTGTGGAAATGGTTCTACATGGAACCCACAATGGTTCTACTTGGAACCAAAAAGGGTTCTACCTGGAACCAAAAAGGGTTCTCCAAAGGGTTCTCCTATGGGGACAGCCAAAGAACCCTTTTAGGTTCTAGATAGCACCGTTTGTTCTAAGAGTGTGAGGTGCCTTATTGCTATTAAAAACTGGTTACCAACGTAGTTAGAGCAGTAAGAATACATGTTTTGTCATACCCGTGGTATACGGTCTGATAAACCACGACTGTTAGCGAATCAGCGTTCAGGACTTGAACCACCCAGTTTATAATTTAGGGTACGTTTCCTACATTTTGCATCATTCCATTCCATTCCTTTTGCCTTTCTTTACTTTGTCACATGCATGTAGTTTTTCCTGAGGGTTGCTAGCAATAGTGGATCATATTAGGCTAACGTGAAATTATTTTGGACATGCAGCCTTTTAAAAACATAATAGAACTCAGACCACATGTAGAAGTTTAAACCTGGGGCACGTGGGTCACGAGGACTGGACCATGGTCATAAAGTTCCATGATTAGTGAGAATAAGGGTAGATTTAGGACTATTGTTCAACCCCTATTGTCCACTTTGTTCCACCTTCCGATATCTCATGCAATGAACTTGAATATGGCTACTCTCAAGATTAAACAAACCACTGTATTTTTGTTTCATCAATATATTTTTCACCTAACACTCTGTAACAATGTATAATGTACATATTCAGCCATCCACCCATACTATGCAATGTCTTTTTATAGCTTTTTGCACTCTAGACTTCTTGTATTTTTATACTTTTTCATACTGCTGCTCTATGTATCATGTATCATGCATCTATCTATCTATCTATCTATCTATCTATCTATCTATCTATCTATCTATCTATCTATCTATCTATCTATCTATCTATCTATCTATCTATCTATCTATCTATCTATCTATCTATCTATCTATCTATCTATCTATATGTGTAAAGGCTCTCCAAACATGTTTTTTATTATTCATACATACTTCCCTGACTCTAAAATGTGCCTAAATAATCTACCAGTTGGTGCTGAAATGGAGACGTTGGTGCTTGGGGTCATTGTCTTGCTGGAAGATCCACTTCTGGCCAAGTTTCAGCCTCTGAGTCCTAGCAGAAGCAAACAGGTATTTGTCTACAATGTCCTGGTACTGGGTCAAATTCATGATGCCAGTGACCCAATGCCCCAGGACCAGGGGAAGCAAAACAGCCCCATAACATCCAATATCCATCACCATATTTGACATTAGGTATGAGGTTAATTTCTGCACATGCATAGTTTTCTCGATGCCAAACCTACCGCTGGTGTGCATGGCCAAAGACCACTATTTTCGTTTCATATGGTCATAGCACCACGCTCCAATCCAAGTGCCAAAGCCATTTAGCAAGCTCTAGCCATTTATATTTTATGGTTGATCTCAATAAAGGCTTTGTTCACAGAAACCCTTCCAAAGAGCCTATTGGCAGGGAGGTGGCGTCTAATTGTAGATTAAAATAATTCTCCAAGCTGTGGCCCTTCGACTTTTCTTTGCCTACAGAACAATCTTCCTCACTGTGCGTGGGGACAAGACACACGTGTCCTCTACCAAAATAATTTATCACTGTTCCAGATGTTTTCAACTTTTTAAATACCGCCCTAATAGTGTTAAGTGGTACACTATATATACAAAAGTATGTGGACACCCCTTCAAATGAGTGGATTTTGCTATTTCAGCCATACCCGTTACTGACAGGTGTATAGAATTGAGCACACAGCCATGCAATCTCCATAGACAAACATTGGCAATAGAATGGCCTTACTGAAGAGCTAGGTGACTTTCAAGATGGCATGTCATAGGATGCCACCTTTCCAACAAGTCAGTTTGTAAAATTTCTGTCCTGCTGAGCTGCCCCGGTCAACTGTAAGTTCAGTTATAGTGAAGTGGAAACGTCTAGGAGCAACAACGACTCAGCCGCGAAGTGGTAGGCCACAAAAAAAATGTAAAAATCGTCTGTCCTCGGTTGCAACACACACTATCGAGTTCTCTGGAAGCAACGTCAGCACAAAAACTGTTTGTCGGGAGCTTCATGAAATGGGTTTCCATGGTCGAGCAGCCGCACACTGTCACGGTGCGTAGTATTAATGGGACGGTATACGGAGCGCTGGTGCAGTGTCATCCTTTTTATTGAAAATGAGATGTCCTCACGAAGCATTTACAATTAAAAAGGAGAGTGAAAACAAAAAACACGACTACAGAAACAAAACACGGTGACTTACTTGGATGCTGCTGGCAGTGCAGACAAACAAATGAACAATGATCCACACACAGGTGGCTGTGTGTGGAGTCTAAATACTATCCCCAATCAGAGACAACGCTATACAGCTGTCTCTGATTGGGGATGATAATCTCCCTAATAATGTGTGAGAGCTTGGTTGTGTGCCTCTCTCCTCCCCTAGGTGGGAGTAAGAGGCCTTACCACAACCAAGCCCTCACAGTACCCCCCCCCTAAGGTGCGGACTCCCGACCGCACACATACAATCCCCCCTCTCCTGAAAAGAAAAAATGTCCAAAACTAGGGGGGACATGGCGGGGTACTGAGGTGGTTGCTGGTGGGGGCTCCGGTTCCGGTTCCGGGCGTGGCACAGGCTGTGAGAGTAGCTTTCCTCCTACCTCTCCGTTGCACGCCCGGTCCGGTCCGGACCCCGGCGCGGTGGTTCCCCCCTCAGTACTCCCGCCATTCACCAAGTCCTGTCTGGACCCTGGTGCGGGAGCCCTCGACCCTGGAGAGGGGCTGACAACCGGCCCTGGACTGGGCACCGGTGGAGCGGACTGCTCCGTCACTGGAGCGACGTAGACGACCGGCCCCGGACTGGGCACCGGTGGAGCGGACTGCTCTGGCACTGGAGCGGCGCAGACGACCGGCCCCGGACTGGGCACCGGTGGAGCGGACTGCTCCGGCACTGGAGCGACGTAGACGACCGGCCCCGGACTGGGCACCGGTGGAGCGGACTGCTCCGTCAATGGAGCGACGTAGACGACCGGCCCCGGACTGGGCACCGGTGGAGCGGACTGCTCCGGCACTGGAGCGACGCAGACGACCGGCCCCGGACTGGGCACCGGTGGAGCGGACTGCTCCGGCACTGGAGCGAAGCAGACGACCGGCCCTGGACTGGGCACCGGTGGAGGAGGCTCCAGGCCTTGAGCTGTGGCTGGAGGCTCCGGGCTGCTGACCTTCGCTGGAGGTGGCGGAACGCTGACCTTCGCTGGAGGTGGCGGAACGCTGACCTTCGCTGGAGGTGGCGGAACGCTGACCTTCGCTGGAGGTGGCGGAACGCTGACCTTCGCTGGAGGTGGCGGAACGCTGACCTTCGCTGGAGGTGGCGGAACGCTGACCTTCGCTGGAGGTGGCGGAACGCTGACCCTCGCTGGAGGTGGCGGAACGCTGACCCTCGCTGGAGGTGGCGGGGCGCTGACCTTCGCTGGAGGTGGCGGGGCGCTGACCTTCGCTGGAGGTGGCGGGGCGCTGACCTTCGCTGGAGGCCTCGGGCTGCTGACCTTCGCTGGAGGCCTCGGGCTGCTGACCTTCACTGGAGGCCTCGGGCTGTTGACCTTCACTGGAGGCCTCGGGCTGCTGACCTTCACTGGAGGCCTCGGGCTTCTGACCTTCACTGGAGGCCTCGGGCTGCTGACCTTCACTGGAGGCCTCGGGCTGCTGACCTTCACTGGAGGCCTCGGGCTGCTGACCTTCACTGGAGGCCTCGGGCTGCTGACCTTCACTGGAGGCCTCGGGCTGCTGACCTTCTCCGGAGGTCTCGGGCTGCTGACCTTCTCCGGAGGTCTCAGGCTGCTGACCTTCACAGGAGGCCTCAGGCTGCTGACCTTTACAGGAGACCTCAGGCTACTGACCGTCACAGGAGGCCTCGGGCTGCTGACCTTCTCCGGAGACCTCAGGCTGGATGCCGTGCCCACCCTGGGCACCGACGCAGAGGTGGTCTTCAGCCCTGCAGCTGGTCTGGCTGTCGGCCCCAGACTGGGCACCGACACGCTATGGAGCTCCTGCTCCACAGCGGGACTGAACGTCGTGCCCACCCTGGGCACCGACGCAGAGATGGTTCCCAGCCCTCTGGTGGGGCTGAACGTCGTGCCCACCCTGGGCACCGACGCAGAGATGGTTTCCAGCCCTCTGGTTGGGCTGGCTGTCGGCCCCAGACTGGGCACCGACGCGCTATGGAGCTCCTGCTCCACAGCGGGACTGAACGTCGTGCCCACCCTGGGCACCGACGCGGAGAGGGTTTCCAGCCCTGTGGTTGGGCTGGCTGTCGGCCCCAGACTGGGCACCGACACGCTATGGAGCTCCTGCTCCACAGCGGGGCTGAACGTCGTGCCCACCCTGGGCACCGACGCAGAGAGGGTTTCCAGCCCTGTGGTTGGGCTGGCTGTCGGCCCCAGACTGGGCACCGACACGCTATGGAGCTCCTGCTCCACAGCGGGGCTGAACGTCGTGCCCACCCTGGGCACCGACGCAGAGATGGTCTCCAACCACAGAGCTGGGCTGGCGACCGTCGCGGTAGCCTCCGTGCGAGGAGTAGGCATGGGGCGTACTGGACTGGGGACACGCACCATAGGTCTGGTGCGAGGAGCTGGCACGGGTCGCACCGGGCTGGAGACACGCACCATAGGTTGGGTGCGAGGAGTAGGCACAGACCGTACCGGGCTGGGGGAACGCACCACTGGTCTGGTGCGAGTAGCTGGAACGGGCTGTACCTGGCTGGGGAAACGCACCGTTGGGTCGGTGCGTTGAGCTGGCTCGGGTCGCGCCGGGCTGGGGAAACGCACTGTTGGGTTGTTGCGTTTAGCTGGCACGGGTTGCGCCGGGCTGGGGAAACGCACCGTTTGGCTGGTGCGCGGAGCAGGCGCGGGCTGTACCGGGCTGGGGAAACGCACCGTTGGCTGGGTGCGTTTAGCTGGTATGGGTCGCACCGGGCTAGTGTTGCGCACCGATGGTGTGGTGCGCTGAGTCGGTCTCCTCTTCCTCCGACTCTGGACCGGCGCTGGAGGCACCGGACTGGGAACTGGCGCTGGAGCACGACTGTCCCTGTCGTGCCTACTCCATCGCCAATCCCCATCCTGTGAGGGTTCCTCCGGGAACCCCCACGAGTGAGGGAACAGAAGCACATCGTCGTCGTCTTCCTCCGACTCCTCTCTGTACTCCCGTTCCCACGGCTGTAGGGGCTCCTCCTGGAACCCCCACGAGTGCAGTGGTCGGGGATCTTCTCCCTCGATCCCCGACCACCCCCATAGCCCCCCCCCAAAATCCGTTTGAGGGGTTTTCAGGGCTCCAGGCTGGTCCTCAACCCTAGCCCGGTGACGTGTCCTCCGTCTCCGGCGCCTCGGCTGCTCCGGACCCCAGCCTTCCTCCACCGAGCGATAATAGGAGTGTTCCTCCTCGGTAATCTTCCCCATACCGAGGAGGATATCTCCTAATGTAATCCCCCGTTGCGTCCCAGGGTGGTGGATCATTCTGTCACGGTGCGTAGTATTAATGGGACGGTATACGGAGCGCTGGTGCAGTGTCATCCTTTTTATTGAAAATGAGATGTCCTCACGAAGCATTTACAATTAAAAAGGAGAGTGAAAACAAAAAACACGACTACAGAAACAAAACACGGTGACTTACTTGGATGCTGCTGGCAGTGCAGACAAACAAATGAACAATGATCCACACACAGGTGGCTGTGTGTGGAGTCTAAATACTATCCCCAATCAGAGACAACGCTATACAGCTGTCTCTGATTGGGGATGATAATCTCCCTAATAATGTGTGAGAGCTTGGTTGTGTGCCTCTCTCCTCCCCTAGGTGGGAGTAAGAGGCCTTACCACAACCAAGCCCTCACACACACAAGCCTAAGATCACCATGAGCAATACCAAGCGCTGGCTAGAGTGGTGTAAAGCTTGCCACCATTGGACTCTGGAGCAGTGGAAATGCGTTCTCTGGAGTGATGAATCATGCTTCACCATTTGGCAGTCCGGCGGACGAATCTGCCCCAATGTATAGTGCCAACTGTAAAGTTTGGTGGAGGAGGAATAATGGTCTGGGGCTGTTTTTCATGGTCTCGGCTAGGTCCCTTAGTACCAGTGAAGGGAAATCTTAACGCTACTGCATACAATGATATTCTAGACAATTCTGTGCTTCCAACTTTGTGGCAACAGTTTGAGGAAGGCCCTTTACTGTTTGAGCATGACAATGCCCATGTGCACAAAGCGAGGTCCATTCAGAAATGGTTTGTCAAGATTGGTGTAGAAACACTTGACTGGTCTGCACAGAGCCCTGACCCCAACCCCATCTAACACCTTTGGGATGAATTGGAACTCCGACTGCGAGCCAGGCCTAATCGCCTAAGATCAGTGCCCGACCTCACTAATCCTCTTGTGGCTGAATGGATGCAAGTCCCCGTTCCAACATCTAGTGGAAAGCCTTCCCAGAAGAGTGGAGGCTGTTATAGCAGCAAAGGAAGGACTAACTCTGTTTTAATGGCCATGATTTTGGAATGAGATATTCCAAGAGCAGGTGTTCATATAAAACTTGTTTTAGCTATTGTTTTGTACCCATTGCCTGATACAGTAGGTCAACAACCATTGAGTTCTTTGCCTTTACCCATGGTGATGGATGGCAAATTTATTTTACATGCGAGTTACCTAATGTTTATACCCCAGTGAAACAGGAAGCCATGGAAAGCCACAAAACAATTCCTTAAGCTGAGAATAACTTTAAAAGGGTAGAATATAAATTTTTTATTTTGTTTGATTTTATTTATAAGAATCTTTAGGGTGCCAATAATTCTGATATAAAAAAAATTCAGAATGTTTTTTTTACTTTTTAAACAACACCTCTATATCTGTACTAGTATAAAACAATTCTCAAATTTGTATTATTTATTTTATACAGTGTTTTTTGCTAATCTTTATCAGAGGTGCCAATAATAACTGTATATTCCTGTGTGTGTCTGTGCATGCGTACATGTGTGTCAGTGCATGTGTGTGTATATTTGTGTGTGTGTGTGTGTGTACATTATATGTGGCTGTGCTTGTTTGTGTATGTCGCTTTTCACTGGACATGACAAATGTGTCGTCCCAACAGTGTGGTGTAGCTACAGTATCAAGATGCCCTCCTGCCACCTTCTCCACCTCACCCCCCTCTAACCTCCACCACCGACCTCACACCCCCCACCCTCCACCCCCCACCGCCACCTGCATAATAACCCCCTCTGTCTTCCCTGCCAGCGCCCATGTCCAAACCAAACACAACAGATCAAAAACTCGGCATGCAGATCGTGTCACGGGATAAATTATGCGCAGTGTGTCAGGTTCATACGTGGGCTTGGGCTTGCTGTCCGTGACATGTGTCAGGGAGGCCCTGCGTCTCCCTCCGAACTAATGACGTGACTCCGGGTAGCCTCCCTCCACCCCCCGCCTGCCCTTCTTCCAACCCTCCCTCCACAGCCCACCCGATCCCTCCACCCCATTCAGCACACGTTAGACAACGTGTCACTTCCAGGGGGGAAAGACCCTCTGTTTCGGGGGTATAGACGGACTATGACTGTCTGGTCCACTGTGAGCTAGGGGCTAGTGATGTGATGGCTGAGGAACTCCACATATACAACATGGCACAGTATTTTTTAACAATTCAAACCTTCTTTCTCACACAGACGTGTGTACACACAGACACACGTGCATGTGCACACTCACACACACACACACACTCTACCTTGACTTCCCACTCAAGATGGCTACATTTTTTATTTATGCTCTGTCTCTCGTTTTTTGCTTTTTGTCTTTGTATGCAAATCCTGTATGACTTGTCTGAATTATGTGTGTCTGTCCGGGCTCCTCTTTGATTCGGAGTGACTGAGGACTGCACACATGGTGATTGCCTCCACTGGGCCTAGTCTGAGCCTTGCATAAGTAATTGAGATGTCAGTATGCGTTCTCATATTCTCACAACAAAACTGTAGGAAAACATGCATTGTTGAAGGTCATTTGAATAATTCCTTAATGGAAGGGAGGCCCTTGTTTTCGGAACGCATGAAAAAGCAAATGTCAATGATCAAAATCAACCAGTATCATATCTCACTGATGCAGCAGAGGCGATTCCTGGAGCACTTTTCTATTCGCGGGGTGGTGGACTGAACGGATGGATAAGTGTCTCTGTGCATATCAAACATAACACCAAGCGCAGTGTTTTCTCAAGAGTATTTTTGTAACACAAATTGGTTGCGAGTAATTTTCTACATTGACCTCTTTGATATAAAACAGGAAGTGACAGGGACATCTCATATTCAGTGACCTCTCAAGAGGTAAATGACTATATCATACACCCACAACAGATAATGAGAAATGCATCATTAAAGATTTACTGTATATTTTTTATACATTTGGGGTCTGACAACGTGTCCCCTGGCACCACTATTGAGGAGATCCTCTACATATATTTATCTTTCTATTATTATACTGGAAATATCACAGAAATTATATTTTGATATTTATTCTATATTTGTGACTTGTTTCAAGAAGCTAGGTGTATGTCCCACGTCACTATTTCACACCACAGAAAGTCGTTGCAAATCAAAGCGTACTGTTCGCTAGCTAGCGAACGTTAGCTTGCTGGCTCGCTAGCTAATGTTGCTGGCTTGCTAGCTAACATTACGTGTATGATGATCTCCCAAGTGGCGCAGTGGTCTAAGACACTGCTTCTCAGTGCTAGAGGCGTCACTACAGACAACCTGGTTCAAATTCAGACTGCATCACAACCGGCTGTGATTGGGAGTCCCATAGGGCGGCGCACAATTGGCACAGCGTCGTCCGAATACTATTTGTATCTCAGAAGGCCATTGCATTTCTAGTTATAGCCTAATGTTAGCTAGCTATCTAACATTCCTGCATGGTGGCTAGTTATGACAATCTGTTTGTACTGTAGCTATGGGTTGGGATTATGATTAATTGCTAGCTAGCTACATGTCTAAACAAAAGACTTGCAAGAGAATGATTACATGACCCATCAAGTTAGCCAGGTGTGTCTGGCGGTGATTATGGCCATCTATTGTATTTCATAAACATGTGCACATGTCTACACAATAGTGAGCCCTCCATTAAGCTAGATTTGGCTGGGGGGTGGTTATAGTATTGTCTGGGTCGGCATCATCTAATTAATATAAAATATTTATACAATATTTGTATCTAGACACCTTCAAAGTCAGATTAGGATATAGGCCAAGGACTAGATAAAGTGTATTTCTACCTGGAGTTATTCCTTATTGTAAGATACTACTTTTACCACTTTTAGTCTTGAACTCTTTGGTTGTTTACTACACTGCCTTACTTACTGTGTTTAACACACAGTCCAAAACTCTGTGGCCTTTTGCAAAACAGTAAATGCACATTCAAAATGTAGATGTCTTCTCAAAACATAAATACATCAAAACTATATTATACCGTCAAAATTGACTTCAATGCAAAACCTAAAATACTCGTGGTTCTCACCCCCTTCCATAGATTTACATAGTAATTATGACAACTTCCGGAGGAAGTCCTCCAACCTATCAGAGCTCTTGCAGCAAGAACTGACACCCAATCAATGGATCAGAGAATGAATCTAGTACTCTGAAAGCATAAGCTACAGCTAGCTAGCAGTGCATAACATTTGGTGAGTAGTTGACTCAAAGAAAAAGACAATAGTTGAACAGTTTTTAACAAATATGTATATTTAAAAAGGAAGTAGAAGCGAAAGAGAGAGCAAGAGAGAGAGAGATTTTTTCCAGCTTTGCTTACTTAGCTAGCGAATGCAGCTAGCTAGTTTAGCCTACTCAAACACCTGGGTAAAACAGAAAGGGATGCTATGTTAGCTAGCTGGCTATGGCTATCCAACACTGGAACTCTTCCAAGTCAAGGTAAGCTTTTGGTTGTATTAATTTATTGCCACTGGGGCCTGTTGTGACGTTAGCTAATATGGTGATAACGATTCAGGCTGTGTGTAGCGGTTAGCAGGTTATGATATGAAGGTTTGGCATGGAACTGAAGTACACAAGCGAAGGGAAAAGGTGAAAGAAGGAGAGCGAGTAGATACGAGAAGGAATTATACAACGGTCAAAGGGATCATGCTGTTTGTATGTGGTTGCTATGAAAGGGAACAGTGTTTGTGTGTGATCAGGGGTGTATTCCTTCAGCCGATTCTGTTGAAAAACGGAACGAAAGGGGGATAAACATACACTACATGACCAAAAGTATGTGGACACCTGCTCGTCGAACATCTCATTCCATTACATCATGGGCATTAATATGGAGTTGGTCCCCCTTTGCTGCTATAACAGCCTCCACTATTCTGGGAAGGCTTTTCACTACATGTTGGAACTTGCTTCCATTAAGCCACAAAAGCATTAGTGAGGTCGGGCACTGATGTTGGGCGATTAGGCCTGGCTGGCAGGTGTCCGATGGGCTTGAGGTCAGGGCTCTGTGCAGGCCAGTCAAGTTCTTCCACACTGATTTCTTGTGCTTGTGCCGACGTTGCTTCCAAAGGCAGTTTGGAAATCGGTAGTGAGCGTTGCAACCGAGGACAGACGATTATTACGCTCTTCAGCACTCGGCAGTCCCGTTCTGTGAGCTTGTGTGGCCTATCACGTCGCGGCTGAGCCGTTGTTGCTCCTAGACTTTCTACTTCACAACAGCACTTAGAGTTGACCGGGGCAGCTCTAGCAGGGCAGAAATTTGACAAACTGACTAGTTGAAAGGTGGCATCCTATGAAAGTTCCACGTTGAAAGTCACTGAGCTCTTCAGTAAGGCCATTCTACTGCCAATGTTTGTCTATGGAGATTGCATGGCTGTGTGCTCAATTCTATACACCTGTCAGAAACGGGTGTAGCTGAAAATGCCCATATACTTTTACATATACAATGTACCTGAATGAGTTTGCAACTGTTGGACTAATGATTTCACCCTAGATCAGCTAGCTAGATGCAGGCAAGAGTGTGCAAGGCGGTACTGAACGTGTCAATGTCACTTTGATTACTCAAGTTTCTATCGACCTGTGCATCTACGTTGTAAACTTTCATTTGAAGGCTAGGTTGTAGCAACCTCATGATGGGTATAGGGTAATTTTGAGTATTATGTAGTACCCTAAACCTGTCAATGAGCTGGGTGAATAGAATATGAATGACATTCGTCCAATATGCTCTAATAGAAATAAGGCCAACTCTCATCTTAATAAAGGGCACCGACCACCACTGTATTACAATGATGGGGTGATGCGCAGCGGTCTAAGGCACTGCATCTCAGTGCTAGAGGTGTCACTACAGACACCCTGATTCAAATCCAGGCTGTATCACAACCGGCTGTGATTGGGAGTCCCATAGGGTGGCGCATAATTGGCCCAGCGTCGTCGGAGTTTGGCCGGTGTAGGCCGTCATTGTAAATAAGAGTTTGTTCTTAACTGACTTGCCTAGTTAAATAAAGGTTAAATAAACATTTAATTTATTGTTCTGCTATAGATACACTGTACGTGTCAAAACAGATCCAAAATATGCGAATAACCAACGAACAAAACAACACCTTCCCTTCTTAGCAGAAAGTCGGAAAGATGTCAGAGGAGGGGAGGATGTTTAGTTAAACCTCATACCTCATCCCCAAGATGGAGAAACATTTCATCTTCAGCATTTCGTCTGGGCATGTGATGGATGAAAGGGCTTGGTGATACACACCTGCAGTCCTCATCCAGGCAGGCTAAGAGATCATAACTAAAGACATGGCAGACAAAGATTATCTCCAACATCCGTTATAGCTGCATGTGTCAGCCACCATCATTCTGCAAAGACAACTTTGTCACATCTCCCTCCTACACCAACATAACCTTGCCATCTAAAACAACTGCACTATTCTTGACACTAATGTGGCATTTTACAAGGGCACTTCAGTGGCAAACTGCAGATGTCCATTACATCCAGCTGAAGGAAGCAGTGTGACTGCAACATGAAGGACTCCATTGCGTTACAACACCATGAAACACCAGGGAGTGTGTTCAGGGTGAATCAATGATACAGAAGACTGATCAGCAACATTGGCTATGCAAGGAAACTCAACTAGAGAGTGACATTTACTGTCATAATCTTAAACAAACTATTTCTGTTGTGAACTGTATTCAAATTGAAGCAGGCGAAGCAAATGTCAGATCAACATAGAATTTGGCAATGGATTGAGAAAAGGAAACAGCATTGTTTAGCCCTCTTTCACATTACGCAAACACACGTCGATAACTTCCAAATTCAACGTTGACAATAGCTGCTCATATCAGGAGACAAACAGATTGTCCCCATGTTCACTTCAGATGTGGTACAAAGTCACCTTTTGTCTGTGTTGGTTTTGTTCTGCTGATACTCTCAGGCATTGTATTGCTGGGTTTGTGGTATTTTGAGGGGGTATTAAAGTGTACGTGAAGCGCACAGAGTTCAAGGCTTTAAGCGCCTGGTATTGGGATCCTCTGCTGCTTGTCTTTGTTTAAGGGGGAGCAACTCTGCTCTATCTGCCGCCGGTAACCGGTAACATATTCACTGGGAAGACAGTCCATAGACACATGGACCAAGAACCACTTGTTTTCATATCATACAACTGTAGGCATAGAGGTGTGTGTGTGTGTGTGTTCATGCGTGTGTGTGTGTGTGTGTGTGTATGTGTTCGTGCATGTATGCGTGTGTTTGTGCACGTGTGTGTGTGTGTTCATGCGTGTGTGTGTTTGTGCATACGTGTGTGTGTGTGTGTGTGTTTGTGCATACGTGTGTGTGTGTGTGTGTTTGTGCATACGTGTGTGTGTGTGTGTGTGTTTGTGCATACGTGTGTGTGTGTGTGTGTTTGTGCATATGTGTGTGTGTGTTTGTGTTTGTGCATACGTGTGTGTGTGTGTGTGTGTGTTTGTGCATACGTTTGTGTGTGTGTGTGTGTGTGTGTGTGTTTGTGCATACGTGTGTGTGTGTGCGTGTGTGTTTGTGCATACGTGTGTGTGTGTGTGTGTTTGTGCATACGTGTGTGTGTGTGTTTGTGCATACGTGTGTGTGTTTGTGTTTGTGCATACGTGTGTGTGTGTTTGTGCATACGTGTGTGTGTGTGTGTTTGTGCATACGTGTGTGTGTGTGTGTGTGTTTGTGCATACGTGTGTGTGTGTGTGTTTGTGCATACGTGTGTGTGTGTGTGTGTTTGTGTTTGTGCATACGTGTGTGTGTGTGTGTGTGTGTGTGTTTGTGCATACGTGTGTGTGTGTGTGTGTGTTTGTGCATACGTGTGTGTGTGTGTGTGTGTTTGTGCATACGTGTGTGTGTGTGTGTGTGTGTTTGTGCATTCGTGTGTGTGTGTTTGTGCATATGTGTGTGTGTGTGTGTGTGTGTGTGTGTGTGTGTGTGTGTGTGTGTGTGTGTGTGTGTGTGTGTTTGTACATACGTGTGTACACAACGTGCGGAATACAAGAGCTTAGTTCTATAATACACCTTGAAGGGGATTTATTGCCCCTGTGAGGAATCAGATGCAGTCATACAGTAACGAAAACATGGCAATACACACTTCCCTATGCATTTGAACTCTTGAGATCCGATAGAATATACCTTTACATTTAGGGAACATTTCCCTAAAGGCTACAGGTTATAATTCTTAGTGATTGTTCTCCTGTTATAGTAGAGGCAGCAGAGAAGTTGATATGTTCCCCTTCACGTAATGTTACAAAGCCCAGGTAATATTTAGTTATTCTGTCTGTGCCCCTTCTCTACACCCAACCTCTGTCTGCTTCTCCTGTACATAATGGTCCGATCCCTGGGAGGAAGTCGGCATTTACTAATACAAAACCTTGAGGAAATCCCTACGAGTCCTCAGGGTGCACGTTTCTGCGCGCCCAAAACACAAAAGCTATGCAAATCGGCCCAGACTGTGTTTATCTTCCCTTAGGTTTCGGTTTGCATCGGCGGGAACCAGCATTGTGCCCCTGCGCTGCGATTATCGCACGTCATTTACATAGAATACGCTCAGGAAACAGCGTGCTGATCTCTAACAAAGCAGGGAGAGAGTCTCTATCTGCTCAACAGACAGCGATCTGACAGCAGAGCAGAATTACAGGTTTAGCTGTAGGGTATTAAACCGACAAAAACCTACAAGGTTTTTCCTTTGCATTGAACAGTATCTCCTCAAAGTGTTTCTTGTTTATCTGCACTGTTTGTTTTATAACCCAACTCCCCTTCCAGGAAAACTGCATCTTCATTCCGGTTAATCTTCACTCTCTGCGTTTCCTTTGTCACCGAATCCATGTAGTACATATGAAGGTGCAGCTGGATCAAAAAGGTGTTTACTTTTCACAAAGACTTACTAATGTGTGCGTTTGTGTGTGTGTGTGTGTGACAGTGATTGGCTGAGCACACTCTGCCAATACAACACGTTTTGAGAATGAGGAAAAAGCAATAATCATACTGTTGTGTCCCTCCGCTGATACAAAATCTAGTTAGTACCCAGTCTGAAATGTGAGACCTGAGAGATCAAATTCTTGATGGTGCCGTTTCTGCTAGATGAGCATGTCTTATGTGAGACTGTTAAACTACAGCAAAGGTCAAACAAAGGTCACTTCCCACTGGGCACAGACGTCAATTCAACGTCTATTCCACGTTGGTTCAACGTAATTTAATTGACATTACACGGAAACAACGTTGATTCAACCAGTGTGTGCCAAGTGGGTTGATACTATGATTCATCTATTCCATTCATTCTTGTAAGTTTGCTGAGTGACATTATCAAGAGAAACTCATATGATAGTATAGTTTCAGTCCAAAATAGTCATTGCGCAAAATCTTAATTGTGTTACTTATCGAGTTGCTCAGAGTCGACAGTCAGCAGTCTGGATCAAATGGAATAGACACCCATCTGACTCGTTTCCAGGAAGTATATTCATTCTCATCATGAAGACAACACTGATTCTTTCAGTGCAGACACTCCAAAGGCCAGTCACAAGCTTAGCATGGGGCTCACAGCACAATAAACACCCTTACGGCTTATCATCGTCACCATCAGTCATCAGTCCGTGGTATGTCACTAGGTCTTTTTACAGACTTTAACATTATCTTTAGACATCTTTATGTGTATCAATAAATAAAAAAAGCGTATGTTATTTTGTGTGTACTGTACATGTAATATATCATTTTATGTAATATGTTATAATATAATGTTGCACCTTATATAACCTTGTAAACAGAGAACGTTGTGCAAGGTGAGTATTTAGTTACAGTATTTCATCTGAGCACCTGTGTGTTGTTTTATTTTCTTCACCAGAAAATGGTGTCTATGTACTTCCATGCGAAATGAACACACAATCACAAATGCATGACTGTTAACAAGAACTGTTTGAGATTTATTTTACAATTGAGAAAAAACAAAATGAAAACAAATTAATCGGTGCTAGAAATATTTTTTTTACAATATCATTGATAAAACATTGAAATGTATAGTCAGTGTGCATCGCTAAATAATTTTTTCACACCATATCATGCATCAAATTGGATGCAAGTATAATTAAAATCCTTTCTGTAAACCAAGCCAAAGAAGCTAAATTCTTATTTCTTAAAAAATGACATTTTTGTGGATCTACAGTATATATCTATATACACAATGTTTTTATTTTTTATACTTTTTTTTTTTTTTTTTTTACATAAAATGTTGATATAAAAGTTGCACACACCTTTAAGTACAAAGAATGTTGAGCTGTTGCAAATGGCAAGATATGTCTTAGGGAGTTTGACATTTCACTGCGAGTCACTTACACGTAAAGGACTGTTCTTTTTATGGTTGAATTCAAAGCGGCATAATTTAGAAAGAGGAGCTTGTAACAAACCATTCAATTTGAAAATTACTATAAGTGATACTTCACATAAAAAAAAATGTTTTGAGCAAACTTGCATACTGTACGGCCATTCATTTTCACTGATTGATATGTAACCGGAAGCAGCATTTCAATTACTCCGAATGTTTACATTATCTGTTTATTTTTGTAATACACTGACAGATTTCTGAGCAGGCCATTCATTATCAAAGATGTTGCAATGTGACAAGAACCGGGAGAAGAAAAATAATTTATCTTTCAAATTAAACAGATTTAGACAAATGCATAATATCTTAAAACATGTTCTCTTTACAAATAAAATTTTAAACATCTATAAGGTGCTACGTCAGTCTTTCAAGGGGTTCTTCCATTCTTTTGGTGTGTACAATTAATTTTCACCTTCTTCATATCAAGTATTGTACAGTTTTCTTTTCCCCCTAATTCATTTTCCGGTCACCACTTTAGTCACCAATGAAACAGTAGTTGTTGTTTTTTTTTTTTATGAAAAGATAAAAAAAACTTGTGTTTAACCTTGGTTCACTAAAATACATGCACAGATCAGACAAATAGCATATAAATACATTACAAAATAAGTGTTAAAAAAGCTTGGCCAAAAAAACATTAAAGACATGGTCCAGTCAGGCAGTTTCACAACGAAAAATAAGACTGATTTCTGGCGGCTCAGTTCGGCACAGTGCAGTAACTGTGAACAATGTTATTTTAGTGCAATGAAATTCTGGTCAGTTACACAGCCGTCTTTCTGTCTGTTTATCGGTCTCTTCCCTCAGCTCCAGACCCCTCTACTACTTCTCCAGCTTCTCAAGAGCAGTGACGAACACCAGGTGATCCTCTGGTGACTTGCCGTGGGTCTTGCTGAGGTGCAGTTTGACTGCGTGCTTGCTGACGAATGTCCGATTGCAAAGCCTGCACTGGTAAACTGAGCCAGTGTCGTCATCTGGCGCGGTCAGGGATGCCAGGGTGCTGCCAAAAGTCATTTTGTCTGTGATCACCTTGGAGGCAGCCTGCTGCTCCCGTAGGTGCTCATTGGACAGCTTGGACAGGTCCTTCAAGCTGAACCCCAGGTGAGACTCCAGGTGGCTGATGTAGGCGGACGCAGTCCTGAACTGGGAGGCACAGTCACCACAGAGGAACACAGGCTGGCAGGAATCCATGTTCTTCAGGAACTTGGTCCCGCCAGTCCGCCGGAGCTGGTACTTGACGTTGGCCAGCCAGTGAGAGATGGTAGTCATGGAGAGGCCTGTGAACTTGCAGATGTGGACCCGCTCTTGGGGGCCAAGGTCCGTCATGGCGTAGCGGCCCTCCGGGGTCTCCCGCAGGCTAGAGCAGAATTGAGCCTGGAGGATGAGGAGGTGCTGGGGGTTCCAGTTGGACTGCCGCCCTTTCCTTTTCTGGACCGGGGAGAGGTCCTCCAGAGCATCCTCGAACGCACTCCCGTCTGCGTCCGACTTCTCTGAGATGGATGACGGGGTGGAGGACTTGGGCGTCAGCCTGCCTGTAAGGTTCTTCACCATGTCTGAGATGTCCATCAAAGCATTCTCTCTCAGAGGAGAAGAAATGTCAGACAGAGACAGGCTGGACATGATGGGTTTGTTACCATTGATGCTGCTGTTGCTGTTGATGACAGTGCTGCTGCTGCTGCTGTTGTTGTTGTTGTTGGTGTTATTGTTGTTGTTGTTGTTGTTGCTGTTTTTGGACTTCCTCAGGTCCATAGGCTGGTCATTACTCTCGTACTGGTAGTAGCGGTTGATGGGCTCGGCTTGCTTGGCCTGAGTCTGGTTGAAGCCTGGTTTCTCCATCATGCTGTTGCTGATCTTGTAGAGCATGGCCAGCGGGTCGCCCGCAGGGCTGATGGGCTTGGAGGCCTTGCCCAGGTGGGTGTTCATGATTGACTGAAGTGCACTGAGGGGGTTAATGAAAGGCCTCTCTGGTGAGTGATTGGTGATGATGCCAAAGCTGTTGGTGCCGTTGGTAATGGGTGACTGGCGAGTCTCTGGGATGTTCTTTGAATGGCTGTGTTGGTTGTCTACCAGGCTCTCTTTGGGCTCCTTCTTGCAGACGAGCTCTGACTCCACATTTCCAGGGCTGCTGTTCCTCACAAGGGGCTTCCTGATGGTGAGGTCATTGGGAGCTGAGTTTTGGTCCCTCTGCTCTTTCAGTACAGGAGATGGCGACTTGGCGGAGGATGGATGCCTGTGGCAGTCCAAGCTGACCATCTTCTCCTCTTTCTCTTTCTTCACAGCAGCAGCAACTGCTTTCCCTGTGACCTTTTCCACCAGCTCTTCCATGGCAGTAACGTTGCTCCTCTGAGAGGGCGGAGATGCAGGGCTCCTGGGGGAGTGGATCACTGAGCCCGAGTCCTGGTTCACCAGGCCGCGGAGCCCGCTGTTGAACACTGGCTGGATCTGCACGCTCTGGACCGAGGAGTGCAGTGCTGCATGCTTCATGTGGCCCTGGAGCTGGTAAGCAGCGTGGATGCTGGGGTAACCACCACCCCACTGAGGCGTGCCCGTCTGGGCCTTGCTAATGGCACTGGTCACAGTGTTCTCCAGGGACTTGAGGATGTCCAAACCTCCTTTAGGAGCCTCCTCCAGGTCCTCCTCTGTCAGATACTTATACGAACCAGCGTTCACCTCAGTCTTCTCACCTGGCTCTTCCTTCTCCTCTTTGATATTTTTCTCCCTGGGTTCGCTCGCCTCCATCCTCTCGTCTTCCGGTTCTCTCTTTTCGTCAGAGCCACAGGAGAGCGCAGGTGAGACAGGCTGAGATTTGACGCTGGGGACGGGAAGCCTGGTGGTGGTGGGTGGCAGAGGGATGGATTGGATCTTCTCCTCCACCACTGGGTCAAACACTAGCTGCTTGCCCTTTTTTGAGGCGGAGTTGGTGACCTTGAGGAAGTGGCCCGTGACCATCATGTGGGCAGTCAGCTGCTGCAGTGTATCATGGGAGCTCCCGCACTCCATGCACTTCAGGATCTGGGCCTTACGAGCCTCGAACTGCCAAGTGTAGCTGGCACCGTTCTGATAGCCGTATCGGTTGTTGGGTGTGACATAGGGGTTTGTTGTGGACTTAGGTTCTTTCCCAACGTCCCCTTGGGGCATGTAGCCACCACTACCATGGAAAGAGTCTGGGGAGCATGGGGATAACAGGGTGTCCTGGAGAGCTCGTTTTTTGGCAGAGGGCATCAGTTTAGTGGCCAGGGCTGGCACCGGTTCTTTGAGAGGCACTTTCTGGTAATGCTTGGTCTTGATCATGTGGACGCTCAGGTCCTGCAGAGACTCGAAGGAGTGGCCGCAGTACATGCACTTGAGCACCTTCTGAGCATCCTCTTTACCCTCCATCTCCATCAGGGAGCGCTTGCGGGGCTTGGACCAGCGCTTGCCCCGCTCCTCATCCTTGTCCTTGTTGTCGTCGCGGTAGTGGCCCGACTCGTTCATGTGGACCGTGAGCCCCACCAGCGTGTCGTAGGCGCCGCTGCAGTCTTTGCAGCGGAACTTGCTGGCGCCGGTGAAGACGGAGCCGTAGAGCTTGTTATTCTGCCGGTAGAGCTGCACCGTGCTGAACAGGCTGGGCTCTGGCAGCAGTTGGTAGGGGGTATGTTGGAGGGTCTTAGCCAAGGCTGCCTGGTGCCAGTCATAGGCCACAGCCCCACCGTTACTAGCACCACCACCGCCGCTGCCACTGCTAGTCCCACTGTTGCTACTAATGGAAGTAGCCGCGGTGCCGTTTGAGCTGCCACTGCTTGTGTGGTGGTTGGCGGTAGTTCTTCTCCCATTGTGGTGGTGGCTGCTAGTGTTGCTGTTCTCACGGTGATCGTTGTTGCGTGTGGTGGTAGTGTTGGGGCTGGTGGCGGTGGGGATGGCACCAGCAGTAGCCGGCGTGGCTTTCATGATGTCCATGGCAATGCTGGACCAGGAGGCATCTGAGATCAGGTTTGCATAAACAGCTTTCATCTGAGCCAGGCTGTCCCTCAGGGAGAGGCCATTGGTCGGGCCAGAGGGGAGGGGGGCTTCCTCCCTCTCATGGCCATCCCTGGAGGAGGTGCTCTTGAAGTCTGTGAGCCGGTCGCTGGCATCGCTAAGCGGGGAGCCGTATCCAGCGTCTGGGTTGGTGCCGTTGCTGAGAGGAGAGGCCCGGTAGCTGGGTGGCTGGCCTCCCTCCTCTTCTTCGTTGCAAAGGTACGCAGTGTCCTCCCCGTTCAGTGACAGCCCGTCATCCTGCAGGTGTTCATCATCGACTGCTCCTGCCTTAAACTCTTCCTCGGGTGAGTACGCTGGAAGAAAAAGAGAAAAGAGAAAAAGGAGGTCAGCAAAGTGAAATAAAAGATTTACAATGCACTTCCAGGACCACTGACAAAACATTGTGATGAATAATCTGTGGCAGGAAATATGGGCTTTTATCTGTGTGTGTGTGTGTGTGTGTATATGCATGCGTCTTTGAGTGTCAGTGATGAAAAACACCTAGTTTGTAGAGAGAAAAAAAAAAAAAGACACTAAAATCCGGACATTTCCTTTCTTTACTCCGAATTACATTGCCCATGCCTGCTGTTACCTAGGATATCGCTAACTGATAATAAAGTGTTAGACAGCTCCTCCTCACCTTCTCCCCCATGCCTGACCTTTAAACCCAATCATCCACACACACACACACACACCCACACACACACACACACACACACACAGTGAACTTCCCTTTATTTAGTCATTCACATGGTGAATGAGGAGGGAGAGAATCAAAACAGGCATTCTGGGGATGTTGCAGCATCTCCTTCACCCACACTCATGTGCCAAAGGCCACTCTCACTGAGTTAATAAATACAATTATATTAAAAACCAGACAGTAATAAAATAAAACTGTCAAGTCATCTCTACAATGTAAAATAGGGTAGTGGCACTTGACTGTCTCTGTTATGTTTGACAGCTAATTGAGAGGCCCGGAAGTGGATATGGGTCATACAATACATGGGGTTCTGTATTATTTTCCTTGACGCATACATTATGTAAACAACATGATAAAAAGCATGAGATGAAATTAAAGAATGCACAGGATAGAGAAGTGGAGAAAAAAATGTAAACATAATGTGAGAGAATGAGTGTGTCTGCGAGCAAGTAGAACGCAGGAGAGACAGGAGGCAGGGGAGAGCTGGTGAGCAAGAGAGCTAGGCAGAGGTGGGGGGGGAGAGAAAGAGAGAGTAAAAAGAGGTGGAGGGAGGGAGAGAGAGACGGAGCGAGGGAGGGAGACAGGAAAGACGGCCCCCTCAGTTCTCCCTTTATCTTCTTCCTCCATGGTGAGATGTGTGTCCTAGATGCCAGTATCAGTCTCTCCTGATGAAACAGATGTGCTGTCAGCTTCAAACAGCACGCTAACCTGTCATATCATAATCTAAGTGGACATAATACCTGATATATGTACACTGGCACCATTTACTGCTGCCTGAGAGGAGGGGGAAAAGACGAGCAGCTGCATACAGAAGTGTGTGTGTGTGTGTATGTGTGTGTGTGTGTGTGTGTGTGTGTGTGTGTGTGTGTGTGTGTGTGTGTGTGTGTGTGTGTGTGTGTGTGTGTGTGTGTGTGTGTGTGTGTGTGTGTGTGTGTGTGTGTGTGTGTGTGTGTGTGTGTGTGTGTGTGTGTGTGTGTGTGTGTGTGTGTGTGTGTGTGTGTGTGTGTGTGTGTGTGTGTGTGTGTGTGAGTGTACCCGCATTGGTGTTCATATATGTACGTTTTAATACGGTCACATTCGACACAAAGGCCCTAACGTTGTCTATAGCTTTGTATTTTCTGTCTGTGACTGATACGTCCTTCTCTCCAAACCAGCCACATACTGTATTCTCCTCATTCTTTTGATTCCTGACAGGATTTGGAGGGAAACGCGCGTAGCACAGGAGAACCTGGCTGTGTTTCAATCCCACTGACAGACAGAAGCTGAGACAGTTCCTAAAACTATGAAAATCCCTATCACAGCAGATTAGCATTAGCTGTATACTGTACTAACTCTAACCGTAAGACGTTTCCCCGTTATTATGCCAGCCTTCCCCTCTCCAACGGCCAACCTGTGCTTGAAAAGAAAGAGGACCATGAAATCATACAGTAAAATGGCTATTCAGTCATCACTAGCCTTTGATCGGTTCCAGTGAACCCATGTGAATGACTATGTCCACATCATCGGCGCCAAAAACAGCATTTTGGAAGCCCCACAAATCTAGAGAATGAAAGGGGGAATGGAACGGAAGAAAAATATCTGTGAGTGAATGACAAAATGCAGGCCGAGGCAGGGAGGGGAGGGGCAGGGAATGGTGAACGACAGGACATGAAGGAAACCCTTTGACGATTGCTGTCAATCAGTTCTTATCCCCTCATGTTGTCATGGAAACAACAAAGAGAGGGAAATAAAAGTCTGCAGACAAAAGAACGGTATAAAACATCTGTAAAATCCCAGGTTGGAAAGCGGAAGGCTTCAGAAACCATGAATATGGGATCTTATGATGAAATTTAGCCTAGGTAGTGGATTACGAAACATAAAATCTATATCTTTTGACGCAGTGATTCGCAAGCAGATGGCAACACCAACAAAATAAAGAAAAAAACTAACCAAACATAGAAACAGCTTTATCAGTTCAGCCATTCATGAAACCCGATCGAACACAACGACTCGAAATCCGACTGGTGACCGAATCACGCCTCCTCAATGTGTCCTAGACCTAGACATACATATGAGGGGAGACGGGAGCGAGGGGAGGGGTTTGGCGTGCCGTCCCTGGTGGTTAAGCTTGCCGAGCGGGTGATGGCTGCGAGCGGGACCATCTGCACGGGCGTAAAGGCGCCTGTCACTTCTGCTCCAGGACGCCTCGACGTCAAGGGGACAGGTGGTGGCGCGGCCAGGATGTGTACGAGGCCTGTGCTGTCACAAACGGCCCGGGATCAAGCCACGCCATGTCACCGCAACACACACACACACACGCGTACTAAACATCATCAACACCGCGGAAGATCTACATTGTTTTGAAAAAAGTGGTTAGTGGATAGTCCATCTATATTATGCGCAACAAACCGTATCAATAGCAGTGAGATGTCAACTGCACGTCTGTGGACTTGTAACCGGGAAGCTTTAACTGTTACCAAACAAAGTCAACCCTAGTTTTGTCTCACGTTAGGGGGTTTCCAGATGTGTGTAGTCTTGTTGGAGAGTAGACAGACAGACAGAAAGAGACAGAGAGACACCGGGGTTTAGACGGTGTTATGATTAATGAGGGTGACGGTGTTCCTTTTCGCTCTGTACCGTCTCAACATAACGTTAGGGCTGGAGGTGAAACACACTATTCTGTTTGATTTGATTTGGGGAATGGTAACAAATGAAATGGTATCACATGCATATCAGCGTTTTAGCGGAGAGCAGAGGCTCGGCGTCATATCATTTCTACTCAAACTTTTGGCGTCTCGGCCTGGCCCTTCTGTTTGGTGTTTTTGTTGTCTTTGTCCATTTGGCCGCTGTCAAACCCAAAACAAAACAGATAAGAAAAGCAGAGAGGAGATGAAACGAGAGAGGGAGAGAGAGGGAGGGAGAGAACGGGGGATGAAACCAGTCAGTTACTCCGCCATCCAACCCTAATCTCCCGTCCCCAACACCCATCCTATTTACTTACACACATTTCTCTATTTATCTGATGTGATTTTGGGAAGAGGGGTGCAATCACCGCAGTCATTTGCGCCACTAATGTCCAATCCTGGCCCCCTTCACTCATGTGATTTAGGCTGGTGTTGGAGTGGGCTAGTGGGGGTATGGGGAGCTGTGAGGGAGCTGGGGGCCAGGGGCCATTTATCCCACGCTCTAATGGGAAACTGGCAGTCTTATTCCTTCCTCTACATTCTGTTTGTCACCGCGCTCCTCCATTACAGTCCTCTCAGCCCTGATGGCTTTGGACAGGAGCTGATCAAAAAGCCATCGCTTGACCTACGCGCCGTGGCAGCCCCGACGAGACGACTCGCGCCAGCCAGAGAGAGAGAGAGCGAGAGAGAGGGATGAGATAGAGAAGAGGATGAGTGTATGTGAAGGGGATGGAGTGGAGGGGTGGAGGGTGATAGCTCCTCGGACCGGGACAAGAGGGGAGGGGGGGGGTTGTAAATAAAATGACATTATTATTTATTCTGTCCCGTCATGCAGAAAACCCAATTATGGTAATGTCTGCTGCCGGCCCGCCGTGTCAGAGAGAGGGAGAGCAGACAGAGAGCATGCTGGGTGGCGGATTCCTCTGGAGCGGCTAATGTGAGAGAGCAGTGGCCTGCCTGCATGTCGGTCTGCCCACCAAGGCCCTCCCCTCCCCTCCCCTCCCCTGACGGTACACTCTTAGAAAAAAAATGTTCCAAAAGAGTTATTTGGCTGTCCCCGTAGGATAACTCTTTTTGGTTCCAGGTAGAACTATTTTGGGTTCCATGTAGACTCCTCTGGGGAAAGGGTTCTACATGGAACCAAGAAGGTTCTTCAAAGGGTTCTCTTATGGGGACAGCCGAAGAAGCCTTTTAGGTTCTAGATAGCACCTTTTTTTCTAAGAGTGTAGGCACAGAGGTACACAACAGCAGGCAGACATCTGGGCCTGGCACCCTCCATGATACAGTTAGTTGTATACAGGACCCTATAGAGAAGGCTACATGTAGGATGTGTAAGAAAGAATGGATATGTGCTGTAAGTGTCTGGAGTCGACCATCTTACCTAAAACGTAGAGGTAAAAAAGTGAAATATAGAGAAATCAAAAGATATAGGATAACTATCAATTCCTGCAATACATTATATGTTTCCCTTGCATCGTCCTAACATCCTAGTCCTAACATCTAGTCTGGAGATGTGAGTTATATACAGTGGGGAGAACAAGTATTTGATACACTGCCGATTTTGCAGGTTTACCTACTTACAAAGCATGTAGAAGTCTGTAATTTTGATCATAGGTACTCTTCAACTGTGAGTGACGGAATCTAAAACAAAAATCCAGAAAATCACATTGTATGATTTTTAAGTAATTAATTTGCATTTTATTGCATGACATAAGTATTTGATACATCAGAAAAGCAGAGCTTAATATTTGGTACAGAAACCTTTGTTTGCAATTACAGAGATCATACGTTTCCTGTAGTTATTGACCAGGTTTGCACACACTGCAGCAGGGATTTTGGCCCACTCCTCCATACAGACCTTCTCCAGATCCTTCAGGTTTCGGGGCTGTCGCTGGGCAAAACAGACTTTCAGCTCCCTCCAAAGATTTTCTATTGGGTTCAGGTCTGGAGACTGGCTAGGCCACTCCAGGACCTTGAGATGCTTCTTACGGAGCCACTCCTTAGTTGCCCTGGCTGTGTGTTTCAGGTCGTTGTCATGCTGGAAGACCCAGCCACGACTCATCTTCAATGCTCTTACTGAGTGAAGGAGGTTGTTGGCCAAGATCTCACGATACATGGCCCCATCCATCCTCCCCTCAATACGGTGCAGTCGTCCTGTCCCCTTTGCAGAAAAGCATCCCCAAAGAATCATGTTTCCACCTCCATGCTTCACGGTTGGGATGGTGTTCTTGGGGTTGTACTCATCCTTCTTCTTCCTCCAAACACGGCGAGTGGAGTTTAGACCAAATAGCTCTATTTTTGTCTCATCAGACCACAAGACCTTCTCCCATTCCTCCTCTGGATCATCCAGATGGTCATTGGCAAACTTCAGACGGGCCTGGACATGTGCTGGCTTGAGCAGGGGACCCTTGCGTGCGCTGCAGGATTTTAATCCTTGACGGCGTAGTGTGTTACTAATGGTTTTCTTTGAGACTGTGATCCCAGCTCTCTTCAGGTCATTGACCAGGTCCTGCCGTGTAGTTCTGGGCTGATCCCTCACCTTCCTCATGATCATTGATGCCCCACGAGGTGAGATCTTGCATGGTGCCCCAGACCGAGGGAGATTGACCGTCATCTTGAACTTCTTCCATTTTCTAATAATTGCACCAACAGTTGTTGCCTTCTCACCAAGCTGCTTGCCTATTGTCCTGTAGCCCATCCCAGCCTTGTGCAGGTCTACAATTTTATCCCTGATGTCCTTACACAGCTCTCTGGTCTTGGCCATTGTGGAGAGGTTGGAGTCTGTTTGATTGAGTGTGTGGACAGGTGTCTTTTATACAGGTAACGAGTTCAAACAGGTGCAGTTAATACAGGTAATGAGTGGAGAACAGGAGGGCTTCTTAAAGAAAAACTAACAGGTCTGTGAGAGCCGGAATTCTTACTGGTTGGTAGGTGATCAAATACTTATGTCATGCAATAAAATGCAAATTAATTATTAAAAAAATCATACAATGTGATTTTCTGGATTTTTGTTTTAGATTCCGTCTCTCACAGTTGAAGTGTACCTATGATAAAAATGACAGACTTCTACATGCTTTGTAAGTAGGAAAATCGGCAAAATCGGCAGTGTATCAAATACTTGTTCTCCCCACTGTAGGTTATAAGTCCTAACATCTAGTCTGGAGATGTGAGTTATATAGGTTATAAGTCCTAACATCTAGTCTGGAGATGTGAGTGATATAGGTTCTAAGTCCTAACATCTAGTCTGGAGATGTGAGTGATATAGGTTCTAAGTCCTAATATCTAGTCTGGAGATGTGAGTGATATAGGTTCTAAGTCCTAACATCTAGTCTGGAGATGTGAGTTATATAGGTTATAAGTCCTAACATCTAGTCTGGAGATGTGAGTTATATAGGTTATAAGTCCTAACATCTAGTCTGGAGATGTGAGTGATATAGGTTCTAAGTCCTAATATCTAGTCTGGAGATGTGAGTGATATAGGTTCTAAGTCCTAACATCTAGTCTGGAGATGTGAGTTATATAGGTTCTAAGTCCTAACATCTAGTCTGGAGATGTGAGTGATATAGGTTATAAGTCCTAACATCTAGTCTGGAGATGTGAGTTATATAGGTTCTAAGTCCTAACATCTAGTCTGGAGATGTGAGTGATATAGGTTATAAGTCCTAACATCTAGTCTGGAGATGTGAGTGATATAGGTTCTAAGTCCTAACATCTAGTCTGGAGATGTGAGTTATATAGGTTATAAGTCCTAACATCTAGTCTGGAGATGTGAGTGATATAGGTTCTAAGTCCTAATATCTAGTCTGGAGATGTGAGTTATATAGGTTCTAAGTCCTAACATCTAGTCTGGAGATGTGAGTGATATAGGTTCTAAGTCCTAACATCTAGTCTGGAGATGTGAGTTATATAGGTTCTAAGTCCTAACATCTAGTCTGGAGATGTGAGTGATATAGGTTCTAAGTCCTAACATCTAGTCTGGAGATGTGAGTTATATAGGTTCTAAGTCCTAACATCTAGTCTGGAGATGTGAGTGATATAGGTTCTAAGTCCTAACATCTAGTCTGGAGATGTGAGTTATATAGGCTCTCCTAAAATAAATCCCCTCCACTGCCACCCCCACCTCTTTCCATCTCCTCCTCCTCCTCCTCTTACCCTCGTCCTCCCCTATCCTCTCTCCCGCGCTTCTCTGTCTCTCTTGTCCTCCTCCACACTGGTCCAACCACCGACGTCAGGCCCTCCCGAGTGGAATAACAGAGCATATGGCCAAGCACCTACAGAGCCTTAAATAACTGCTGCACCATTCCAGCTCACCGTACCGATTTATCTCCACTCATTTGAGAAAACTTCCAGCCAGAGCGGAGTAGAGCAGTGTCAACACACACTATTCCTTAGACAGAGCCGGAGCTTGTGTGTGTGTGTGTGTGTGTGTGTGTGTGTGTGTGTGTGTGTGTGTTGCGCGTGTTTGTGTGTGTGCGCGTGTGTGTGTGTTTACACGCACGCCTATACGTGCATGAACACACATGTTTTGCCCTTCTCCTAACAAGCTAGTAACATGCTCAGTGTGTGTGGGTGAGAATGAAAAATGAAAAAGTGAGAAGACTTGCCATCGATCCCTGCTGGTTCACTCTATTGATCCCACAGCACGTTCAACCCAGCTGTACTCCACCAAGAACATTCACTCATCTCGTCCTCTCAAAACACACTAGTTTTTACATCCTCCTCTCTTTACAGGAGAACAAACCAACATGTTGCTAAATAAAAGTGTACAAGAATGCAAGTGTGTGTGTGTGTGTGTGTGTGTCTTCTGTTTTATTTATAGAACCAGGTCTATTAATACCAAACTCAAAGATCAGTACAGAGAAACGAGGCAAGAACACGCACGGAACCACACATACACCATACCCCTTGTATCTGCACACACATACTGTACATGTACACCTCACACCTCCCCAATATGTCTACAACTATACACAGAACAGTCTGCCAGGCAGCAGTTGTCTCTATGTCCTATAGATTTGTCATGTAAGATCTGTTACGGCAGAACACCGCAGTGTCCGGTATGTGTGTTTCCTCTCATAATCTCACGTTTTAATCTCAAGAATAATAGTTTTCATTTGTGCTGTAGTGAAGTCACTAAGATATGGTACTACTGTATAAACACAGAAGGGAAAAGAAAAATCTGGAAGAAATTCTGTTGACATGACTTCATCGCCTCACTCTTCACCCTTGGCTAACACTTAAGCTAACAAAAATATTAAAAGGTTATGAGGCCACATTACAGTAACTGTAACGATGCCTTGCGAGTTGTGTATACATCATTAACCCCTAACCTTAACCCTTAACCTCAAAACCCTAAACCTAACCCTTAACCCCAAACCCTAATTCTAACAACTGCTCCCCACACCTCTCTGATTCAGAGGTTGGGTTAAATGCAGAAGACACATTTCAGTTGAATGCATTCAGTTGTACGACTGACTAAGTATCCCCTCCTTCACTAAAATCTAACCTTAGAAATAGTTCCTTGTGGGGACCGGCAAAATGTCCCCAGTTGGTAAAATGTTAGTTTTTTTGTTTGAACTTCTGGTTCCCACAAGTATAGTTAATTAAACATGTCCACACACACACACATTCAAAGACACACACACACACACAAACAATCCGACCTGAGTAGCTGAACTAAAGCGATGCACGCAGTGGTTCAATAAAACAATATGGAATTTATTAATTTTTATTGGACATATCAATTCATCCCCATCGTCTCCTCTGCATGTCAAGCCCTGTATAATTAAAACCATAAATTGTCGGGAGGCAGGAGAGTAAACAAGTGCCTTTGAAGTGAGGAGTTAAAATGCTGTTCATTTAGCTTGGAAAGTAGTAGACTGGTGAGGTAGTGGGTACAGGTACTAGGGGTGTAGCGTGTGGGCGTGCGTGCGTGCGTGCGTGCCCATACATGCCTAATGTGTGTGTGTGTGTGTGTGTTACACATCAGTGTGTCCATTATGTGTGTGTGTTTCCTGAACAAACACGATGGGCTGACGGTATAATAATTGATTGGGGGCCCGCCTCCTTGTCCAGGGTGACCGTGACAACGGACGACAGGGGGGACAGACATGACAGTGGCTGGGACGGTCGAGTGCACGCTTCAGGTCAATGTCAACACACACTCGCCGCTTCCAGCAGCTTAGCTAATTACACAAGGGCCCTTTTTGGCCACTTACAACAAGTTAGCTAATTAACAAACAGCTGATTACAAATTAACATCTTCCACCCCACAACGTGATGACAAACACTAACTGCTTGTAATGAGTTCTGGGTAAAAGGAGGGGTGGAGAGGGCAGGGTTGTGTGTGTGTGTGTGTGTGTGCGCTGTTTGGTAAAGGGACCCCATCTATGTGTCAAACTAATAACAACATTGTTATAATGTAGTTATCACTTTGTGAAAAGTTCAACGGTCCAGTCACAGTTAACCCAGTCTATGTACCTTCCTATTAGTTTAACGGTCCAGTCACAGTTAACCCAGTCTATGTACCTTCCTATTAGTTTAACGGTCCAGTCACAGTTAACCCAGTCTATGTACCTTCCTATTAGTTTAACGGTCCAGTCACAGTTAACCCAGTCTATGTACCTTCCTATTAGTTTAACGGTCCAGTCACAGTTAACCCAGTCTATGTACCTTCCTATTAGTTTAACGGTCCAGTCACAGTTAACCCAGTCTATGTACCTTCCTATTAGTTTAACGGTCCAGTCACAGTTAATCCAGTCTATGTACCTTCCTATTAGTTTAACGGTCCAGTCACAGTTAACCCAGTCTATGTACCTTCCTATTAGTTTAACGGTCCAGTCACAGTTAACCCAGTCTATGTACCTTCCTATTAGTTTAACGGTCCAGTCACAGTTAACCCAGTCTATGTACCTTCCTATTAGTTTAACGGTCCAGTCACAGTTAACCCAGTCTATGTACCTTCCTATTAGTTTAACGGTCCAGTCACAGTTAACCCAGTCTATGTACCTTCCTATTAGTTTAACGGTCCAGTCACAGTTAACCCAGTCTATGTACCTTCCTATTAGTTTAACGGTCCAGTCACAGTTAACCCAGTCTATGTACCTTCCTATTAGTTTAACGGTCCAGTCACAGTTAATCCAGTCTATGTACCTTCCTATTAGTTTAACGGTCCAGTCACAGTTAACCCAGTCTATGTACCTTCCTATTAGTTTAACGGTCCAGTCACAGTTAACCCAGTCTGTACCTTCCTATTAGTTTAACGGTCCAGTCACAGTTAACCCAGTCTATGTACCTTCCTATTAGTTTAACGGTCCAGTCACAGTTAACCCAGTCTATGTACCTTCCTATTAGTTTAACGGTCCAGTCACAGTTAACCCAGTCTATGTACCTTCCTATTAGTTTAACGGTCCAGTCACAGTTAACCCAGTCTATGTACCTTCCTATTAGTTTAACGGTCCAGTCACAGTTAACCCAGTCTATGTACCTTCCTATTAGTTTAACGGTCCAGTCACAGTTAACCCAGTCTATGTACCTTCCTATTAGTTTAACGGTCCAGTCACAGTTAACCCAGTCTATGTACCTTCCTATTAGTTTAACGGTCCAGTCACAGTTAACCCAGTCTATGTACCTTCCTATTAGTTTAACGGTCCAGTCACAGTTAACCCAGTCTATGTACCTTCCTATTAGTTTAACGGTCCAGTCACAGTTAACCCAGTCTATGTACCTTCCTATTAGTTTAACGGTCCAGTCACAGTTAACCCAGTCTATGTACCTTCCTATTAGTTTAACGGTCCAGTCACAGTTAACCCAGTCTATGTACCTTCCTATTAGTTTAACGGTCCAGTCACAGTTAACCCAGTCTATGTACCTTCCTATTAGCAAAGTGAGAGTCATCAAAATAATGTAGGGATTTAGGGCTAAGAAAACAACTCACAGCCCAAACGGCCATAAGGCTCAGAGTCGCACCTGCCAACAGTTTGAAAATCCTTTCTCTCTCCCTCCACCCTAATTTTCCCAGCCCCTAAAACATCCGCTCTCTCGCAAGGCCCCAAACGTCCATCTGCCCTCATAAATCCCTTTTTTAAACGTACCCTCTGCCCCGCCCCCACACACACACACACACTGGCACACATGTCACCTGTGCCTTTCAAGCTTCCCCCCGTCCCTCCCTCTCTCTCTCCCTCGTATTCCACCTGCCCCCTTTCAACATCAATACCCCTTCCTCTCTCCTTCCATCCCTCTCTCTCTCGCTATAACGGCACCTGTGACTTTAAATCTCTGTGTCAGGCCCAGCCCAGCCCAGGCCCGACAATCCAGCCAGCCCAACTTCACCTGAGCAGGCCCCCCCGTGCTCCACCCCCGTCCCCGCCACCTCGACAAGACAACAGTGCAGCCCAGAAAACGGCCTAGCCAGCCGCAGCTGTCTCCATCGCCTAGCAACGGCGAGCCTGATAGATGACCCCAGCGATGGATAATTACCGTAAATCACAAGAGCTCAGACACTAAGGGGGAGAGCAGGAGAGGGTGAGAGAGAGAGAGAGAGAGAGAGAGAGAGCTGTGGGAAGAAAGAGCGAGAGAGAGAGAGCGAGAGGGCGAGAGAGAGAGAGAGCGAGAGAGAGAGAGAGAGAGAGAGAGAGAATGAGAGAGAGAAAGAAAAGGATAAAAAATAAAAGAGGGGTGGAACTGGACATGCATGCACTAATGCACCTTGATGAGCTCAAATCCCCCCCACCCTTGACTCACACACACACACACACACACACAGACACACACACACACACACACGCACAGGCAGGAACACGGAGGCAGCAGCCTTGTCGCTGTAATCCGACACCCCATTCCCCGCCTCCCTGCAGAGGCGCTTGTCTGTCAGAGATTCACCTCTTTACACAGAGGCGCCAATCAAAGGCCAGACAGAGCGGTCCAAAACATCAAGCAGGCAGGGGAGAGCAGACCGGTCCAAAAGCCAGAGGGGAGGGGGACCACTGCACTGTACCGCATATCAGTACGAAACAAAGACACACAAAGAGATTGAGGAGAAATGCTGACAAAAAGTCAAAAACAAGTTGAAACAAACTAAAGATTTCATGTAGAACTGTCCAAAGCAAAGGTTCAGCCTTTTTTTACTAGTTTTTTACAAAATGTCCCTCTCCCTCTCCCTCTCTCTCTCTCTCTCTCCCTCCCTGTTCCAGATATTTGATCTGGTTCTGCGTGTGATAGATTGACAGGTAATGGGGAAGTTGAAGGGGCGTTGGAGACAGGAGCAGGTGTTCAGCACAGTCTTTTTGGCCGGCGTTAAGCTGCCATGTCCTTCACTACATCTACACCACCCGTCCACTTCCTTTCTCTGTCTCTCTCTTTCTGTCTGTCTCTGTTTGAGAGATGTAATCCATAAGCATAGTGACAGGGTTGGACATGTAGGCCTACTGTTGTTCGTGAGAATTACACAATAAGAGCCAACAGTCCCAGCAACAAAACTACTGCGGAACTGTGTTACACTGATTCCCAGCAACAAAACTACTGTGGAACTGTGTTACACTGATTCCCAGCAACAAAACTACTGCGGAACTGTGTTACACTGATTCCCAGCAACAAAACTACTGCGGAACTGTGTTACACTGATTCCCAGCAACAAAACTACTGCGGAACTGTGTTACACTGATTCCCAGCAACAAAACTACTGCGGAACTGTGTTACACTGATTCCCAGCAACAAAACTACTGCGGAACTGTGTTACACTGATTCCCAGCAACAAAACTACTGCGGAACTGTGTTACACTGATTCCCAGCAACAAAACTACTGCGGAACTGTGTTACACTGATTCCCAGCAACAAAACTACTGTGGAACTGTGTTACACTGATTCCCAGCAACAAAACTACTGCGGAACTGTGTTACACAGAGCAAAATAGATTACTGAGTAACTCGCTCTAACCTCTACTCCACACCTACCGTTGGACTGACGACAAACTGCAATTATTACGAGAGGAGAGGAGAGGAGGAAGACAAAAGGGAAAGAAAAATGAAGGACTGTGATGAGTAGGAGGATCACTGAGAGAGAGAGAGAGAGAGAGAGAGAGAGAGAGAGAGAGAGAGAGAGAGAGAGAGAGAGAGAGAGAGAGAGGATGCAGCCCATAAATCAAGTCCGGTGACGGTAAATAACTCCGGCGAGGCTGTAACTACCTGCCATCATGTGACCCCAGGAGAGCGTTCAGCGCGAGGGAAACAGGGGTCTCGCTGATAAATCCCCTCCAACTTTTACTACATAACGTTAAAGGACATGTCACCTTAGCAAATCACTCCACTCTGCATTGGAGACGGGAGTAGAGAGTTCAAAACAGGCTGTATTTGCATGTTACAGCATGTTACAGCTCCAACATTGGATATTGGATAAGAAAATCCCTCTCTGACTGGGGTGTATTAACTTGAAGTACAAATACTTGCACAGGAACTTTGGCGAGTAGTAAATCTTTTTTAAACCTTCTGCTTTGGGCTGGATCTCTCAATGTGTAGTTCATACAGTATAATCATAATCTATGAGCAGAATTACTGTCTTACCTCAATTAGCCACGAAATCCCTAGTTTGAAAGTGACTGTTTACTGGAAGCTGTACAGGGCCATTTCCTCCCCATCACCTGGATCAGCCCTCTAGCAATTCAAGTTCCAGCCAATGAGCTTCTTCTCCTCGCCCCTTTGAGTGACAGCTAGCAAGATGCACACACAGCAGAGCGAGAGACAGCAATGCCGTGGTGCACACATCTGCACATATGGGACATAGTAAACCATTTTCGGGAAACACTACTGGCTTGAAAGCATACAAAAGTACCTGAGAAACGTATAATCATTAGGTAAATATGGTGGACCACAGTTTAAATCGCTCAACTTGGTGTTGTTTGAATCCCATTGTAACTGTGTTGTATTATTCAAATTCAGCACCTGGGCCTTATTCATAAGGCATCAAACGGAAGCAAACGGACTGAAACAGGGAGGGGACTACCTTAGACTTTTCCAAAAATAAACGCTCTTTTCACTTTCTGTTGCAAAACAATGTCTGTTGAGTGCTCTAATGAACGGGACCCTGCCAATACAAACGCAGCACCTGCTCCATCTCTTCCAGTTCTACCGTATCCAAGTCTATGTCCCATAGTGCACTATATTCCCTACATAGTGCACTACTTTATAGGGAATACGGTGCCATTTCGGACGTAGACCATTGCTAACTGACTTCACCTGAACTGACTTCACCTGAAATGACTCACAGGAAAACTTGATAACAAACATTAGTCTGTATTTATTTCCTTATAGCACATCATATAAGATTCACACAAGTTAACAATATCACCAACAGCAAGATACAGAAGGTTCAAACTGGTCACTCCTTGCCAGTTATCTAGACACAAACAGTCAATCACACACAATCACTTTGAAACACACACACGCTTTCTCTCTCTTTCACTCACACACAACACACACTTTTCAAGCAGTGTGCCGGGCATCTGCTGTCACACGACCTGTCACAGTGAACCAAGCAGAGACAGACACTGTCAACTTAGAGTGCCTCAAAATGTCCACCTACGAACAGGCGAGGCAGGAATCGAGGCTGTCTCTCCCTCCCTGTATAATTTGAGCTAATCCGCTATAGGAGATAGTCAAGTTTATGGCATATCTGGCTAATAGCGTCAGTCACCGGCAGCTTTTAATCTCATATTTAGACCCGTTTCCATCACGCGCTGACGACAAAAGCAGCCTCACACAAGCGTGATTACCTTGCCTATTTCTACATTTCTGCATGACTTGACTTCTGATAATGGCAAGGATTTGATACGGGAGAAAGAAGGAACTTAGCATCCCTTCTTAGTGAAGGAAAGAAGGAACTTAGCATCCCTTCTTAGTGAAGGAAAGAAGGAACTTAGGTTCCCTTCTTAGTGAAGGAAAGAAGGAACTTAGGTTCCCTTCTTAGTGAAGGAAAGAAGGAACTTAGGTTCCCTTCTTAGTGAAGGAAAGAAGGAACTTAGGTTCCCTTCTTAGTGAAGGAAAGAAGGAACTTAGGTTCCCTTCTTAGGGAAGGAAAGAAGGAACTTAGGTTCCCTTCTTAGGGAAGGAAAGAAGGAACTTAGGTTCCCTTCTTAGGGAAGGAAAGAAGGAACTTAGGTTCCCTTCTTAGTGAAGGAAAGAAGGTACGTTATGGGAGGCGACTGGCTATAGGAGAGAAGTGAAAAAGGAATATTTAAAGCGAGTGAGCTATACACTGTGCAAAACATTAGGTACACCTTCCTAATATTGAGTTGCACCTCTTTTCCCTTCAGAACAGCCTCAATTCGTCGGGGCATGGACTCTACAAGGTGTCGAAAGCGTTCTACAGGGATGCTGGCCCATTTTGACTCCAATGCTTTCCACAGTTGTGTCAAGTTGGCTGGATGCCCATTGGGTGGTGGACCATTCTTAATACACATGGGAAACGGTTGAGCGTGAAAAACCCAGCAGCGTTGCAGTTCTTGACACTCTCAAACTGGTGCGCCTGGCACCTGCTACCATACCCCGTTCAAAGGCACTTAAATCTTTTGTCTTGCCCATTCACCCTCTGAATGTCACACGTACACAATCCATGTCTCATTCCTTAAAACTCCTCCCCCTCATCTACACTGATTGAAGTAGATTTAGTGACATCAATAAGGGATCATAGCTTTCACCTGGTCAGTCTATGTCATGGAAAGAGCAGGTGTTCCCAATTCCCAAAGTGGAGGTTAACACAGACACACTTACGCTCACAAGAGCAAATAAACACACATACACACACTTCCTTTTCAGTGCCCAGGTTTACACCCTGTGGTTTGTCCGGTACTGTTGGCCACATGACCACATGCATTTGAATGTCGGTTGGAGTGCATCCCTCCTCTTTTCCCAGAGAGAAGACAAGAGCCATAAAAGACGACACACAATGAATGCTTTTATCCGAGAGGGGCTTAAGGGGGGGGGGGGGGGGGGGGGGGGGGGTTTGGGGGGGGGGGGGGGGGTGCAACTCTGGCAGGGTAGGTACTTTCAGGGCACAAGGCAGTAAACCATGACAAAACCAACCTATGCATAACAAGAAAATACCTCCCGAAAAACATTTGGGAATGAGGTAAAGTTAACTCCGTAACAAGAGTTTGATTTAGTCGATGAGTCTCTCCCCCCACAGAGAGTGCTTTTGGTTTGACTCTTCCATAGAGGAGTGACCTGGGAGAGGGGAACCAGACAAAGGAAAAAGGGTGGGACAGCACACAGATCCTAATGAAGCCATAAATCAAACGTCCGATGAGAAAAGACTCCGAAGGAGGATCGCATCGCCAGGGATCAATGGAGACACATCTAAAGGCGGAGAGACGACACACGCACGTGCACACGCACACACAGCTAGAGAGACACAAACAAGTGCAGGCAAGTACACACAGGCTGAAATACAGCCTCGTAAACACACACACATACACACTCACCAAGACGCAGAGCAACTGAGACACATGCTTGTCTCTAATCAATTAAACTTCCTTGCACATTGTCCCCCCCCTACAACCCAGGAGGGCCCCAAGTTACACCTCCATCCTCAATCCCTCTCGTCTAAATAATATTGGCCGTGATGAATGGCTCCATAACTCTGATATCCACAATCAATCTCTGCCTTAAAGACACATCCATCTTCAGTAATGCTGATGGGGGGGTCCAGGGGAGCGTGAGGTGTGGGGAGGGGGGAGCTGTTTTTCTGACCTCCTGGCGGGGGACTAGGGTGGGGGACAGGGGGGGCCGGTGGGAGGCGGAACACTGAGTGATGTCTGTCAGCTCACATCTGGCTGGGAAAATAAATTAGGCTTATGAAGACAAATGAAAAGGGCTGTTCCTGCCGCCGTCGAGACACGGGGAGAAAGAGAGAGAGAGAGAGAGAGAGAGAGAGAGACTGAATAAAAAAAGAGAGTGAGGGGGAGAGAAGCAAAGCAGGCATTAACGGTCTCTCTCTCTCTCTCTCTCTCCTCTCTCTCTCTCTCTGCGATATGATATGTATTGCGATTCTCACAATTCTATATGTATTGCAATCTGATAATTAGATTTTATTGCAATTGGATGTTCCAAACATATTGCTCACATGTCTGCTGTAGAAGGACAAGAGGGAGCCAGGAGAAAGTTTTGATCAGTCATGGAAATAAAAGATGGAGAACAAGCTATGAAGGAAAAATACTGGCGTTTTGGTGCAGGTACAGCCAACTTGTGCAAAAATCCAATATATCCCGATATATAACTGTATGGATTTTTTATTTTTTTTCCCCATCACTAGAGTGAACTCTCTCTGACCTGTCGGAGGGGTCGTCACAGCCACACAACAGTGAATATTCGCCCCTGAATGATGTAGCACGTCTTTTAACGGACGGACAAAAGCAAGAGGAAAATAAACGGTCAAGGCTCACCTCAAATAATCTCTCGCTTTTCTCCTCTCCCCTCCCACCATTTCTTCCTCGTTCTATCTATAAATCTCCTTTCTTAGCCAAAAATGAAAAGGTACTAAACGTTCAATTTACTTGAAGTCATAAGGTGCGCGACTGAGGTGTTTATCAAGCTTTGCCACGGTGTGAGAGCAAACACTTCAATTAATCATAAACTAGGCTTTCAGATTATTTCAGAGGGTTTACAGATTAGAAAATGGCCTGAAAATTACACCAAACGAGTGTGAGAACTTGGAAGATGTGGTCATGAACAAAATAGAATAGTCGCCGGTTTAAAGGTATCTCCAAGAGTTTTTCACATAATTTGCCTAGCATACGCTTCCTGTCGTCATACACTTCTAAAGCATCACTCACAAGAGAGGGTGTGACTCAACAAGGCCAGATGTAGTACTAGCACTATTGTAAACACTATCTGCTAGAGCTTAAGTTGCACTAACAAAGCATCAAAGAGAACCAAAGTAAAGCAGTGATATAGTGCAGCGTTCTGACAGGGCGCTCCCACACACCCTAATCTGTCTCTACGATAGAGGAAATGAGAGAGAGAGAGAGAGAGAGAGAGAGAGAGAGATACAGCAATGAGAGAGAGAGAGAGAGAGAGAGAGATACAGCAATAACAGAGAGAGAGAGAGAGAGAGAGAGCAAGAGAGAGAGAGAGAAGACACCTAAGCCCTGTCTGGTGCTCCGTGCAGTGTCTCTGCTTCCCTGCCACACCCAGGTGATAATGTTTATTGATTCTGGAGGCGTCTGGTGATGGTGTTCTAACCCTGTTGGGGGTAGAATGGGGTAGGGGTGATGGTGTTCTAACCCTGTTGGGGGTAGAATGGGGTAGGGGTGATGGTGTTCTAACCCTGTTGGGGGTAGAATGGGGTAGGGGTGATGGTGTTCTAACCCTGTTGGGGGTAGTGTGGGGTAGGGGTGATGGTGTTCTAACCCTGTTGGGGGTAGAGGGGGGTAGGGGTGATGGTGTTCTAACCCTGTTGGGGGTAGAGGGGGGTAGGGGTGATGGTGTTTGGTAGTGCTGCTAACCCCAAGGACCTCACTAGGGGATAACAGCCTGGGTAAGAGATAATCACTCTGTCAAACAACTCCGGCAACAGCAGGTAACGAGTGACACACACACAAACATACACACACACACAAACACACAAGGACACACACAAACACACACATATACATAAACACACACAAGGACACACACACGGACGTAAACACACACACACACACACACACACACACACACACACACACGGACACACGGACACACAAGGACACACACACACACACAAGGACACAAGGACACACACATAAACACACACAAGTACACACACAAACACACACATATACATGAACACACACAAGGACACACACACACAAGGACACACGGACACACACATGGACGCACACAAACATATAATAAACACACACACATGGACATAAACAAAAACACACGGACGCACACAAACACGGACGTAAACATACTCACGTGCGCACACACAAACACACAAACACATACCAAAACGAGATGTTGTAGACCATAACATTAAAGTAACATAAGTAGCTACAATGAGGAACGATGTGGGAGGAAGGTGGGCAGGCAGGCAGGCAGGCAGGCAGGGGCAAACCATTCTCAGCACTAGTAATAGCACTTTAAACATTGAACAACAGCAACAACCCCCAGAGGAGTTACCAGTGAGACACACACACACACACACAGGCCCCTGTGTGTGTGTGTGTGTGTGTGTGAGTGTGTGTAGTGCAGCGTTGGTGTTGTAAAGACTGAAAACATTACAGGGCCTTTTTTTGGCACCAGCCGAAGCGAGGATAGCAAAGGGGTGAGGAAGGAGAGAGAGAGGGGGGGGGGGGGGGGGGGGGGGGGGGGGAGATTGGCTGAGCGTTGGAATGAACTCTCTCAGGCTTTGTGGTGCACGTTTCCCAAGGCCCCGGCCTGGCCCCTTTGATAAATGACACATGTCATTCTGTCAGCCCGTGACACTGCAGCTGGGAGGCCCTGTGATGTATGGCTCTGCTGAAAAAGGAAATCAACTTTTTTCCCCTCCTCTCCCTCTCTTTCTCCCTCCCTCCTTCTCTCTCTCTCTCTCCCTCCTTTTCTCTCTCTCCCTCTCTCTCCCTCCTTCTCTCTCTCCCTCCTTCTCACTCTCTCTCTCTCTGCCTGGTCTGAGTGCATGTCCTTTTTATTTGAGGATTTAGGTTCTCTTTAGCCCAGTAAGCCTCCTCCTTTCCTTTCCTTTGGTTCTCACTCACACAATGACGCAGCTTATAATGATGTACAAATCTAGTAACTCGAGGAAGGGCACTGCAACGTCTGAGGTGAATCCAAGAGTTATGACAGTGAGGAAGTAAACAAAGTATGAACATAGCGGGGCTTTAGCACATTCCGGTTATTCAGGATGACTGTGTCTCCCTACTGGGTCATCTGTCATGAATCTGTCTATGAAAAGGACAACGCTGTAATAAACATGATCCCACAGAAAGAATGTACACTGTATGCAATAACTAATGCTCTGTATGTCTGTTTGACCATCAGGCTCCAAAATAGTTTGGGTAAAAAAAATTATGAGACGACATTTCGGAGAGAAAGCGAGCACAGCCAATAGAGCTCCGTGAGACATAGCCGACCCTCCCTTCCTGTCAGATTAGCCTATCACAGCACCCCGTTGACCCTTCAACTGGGTATGCCGCCCACACAGCAGCATGTGAGGCAACTTTCCCTCCCTATCTCTCTCCCTATCTCTCTCTCTCTAACGGCTGATCTGTTATCAGTTCTCTGGAGATTTGACAGCCAACAAACCCCAGAGTGCGAATCAGCTGTGATAGAGAAAATGTTTGAGTGTCGCCTCTCAATCTTCATGCAATACAAAGCCAGTCCAGAAAATCTGAGGCCTTCAACAAAATGGGTGGAAATAAACTGAAAATATTGACTGATTCAGGATCAGTAGCTCAGTACATATCTTCCAACCATGTGGTTGACTGAAAAAAGACAGCCAGCGACTGCAGAGGGATCACTTGATATCATTCCTGAATGATGAGGTAGTGTGAGAAGAAACTGATGAGAGATCAGTTAGTGTCATTAAGAAATGCCAGGAATGAGGAAAAGGAGAGAACCAGATACAGGCCCAAAACACTGGGGATTCATCAACACGGATTCCACACATTATTGGTCCATTGAACCAATACAACATTTAAAGAGTTCACAATGTGTTGCTATGGGGACCAGCTACTTTGACTGAGAGAGAGAGAGAGAGAGAGAGAGAGAGAGAGAGAGAGAGAGAGAGAGAGAGAGAGAGAGAGAGAGAGAGAGAGAGAGAGAGAGAGAGAGAGAGAGAGAGAGAGAGACAAAAACAAGAGTCGTCCAGTGACAGGGCCCGGGCAGCCACCTGGGGGTCGTGACCCACGGATGACCCCGTCAGATGTGCACTCTGGCTGGACGCTAGCAGCAGGAAGACAAGGCATCATTAGGGCTGAGTGATGAAGCCCCTCGCCATGTATGACCTCCTCCTTCAGTGAATACAGGGCTGCAACGCTCCACCACAGGACCGACGCTGCACTTATAAATGCCAGAGGGCCTTCACACACACGCACACAGAGAGAGAGAGAGAGACACACACACACACACACACAGAGGGAGAGAGAGAGAGAGACAAACAATGCCTAAGCACACACACACACACACAATTCCTGAGCAACACGCTACTGAGACTGACCCCACACACCCGTAGCAGCCCTGCTAACAGCATAGCGTGCCTCTGTGACCCGCTGCATATTGGCTGTTTTCCATGCTCCACCATCACTGACCGACCCAACAAACACTGTTGCCTTTAGCTAGCAGAACCACTGTTAAAAAAAAAATTTGGGGGGGGGGGTAGGGGGTTGGATTTTTCACTTTTAATCACAGAAGAAGAAGTGGTGAGGAAAGGAAATAGAGAAGAAATTCAACAGGAAGGCCAGTGTATGGTAGTTGCACAGTTCAGAGTGCGTATATAAGCGACCGTAAAAGGGCAGGTCGTTAAGAGACACAGTCCACAGTGTTGGACTCCATGGTCGATCATGGGAGGCTAAACAGAGCCCTAAATTCACATAATTGTCCTAGCGATGCTGAAAGTCCCAGGCATAGAAATAGACTGATTTCAGTCAAAGTGCCTTAGTTTGAGGGGCTTCATCCCGTCTAGTAATTATATTTCTGTGGTTCCCGGTAGCTCTGCTCCCTGAGCCTCAATTAATCATCCCATTGGTTATACCGTGGTAATAATAAAACAATCTCCATGATCACACACACAAACAACATTTTCAAATTGCTATCATCCATCTCACCTACCGCTTTAAGAGCAGGGTGTCGTATCCCCCCGCGCCAGTCTGGCCGTTGGAAAAGATTATGGTAAAATAAAAAAAATAAACACCCGCCAAACACGTAAGGGCGCCGGGCGAGGGGATCAATGCATGGCGGACCGCCGCGACGGGAGCTACTATGTAAAACACTGCCTTAAGTCAGCCGCATCCGGTTAATATTTAATCCCATCCATCCATCTCAGCGCGAAGCAGTGCTTCCCTTTGGCTTTATCTCCGCCGTTTACTTTGATTACACACAAACGTTAGGGGGGAGGAAGTGAGAGAGAGCATATACGATTTGCATGGGGATGGAATATGGAATATGATGGAATAAAACACAAGTTTGATAATAGCTTGGAGCAGTCTGGGACCAGTGTGAGAAATTGAGGGAGAGATAGAACGAGGGAGAGGGGAGACGGAAAGAGAGAGAGAGAGAAAAGGCCTGAGTAGGAAAAGGTGAAGCACAGAGGCTATAAAAACCTCTCATTTCACTTGGAGGGATGCCTTATTTAAAACAACGAGATATGCAAATACAACAGAATGGAAACATAACACTGACAGTATCTTTCTTTCCCAGTAATTTTTAGTGGCAAATGATTTCTAGGGAGGAATTTCCAGAGAAATAACTCCCACGTGAGCATGTCAATCTCCATAACTGAATATTCCCAGAGTTGTCTCAGCTCTCTTCGACTGCTGGTCTTCTGTCACAGATTGTCTATTGCATGAAGGCTGTTTATAAATTATTTTAGAATATTAATATCCCATATTAGGTGTTTAAATGGTTTGATAATACTATGTAATATGTATGCGATATATGCTCACTCTCTCAACAACCGTGTATGAGACTGTGTTGTGATAAAACATATAGAAAAAAAATGATTCAGAATGTAGAAGTGGTACAATACAAAATGACATTCACACACCTAAAGTCATACTGTTCAGCTACTACTTCTATCTGCGTTCTACTCACGAGCGCGCACACACACACACACACACACACACACACACACACACACACACACACACACACCTCCAGCTAAACTATCCTAAAGACAAACACACTTCTCTGCACCCCCTTACTACAAGAGCTGAGCTTAGTCAGTGAAGAGGGCATTTTACCAGTCGTGCCAATGACATAAGTTCCTACAACTCCCAGCAACACCCTCTTTCCCATGATGAGGTGGAAGCAGCATTGGCCTCCGAATGACTTCTTCCCCTCCCTGTCTTTAAAACCTCCAACTACACTCACACTCAACTAAACTCCTGCCAACAGTTTCTTGTACTTTCTATATAGACACACGTGCCAACCACGTGCCAAAAACGTGCCAACCACGTGCCAACTATAGTGAAATGGATCGGGATGAGCAGTGGTGTGTGTCAGACATGTGTTAAAGCAACACTTAGGGAGGAAATAAGCCTTCAGGACTGCCAATGCCAAGTGTTCATTTTCTCACTCATTGAACAGAGCTAGCCACTTTACAATGTGTGCGACTGTGAGATTAGCCTGTCCTGAAATAGAGAGAGGGGTAGAGTGGGAGGGGGGGGGGGGGGGGGGGTCAATGAAATAGATGGTGAGGAGGTTTGGTCTCTCTGTCAGGGGGAAGGTTTGCCAGTCTGACTTTGGTCCCACGGGTACTCTACACACGATAGAGGCCACCCGGCCCGACACACACCTCTCCAGCTACCTCAGCGAGGCCTGGTGAAAAGGAGGATCGTGGGAAGTCCTTATCTCTGGCTAACAACACCCACAGCCCTCCATGGACCGAAGGGCGCCATAATTACTAATACAGCACTTTATCGATTGGCGCGATAGCCGACGCCACTCGTTTTCGTGGGTCTACGGCTAGGGGGGCTAACCAAAGTGCCAAGGGTAAAGTGTTATTTCTTTCACACGCCGACAGCTGGGCGAGAGAGGAGGGGTCGCCCCGGCCCACTCCACCCGGCAGTAATTCTTAATTGACACCTGTCAGGATAACGGCGGCAGTCACAGCTGCTGCGGGAGAATTTGTCCATCGTCCCGTTCATCTGTCAGCTTTAATACCCGTCCTGTGGAACTGCCCCCCTCCTGCCTAGCTAGTAGCTACCCCCGCTCTCTCTTTCCTCTCCTCCTCACGCCCTTTTATTTCGCTCCCCTGCGTTTTGCCGCCGATCTACATACTGCTTCGTTTGAAAAAGTAAAAAAAAAAGAAAAAAGGCTATCTTAAGCGCCGGTTACAGAGAGCTTTACCTAATCTCTGCGATGTTCGGAAAAGAGATGAAGATACAATGAGAGAGATAGCAAGAGAGGATGTAAGAAAGAGAGAGACAGAGAGAGAGAGAGATAAGATGTATGTGAGGGAAACAGAAAGAGAGGGGGGAGGATGAGCGCGAGGGCGTCCCTGGGTAGGGCTCGGCTCCTCTGTAGCAGGGCCCATCTCGTTTCTCTGTTTGTTTGTTGGCATCAAAGCGCTTGCCTCTCGTTCTCCGCGCCCGTCCCCTGCTAACTGATGTAACGAGTGGGTAAGCTACATGTTTTTCTGCGCCGTGGAATTCAAATACTTATTAGACAAAATATTCTGTAATTGCTAATCTTTTATTGATGGCAGAAACATGTTCAATTTGGCTGGTACAGACTTTCCCGTAGCACTGGCAAGACTCTCGAGGAGGAACACTACCACTGATCAAGAGAACAAATTCACTCGCTGGAAATAGAATACTTTACTTAACACAATTTTGAATATCCCCCCCAAAAAATGTAATGTTATTGGACATGTTACTGGGCCAAATAAAGCGGTAACAATTTTCTAATAATTAGCCATTAAACCACGTAGACCCTCTGTAACCTGCTGAACGCGAAAACAACAAGCCTACTCAGCATTAAATACTAACTACGTAATCACATATGTATTAAAACATGACTTTAACAACAAAGAAACACAAATTAATTGAAATATTTATTTTTATAATTTACGGCGCTGCATTTACTCATCTTATCGATCCAATTAAAATTCCATACGAAATAATTTGACATTACTTAAATACTTTCACCTAAAAAATAAACTACTATAAAACAGTGTCAAAGCAAACAGAGAGGAGGGTCACCTTCTTTACGTTTGACAACCGCACTACGAGCAACAAGGCACATCTGGCTGCTTTAATGATATGATTTCCCATCATACTAAGCCACCCCCATTATGACCTCCCACCGTGCCATGGTGTGTGTGTGTGTGTGTGTGTGTGTGTGTGTGTGTGTGTGTGTGTGTGTGTGTGTGTCTACAGTGCAGAGAGGGCGAGCCACTTCTGATGGCAGCTTCGCGATGAATGATGAATAAACAAAAATACAAGACGAGCTTAAACATGATATGAAACGTGTCCTTAGCTTCACGCGTACAGTTACTGAATGCATTCAAACTAATTCTGTACGGTCGTATGGCTTAAACATTCACAACAAATATTCTCAATGTCTACTACTCTCGTACGCCTTATTTCTGGAATATACTGTATGGGTCACTACTAAACACACACGCCTCCAGCTAAATCAGTAGAGGTTGGGGCGACTGAAGGCATTAAGAAAGAGAGCTGAGCATGTTTGACCTTTGACTGGCTCAATTCCCAGATGCAAATTTAACTATTAGTCTCAGAGGGTGGCAGAAGAGCAAAACTGGCTATCGACGAAGAAATCGATGCCACCTGCTAACGACACAGGCGCTCCAATTAAAGTAACCTCTAGTGAAGCAGAGAGAAGAGCGCCTGACCGCCAAACACACACTCAGGGAACCGTCACACACACACAGCACAGAAAAAACACCCTGCTGTATATCACTGTACATTAGTGATAAGCCTGTGTTTTTTTAGCCAGTCTGAAGTGTGTGTCCTAGTTAGGTTGGAGTCCTTGTGTTACTAATATGGTAAACAGAGGGTCAGCGTACAGCCCGCTCACATTCTCTAAACGCAGGCCCCAACAGAAGGGAGACACTAGAACGCCACAACGACTACTCTTGATATCAGCATTTACTCCATCAAAAGAGACACAAGCACAGCAGCATGTTCACATTTCCTTTGAAATGTTGGATGTACACAACAACAAAAAAACGCACAATTCTAACGACGCCAAGCGTTCACGTCTCAGTCGACTTCAGAGAAAGCGCGTGAAACATTAATCGCTTAACACAATGCACATTTCCGTGACCTTGACTAAATTGGCCACTGCATTTGCGCGCACCTCCAAAAACAAATCTTTATGTTCCCTGTCTTCCAGACTATCATTTTTTTCCGGTGCTAATATCTTTTTTAGATTACTCCTAGAGATATTTTTGGCAGACAACTACATGGAAATAAAATGGAAAAATACACCTCGTGTAAGATGGTCATCCCCAGGCCGTTGATTTAAGAGTGGGCCACATAAATCTCGGCGTGCTGATTATTTAGAGGGCAGAATATCATGTAACGGCATCGTCGAGTTAGAACACAAAGGTCGCTGTGTAATCTTAGCATACCCTAGCATACCCCGGCATACAAAACCGTTAATCCCAGGGCACTGGGCTTCTTAACCCACTCCACATTTACTGGGAGATTTTTTTACCAGGTTTCTAGAATGCCCCCTAAACACAAGAGCGGGAGAGATACATTTTCCACACATTAAGACTAGAGCTATACGTGGTTTAGACGTTAAGACGTGAAAAGGTGTGTGTGTGTGTGTGTGTGTGTGTGTGTGTCCTTCATTGTACTGCTTCAAAGCGTTTACAACATGCACCATCAAATTAAAATGTCTAACAAATAAAAGCTAGATTTTGTATGCTATAATTATGTTGCATAAACATATTAACACATTATTATAATTTCATATTACACTGACCAATTATTATTATTTTTTTAAACATAGGCCAAACTACATAACTACATTTCCCGGATTATAAACCTTTACAAACCCTCAAAACTAGTTTGAGGTGTATAATTGTCCTTCTTACGCGCAGTAACGACCGTATGGGTTATTAAGAAAGAGAATTACAGGATTATGACGGTTATTATAATATATAAAAAGGGAAAGATAAACATTGCACGGCCATTTGATGCAGGAGTGTAGCCTACAAGTGACGACGCAGCTGATTTTGGTTCGGTGTGTCTGGCGTTTATTACGTCGTTAAAGGCAGAGGGTTAGGGAGGTCATTAAGAGGCATTGTCTCCTCCGACATGATTAGTCAGGTAGAAAAGTCCATTTGTCACCTGCACGAGCAAATTGAGTTGATACTGCACTAGGGGCTATGGGGACTGTATAATATCAACTTGATTACATCAAGGCAGCTGCGGACTTGACACCTTACTGAAATTTTTCAGCGTTAATCGTTAGGGCCTGTCACAAATCCATCAGGTTTACAGATAATTAGGGGACTTCTCTAATGAAGCCCGAGAAGCAACCTTACTTTTCTCTCTGATAATTAAGAAGCCTCTATCCCTGGGAAAGAGCTTTTTTTCTCCCCAGACTACTAGTTCTGACTGTCTCAATTTAATGAAAGACAACGTCCCTCTTCTCCTGTCCTCGTCACCATCAACTGAAACTGATATTTAAGGACAGAATTAGTCCTGAAATAAAGTAACACACAGTGATGTGTAACACACACATACACACTCTTACCAACTGCCTTAAATACACAGTAGGATATAAACTGTAACTCATCTTAACCTTAAATGACAGGATATCTGAAGAAAGAGGAGTAGATATTATGGTTTTCCCATGAAACTACGTATCCTGTATATCAGGGAAAGGCCTTTTGTATGGCTATGGCCCCAATGTTCACACACACACACACACACACAGTAAGTAAAAGGCCCTATATTAAATGTTGATCTATTCTGCCCCCCAACACTGGTGAATTACAATGACAATAAAAAAAAAATAAGAGTGCCCAATACTATATATTGTGTGCATAAAATGTGTCCAGACATGTCTCTTTGTGGTGCTTTGTTCAGCCCTCCTCTAAAGGTCCAGCCCTGTACCCCTGGGGTTCCACATTTGTTTTGGTTGAACCTGGCGTCAACCCCCTCGGTGAAAATATAACTTACAGCAACCTCTTTTCCCAATGGTCGAGTACTTCTCTAAACCTCTATTACCATGGCGATTTCCCCCTCGACTCTCCCTCTCCATCTCCTTCTGGGCTACAGAGTAGCAGGCATGGTTCAGTAGCTACTAAGCTATCGTTAAAACACTGGACCATCATGCTTTAGTTGAGTGTGTGTGTCTGTATTTGTGTTAAAGGGGGAAGGTTGGAGGGTGCTGTTATTTCCAACCAACTGTCATGACCATGACAGAATGGAAACACTCCCGTCTGCCAAGTTGTGATTGACCATTAAAGGCCATGATGTATAAGCTGGTCAATGACAGGCAAGCAGATCAATAGGACCATGTCGAGGGGTCAAGGTGATGGCATGTTTTTATGTAAGATCTGTTGGGAAGCATCCTGTATGCCATCCTATAGCCTGCTACCCAGCTTTTTTTCATGTGATACAAGACAAGAGACGAATCAGGTGCTACTCAACAGTGGGTATAAAGCATAAGACTGCTATTCAACACTGTGCGTATGAGCTGTAGAGTGAAGTACTAGTTGAATACTCTTCACAGTCAATCCACACTGACTCCCCATCACTTGGCGCCTATTTAAAATGATAAACCTGCCGAGTTCAAAGTCTTCACTGCCTGGACCTCCTGTTCGGTCCGCATTACACCTCATATTTCAGAATCTCTTTCAAATTCTAGAACTGTCTTTTGTTCACTCCACTTGTTAATGTCTGACTTCAAAGGCTGCACCTCATTAGCACAGAGGTAGCAAATCCCTGCCACTCATTCACATTTGTTTAAAGCGGCTTGAAAAAGAGAGGAGAGACGAAATCCAAATCGCTAGACCTCAACCTTGTGTTTCGACATCTGGTTTATCAGCGTTTGTCAGATAGTAAATACTACAGTCCTGTGGATGAAGACAGGAACTGCGTTGGTAACGTGTTCTGTGGGATGAGAAGAGGGTGTGAATTTGGAGTGCAAACCTCCTTGTCTTTAACACAGACCAGGGGGGCTACTGGTGGTAGGCTAGTTCAGGTACCCTAAATAATTAGGATTTAGCCCTTTCTGTGATCCTCAAAACACTTCCACGTCTCCCTCTTTCATTTTCTTTCTCTCTCTTTCTTCCCTTTAGTATTTTCCCTAGAAAATAATAAAGAGATAAGGATTTCCCTTCTTTTTTAAAAACTTTTTTTAATCTCTTTTTTTTTTTTTTTGACAACAATGGGATTGTCCTTTGAGTGGCTAAATCCGTAAAGAGCATGCGTGTCTCCATGGAGAGATCTATTGATGTTTATCGGGGATGAATAGATCAAAGGCTGCCACGTGACAGGCGATCAATCACGCATCAAATCAATGATGGCATTCCTCTAATAAAACCGAAAAGAAAGAAAACCGGCTCTGGCCAGTTTTTCCTCCCACTCTTTCGTAGTCAATTATTCATTATTACTCACTCTTTAACACTGCAACGAAACCCCAAGAGAAACTCTCTCTCTTAACGTTTCGTTTATCCAGCTACCCAAGGAGTCGACTTTCCTGGCAAGTTAAACACATTAGGCCTATCGTGTCACTACAAATGCACCTGGTTTACTGAAATCATATGCCGAAATAGAAAAAAATAACGGTCAACTAACGAAGATGTGTTGAAAGTAAAAATGTAAAAAGGGAAAAATAAAACATTTAATTAATTGAAAACAAAAAGTCCCAACATTGTATCTCCATTGAGTAAGAGACGGTGAAAGGGAACTTGTCTGTGCGCTCGTGCTTACCTGCTGATCGCCTGGGTTCTTGCTGCTTCCTCCTCGGCATAGTGACCGTCACGTTCCACGGTACTTTTCATGCAGGAATCAAAACAATAAGTCTGTCAGTGGAGAAAACCCATCCCGTTGCTTTTTTTTTGTCGGAAATAACTGTCAACGGTTTTTCTATTAGAATGGTTTGTTTCTTTTGTAATTGTGGGCTTATGCCAGACAACCTGAAACGGCCACAATGTAACTAAATATGTCCTTTAGGCCTATTAAATGAAACAAATGACTGAAGATAAAGGACAAACGAAAAAAAGGGTTTCTGTGATTTCAAAACGATGCACGAATTTCGCCAGCTCATAACATGTCTATCAAAGATCATCTTCCCTCATCTCTGTGTGTCAGAAAAAGAGGCAGACATCGAAGCCAAGTTTCAGTCACTCCCCTACTGCAATAGGGGGTGAAATCACTATATGGCGATGTTGGGGGCTACTTTGTTTCGTCTTCACTCCAAAATAAATAAACTCTGATGGTAAACAAATAAGTCCAGTGTCAGCGAACACCTTTGAAATGTAGTTCCGTGGAAAGCTGCCCTTCTTCAAGTTCAGATCTGAAACAAAATAGGATTGAGAGAAAATACACAGGCATTAGATGGTTAATGTCAGTCCGTCACCACGCCACCTAGTCGGATCAAGCCTCGCCGTCAGCGGATACTTTTCTCCCCTCCTAAGCTTGAGTCGGGCTGGTAGGGATTCTACTTACATTTCTAGTCGTGAAAATAAGTATTATCAGCCGCCGATCTAGGAATATGCAGGTGGCTGATGTGGTGCGGAGCCTTTGACTAAAGAGACACAAACAAGATGCAAGCATCCACCCTCGCGGAGAGATTTTTTTCTTCTGTAAACTCCAGGGAGTGAACCAAGGTCTCGTCTGCTGCTCCGGAAAAAAAAATGAAACGCAGGGAATCTAGAAGCGTTTCAGACAGTCTCAACTGATAGACAGACGCATCGAGTGGCTTTTCCTGCTTGATTTTTACTCCTCCCCTCGCGCTACAAGCGTCACGCTGACAGTAGAACCCACCTGTCAATCTTTTTAATTGTCTCGTTTTTCCCTCCGCTTAAAATGAAATGACTGACAAAGGAACGAGTGCATCAGTAGGCTAATGTCACAATGTTCCTTTGAAATATTGATCCATAAACTTCATGCAGAATGTTATTATGACAATTAGTCAATTATTATACAGCTATTACTAGGTTAGGCTATATTACTACAACAAGGCTAATCATTAATCTGATCAAATCATATCAAATCATTGTATTGGTCACATTCACGTGGTTAGCAGATGTTATTGCGAGTGTAGCGAAATGCTTGTGCTTCTAGCTCCGACAGTGCAGTACTATCTAACAATAATGTCTAACAGTTTCACAACATATAACACACATACATCTAAGTATGAAAGGAATCATCGTCATATGAAATAAATGTACACTAACTTTATTTTGCCTGACATATTCTATCCTATGTCAAACCCAACATGGGCAACGCTTTGGACTTGCAGATTTTTGGGACATTCGGGCTGAACTTTCCTAATGTGAGAGCACCATCATTTACTCATGCTTCAGGAGAAAATATATTCTGCAGATAATAGCCTATTAACGGTACTTGTTAATACCTGAATGGTTGTGGTGGGGCACTGGCTGTGTTCGCAATTATGTGGCATTTTGTGGCAATCGTTGAGGATATGTTTGAGACTACGATTGATTTGTTTCACCTTACTAGGAAGTGTGTCATGTCCGGGAAGGGGAGGGACTCCAAAGAAGACAGCACACTACAGTAACAGTTTGGCTGTTGCTACAATGTTGCGCCGTGCTATAGTCTAGTTATGGTCAAAGCATACAATCTAAAAACCACATTACTGCGTGTCGGTCTTATGCGACAAAAACCGCGCTGGTAATATTGTGTTTTAATTGCATTACATCATTGCATTGGCGTGGCCTACCCTGCTACGTGAAGGAAAGCCCATCATAGGCTAACTATAAGCATAATGATATCAATGCACTGCCAGTGCCCGTGAACTTTCACATATTCCCTCCCTGGTGCAATGTCCACCGCTTTCTTATTGAGAAACGGTAAGAGGTTGTTTTCGGTCGTCGGCGGGGGCTGCAGAGGAACCGACGCACTTTCTAGAGTTCATTTCGTATCGCGCAGCTTCATTCTAGATTTGTCATACTCCACGCACTTCATGGATTTGAAAGGTTCCTCGATACCAAGATCCATGAAAAATCTGGTCTTAACCAAGCTTAAGACAGAATTTCAGAGACGCCGTTGCCTTCCAAACGGTTCCTGTCCCGACACCTGGCGACGGGGACTTGCTTGTCCGAAATCGGTAAGTTTTGGTTAGAAATTGGATACAGAAGGTTCCCATTTTCTGCGGGTGCGTAGCATATAGCCGATGGATATGCTATTCCGATATTGGGCACATTTTGGAGCAATTATCTTTGATAAACTATTTGGTATTGTTTTCAAGTTATGAACGGGTCTCTTACCTCGATTAGAATCGCTTTATCCATCCTCATCGATATTAGTAGGCTACTTGCGACCATTTCAGGAGCGAGCAAAATACGTGAGGAATAAAAGTTCCGCCCCTACATTTGTCTATCAATCCATCTCGGCATCTCGCTCTGTCCTGTCTCCTTACGTCACGAACCTGCAAACAGAAACTGATATTGGAGGAGGGGGGGGGGGGGGGGTTGTAAGTAAAGACTCGCACGAATAGATAAAGGAGATGGAGAAGCAGCTTTGCATGGCATTTGCGGCTGCCGCAGGATCATAATTTTCCGCTGCGTAAAACCAATGCATAAGACTCAATATATGTCTGTCTGGTTCAAAGCAATATATTTTACAAATGTTGATTAAATTAACAGGTTACTGTAACAGAGCAGCAATGTAGGCTACTTGTTCTAACCGGTTATTTACTACCATTTAAGTCAGAGATATTAAAATGCGCTCAATGCTGGTGTTGCCTATTAGAGTGCAACTGGCAGTGAAATAAAGGCAGGGTGTTGCGTTATGGTTTAGAGACCAAGGACATAGTAGCATAATCTAAAGATCAAATAGCATTGAACATTTACAGAAATGGTCATATGTAGCCTAAACCATTTTCCACAGATTTGTTTTGGTATGCGTGATTTAGGGAATAATACAAAATAAAATAAAAAAAGTTTTGTCTTCTATTTCATTTTCTTGAAAATGTGGAACATTGAATTATAAATACAATTTTCCATGGAGAGGTAGCATATCTCTCATCTTGGAAAAAGGACAGAAGTGTTGATGCAGTGGTTGGTTAGGTGCTTTGCCCTCTCCCCTTCCCAAAACCTTCATTTTGTAGATTGAAATGTATGGCATCAAATATTGTTTTATATTTTTATGTAGGCCTGTGCCCTCATACTTTTTAAAAAAACAATTATTTGTGTGTTGTCTGTAATTAATAAACATAATGAGTTGACCTGGAAAATTACAACATTTAGCTAGTCATCAGCTGTGGTCCTGCTGCTAACAACTGGGTCTCACAAGCACCTGAAACTGAAAAAAAGTGGGGCCTAGTTTTAGGGCGTATTTATTGATATGGCTTATTATTTATGTGTTAGTAACTACATCAGAAAGGCCAATTCTATGGTCTCAGTACAGAGCTCGGAATTAGCTGAAATATCTGTGATGTCGCATTTAGGCCTTTTATTGTATAAGGCCTGCTTGGTTACATTCTCTGAGGTGGAAAGACAGTTGCACAACATATCCTACTGTAGTCAAAGGACATTTGCTGTCCCTGTTAGTGTAAATTGAGTGGGTCAGCTCCACTGCTAAGGTAATTGCACAAAATAGGAACCATTGGTGGTAGTTAAACGTAATATCCGATAATGTGTTGACGTGGATAATGCTTTTAGGTAAAGAACATTATTGTAGTTGTGTGGCATGTCTGTTGGCCTCTGCAATGTTTTGGTTAACAATACAATGTGTATCAGGAAAATGTTTTTATTTTATTTTATGCATTATTAACCAGAATTAGTTTGACTAATTTTGAGTTTAAATTGAGATATGCATTAATATCATGTTTCAGTGACTGAGAATATTGTGCATTCAAAGTTGCATGTTCTTTAAGAATATCAGGCCCAATCCTGGCCAGAGATCCCAGTTCACTTTAGTTTTGACCTTTGAACTTGCTCTTCTTGACCTTTGAACTTGCTCTTCTTTAATACATGGGGTTCAAGTACCGTTGGTCCATTATTAGGGATTCAGGCTCAAATCTTTACTGGTACGGCAGAATTCAGAAGGGCTGCAAAGAAAAAAGTCGTTTGGAAAGTACAGTCAAACCTAGATGTTTTCCTGTATTTAATTGGAGCCATTTATTTGTAACTAAACCGGGCTGGTACATTTAAGTGCTAAAATGCACAATGATGAGTCGCAGCGAGGGTTCTTCTGGAGGATAGAAACTGATTTATTTATGCATTTCTTTCACACAAGGATTTATTTCTCCTCATGTCATCAACTGAGATGAAAACAGTTGTATTTTTTCATGTCGAGGCAAAGAAATATACAAGATTTAAAAGTACAGTTTGTTCTTGTGTCTCTCAAGACAATGACTCGTGACATCATGCAATGTGTTTTGTGATACAAATCTTGGCCTGTCAGTGTAGGGTGGGTGTTCTTTCAAGACAAATGGAACCATTGCCAAAACAAACCAATGTTTCCTTCCCAAACAATGTCGTGGATGTTTTCTAGGGAATGGAAGTGAAATCTTGACCTTCGCAGACATTACTGTAGGCATTCTGAAGTGCTCCTCCTAGGTTATCTTAAAATATGCATAACAATAATAATGCTATTATAACATGAGCTATTGTCATGTTATCTAAATTCCCACTGAAGAACATCACTAAAGTATCCTATACTGACGATAATTGATTTTAATGCTATGTAACAATCGTTCTGAGCTGTCATTCACTTATATTCTCTTCTCTGTTCCATTCCATGCAGATTTGTTGGAATCAATGCCTCAGACACCAACTACTCAGCAGGCCGCTACGACCCTACGGTGAAGCCACCGTTTGACGCCGGGTTCAAGGGCATTGGCGAGGTGTTCGGACTCGGCCTGAGTGCCAGCGCCCGCTACACCATTGGCGACACCGTGGCCTACTTTGCCACGGCTATTGGGGCTATTGCAGAGTACACAGTGATACCCATGATCAAGACCGTACCCGCGGTGAAGCCAGAGTTCCTCACCCTGCTGTTAAGCGGCGCCACGGCCTACATCGCCATGAAGCGGCTTGGCGACCTGGCGAAGGGCAAGACAGTGCTGGTGACGGCCACTGCCGGTGGCACGGGACAGTTCGCGTGCAGTTTGCCAAACAGGCCGGCTGCCACGTCGTGGGCACCTGCTCCTCCAACGAGAAGGCTGGCTTCTTAAAGACCATTGGCTGCGACAGGCCCATCAACTACACGTCCGAGGACCTGGCCGCCATGCTGCATAAAGAGTACCCACAAGGCCTGGACATAGTCTACGAGTCCATAGGCGGCAGCATTTTTGACATGGCGGGGAACAACCTGGCCAATAAGGGCATGGCGGTGAACAATCTGGCCAATAAGGGCAGGCTAATTGTGATCGGGTTCATCTCAGGGTACAAAACTGCATCAGGGGTCCCAACCGTTAAAGGAGGGACTCTGCCCGTGAAGCTGCTCGAGAAGTCAGCCAGCGTGAGGGGGTTCTTCCTACCTCACTTCCTGGCTGACTACAATGAAGCGATGGGTAGCGTGATGCAGATGTTTGCTAAAGGGAAGCTGGTGTGTGAAGTGGACTGTGGGGACATGGCCCCCGAGGGCCGTTTCGTGGGGCTGGAGTCGGTCTTTAGGGCTGTGGACTACATGTACTCTGGGAAAAATGTGGGAAATGCTTCACAGAGTTCAAGTAATCTCAACATCAACTGTTCAGAGGAGACTGCGTGAATTAGGCCTTCATGGTCGAATTGCTGCAAAGAAACCACTACTAAAGGACACCAATAAGAAGAAGAGACTTGCTGGGCCAAGAAACACGAGCAATGGACATTAGACCGGTGGAAATCTGTCCTTTGGTCTGATGAGTCCAACCGCCATGTCTTTGTGAGACGCAGAGTAGGTAAACGGATGGTTCCCACCATGAAGCATGGAGGACGAGGTGTAATGGTGTGGGGGTGCTTTGCTGGTGACACTGTCTGTGATTTATTTAGAATTCAAGGCACACTTAATCAGCATGGCTACTACAGCATTCTGCAGCGATACGCCATCCCATCTGGTTTGAGCTTAGTGGAACTATCATTTGTTTTTCAACAGGACAATGACACAACACACTTCCAGGCTGTGTAAGGGCTATTTGACCAAGAAGGAGAGTGATGGAGTGCTGCATCAGATGACCTGGCCTCCGCAATCACCCGACCTCAACCCAATTGAGATGGTTTGGGATGAGTTGGACTGCAGAGTGAAGGAAAAGCAGCCAATAAGTGCTCAGCATATGTGGGAACTCCTTCAAGACTATTGGAAAAGCATTCCCGGTGAAGCTGGTTGAGAGAATACCAAGAGTGCAAAGCTGTCATCAAGGCAAAGGGTGGCTACTTTGAAGAATCTATTTTGATTTGTTTAACACTTTTTTTTGGTTACTACATGATTCCATATGTGTTATTTCATAGTTTTGATGTCTTCACTTTTATTCTACTAATAGTAAAAAATTAAGAAAAACCCTTGAATGCATAGGTGTGTCCAAACTTTTAACTGGTACTGTATGTTGAAGGTAAATTACCCAAACTGTTAAAATCTGCTGTGAGTTGAATATATTTTTGAACAGTTTATTTTACCTATTGAATATAGTTTGATATTACTAAAATGTTGATCTTTTAGAGACAGTTTGTTGTTAATGTTTTGATGATTGTATTGAATAAAGCAAAGCCAAAGTCCCAATGAACAGGGATCATACTTGTAGAGGGAAGATTGCTGGTGTAAAAAACAAAAAATACTGTACCCCTCTAGATCAAATGCCTCCCGCATTCTCATGCTATCACACACACACACACACACACACACACACACACACACACACACACACACACACACACACACACACACTTTTTTAATTTCTTTGTGCTCAAGACTAGAGCAAACTAAATTGTAATCGTATTAAAATTCGTATTTACAGTAAGTAGACCAGCGGCTGATGATTACTGCGCTCCAGACAATGTACCAGCATATCAGCTGAACGTCCTGCTGTTTAAACAGGAAACTGTTTAAAATAATACTGCACAATAATCATATTTAGTGTTATTACTATTGGAATGGAAACCTAAGCATATCCAGAGCAATTGACCCATTTAGTCACTAAATCATATAATTGAATAAATTAACTTAAATCAACAGAAAATATAAAAAAATGTCTCAATGTGTTGTAGATGTACAGTAGGTTTTAAAATTGCACATTTTAAGGAGTGTTTGCAATATATCATAATGTGTAACTCATTTCTAGATTCAATTATTTATCTTGCATTCTTGTTTTTTTTTTATCAAATGTTGTGTTCTGTTGTAGTTAAACACCTGTCAGATCTGAACGCAGCATCCGGTGTACTTGGTATTGTATAGCATGTTTGTGGTTTGACAGAAACAGCGTTCACATAATCCGTCTTTCCATTCACGTGCCCCAAGATGCGCATAATACAACGTTTGTCCAGATAACCTGAACTTGGGGTTAAAAAATACCATTTTATTTTTTTATTTATTTTTTTATTTCACCTTTATTTAACCAGGTAGGTCAGTTGAGAACAAGTTCTCATTTGCAACTGCGACCTGGCCAAGACAAAGCAAAGCAGTGTGACAAATAACAACACAGAGTTACACATTAAACAAACAGTCAAAAACACAATAGAAAAATATATATACAGAGTGCAAAATGTAGTGCAAAAATGCAGTAAGCTTAAGAGGTAGAACAATAAATAGACTATAGTGGTGACATAAATTACAGAATTATCATTATTAACACAGGAATGAAAAGTGTGCAAATTATGATGTGCAAATAGAGATACTGGAGTGCAAGATTAGTGAAAATAAACAAAAAATAAATATGGGGATGAGGTAGTAGTGTGGGCTATTTACAGAAGGGCTATATACAGGTGCAGTGATCGATAAGCAGCTTTGACAGCTGATGCTTAAAGTTATTGAGGGAGATAGGAACCTCTAGCTTCAATGATTTTTGCAATTCGTTCCAGTCATTGGCAGCAGCAAACTGGAAGGAATGGCGACCAAAGGAGGTGTTGGCTTTGGGGGTGACCAGTGAGATATACCTGCTGGAGCGATTAGTTGTTCCTACAACAAGTAGAAAACCACTTAATAAAGGCCTACGGTTTTATTTATTTAAAAATAAATGTTATTACCGTGGGTATAAGGTCCCACTTGATGTTTTGAATTCTCTTAAGCCAATTCACTAATTTATTTGAAATATAGAACTCTATTAAGCTAAAATATCATGTTATCGCCTACATTAGAGTCGAGGGTAGATGGGATACTAGGTGGGATACAGTTGCCATGGAGAGCTGTCTTATCTTTCAAAATAATTAGAACATTTTCCATATTAATTCAAAAACTATTTACAAGTTAATGTGGGTGTTATTCTGTGGCCTCTTTTTCTTTTTTAAAGTGAGAAAAGGTAATTAAAACATTTGGAAGGCAATACGTTATGTATCGAACCTAGGAACACAAAACAAACACCTGTTTCCACCTGGGAGGGACGTCTGTGTGTTCATGCACTGATGCACTGTGAACATGCAATATCCTCCTCCAGGTGGCCACTCAAAAAAGATCCCAGTGTCAAATACGTTACAGGTGTGACCCCAGCATGCAAAGCTGCTACCTTCGCCATGCAGGCAGCTCAGGAAATCAGAAACATACCTACCAGCCTGAAGCCATTTAAACCTGCGCCAGTGTGTCTCACACCCATATGTGTTCCAAGAGAGGAGTGTAATGCATACAGTGTATTTTTGTAGATTGGTTCTTACTATGTTTAGTATTATTTTTTATCCTCTAAGCGTGTTAAATATAGAAATTAAAATGATCCATCTCTGCACCCATCCTTGTAAGTGTTTGATAACAGCGTCACCGTACAGCATGAATGAACGTGAGCAACCTGAAAGCCACTGTTAAGCCATTTGACCTTACCGCTCTTAAAAAGGTATTGTTCCCTCAGTCGTTCTAATGCAAGAGCATGCTCTCACACGCTAGTCACACAAAGGTGAGAGGGGTGATACAAATATATGTTCACTCGAATTTACCATGCTTGAGTATTATCGCGTGCATAGTCTGGATACAGGTACGGACTGTCAACGTGTATCTGTCTTCAATTACCAACCGAGGCCTCACTCTCTCTGGTCCTCCTGGGCACACCTGTAGCAGCCATGATTAGTGTGCATTCACAGTCCAATTAAAGCAAAAGACAACCGGGAGAAAACAACACATCTTATTTAATTGGCTTGTAGCTGTTTGAAGGCTCTTAACAAACCAAATAGACACATACCTTTTGTAGTCAACTTCTGAGTTATATGACAAATGTTAGTGATGTGACAAACATGTTTTGGAAAAGTGTAGCATTTCTTAACGTATTTGTGAGAGTTTTAGTTTTATATATATATATATATATATATATATATATATATATATATATATATATATATATATATATATATATATATATATATATATAATTATTATTATTGTTGTTTTTTTACAGCTTTCTTGCTTAGGCTATAGTTAGTAAGATTTAAAAGATTAGAATTTTGTGATGCCAGAGGTCTGGGCTTTTTGCATGTTGGATACACACCTAAAATGTGATCTGTGACCTTTTTAACAGCTTCGCTTTCAATCCAATTGAACCATAGAATTGTTGATTAAATGAATACATTGAAAATACTGTCCAAAGTTTAGTGAAATGCCAGTGTTGTAATACATTGAATCAATTTGATCAGCTGGGTACTCTACATATTCAATCAACCGCAGTGTTACTTTAGACTCTGCCATCACTGTTCCTGTACTGGCACACCTAACATAGACATACTTCTGATGGTGTGGTATGGTATAACTTGGTGTCTTAGTGGCTGACTCTGTCATGGCTCAGGTCCACTCTCAGTCACTAAGAGTCCCTAAGAGTCACTCAGACCCCTCAACCCCAACTCCCTCAACCACCATCCCTCTTGCCCTCGTTACAAAACCCCACTGAACTAATTAGTAAATGCACACTCAAACACTGCATTAATGTAAAAACAGGTTACTTTTTCCTGCTGAGTTTGAAATATATAATAATGTTTGTTCTTCTCACTCAAGGTTTCTCTTGCAAGCACTTTCCATACTAATGTCATTATTTTAGCAATTTTCTTCAGCTGTTCCACATAGGAGAACCTTTTTTTGGTTCCAGGTAGAACTTTTGGGTTCCATAAAAAACCCTCTGGGGAAAAGGTTTTACATGGAACCGAAAACGGTTAAACCTGGAACCCAATAGGGTTCTATCTGGAACCAAAAGGGTTCTACCTGGAACCAAAAAGGGTTCTTCAAAGGGTTCTCATATGGGGACAGCCGAAGAACCCTTTTAGGTCCTAGATAGCACCTTATTTTCGAAGCATGTAGGCTAGCAGTGAGTGTGTACATACTTCAGTACTGCTGGAAAACTGTCTCTCTGTCTGTCAGGGTCACAAAGGACTCAGTGGGACATAAATTAGAAAGACGCGTCTCTCGAGTCTCACTGAGGAGGAGGGATAACTTTCTTAATCAAGTTCTCTTGATTAATTGTAATAAAGGTGTCATCCATAAATGTGTCCTCCTGATTGAGTGATTCGAGGCTGAAGACACTAAGCACATCCCTTGTGATTGGGGTTTTACAGTGGGGGGATGTAACAGGGAGACATGGCGATGACACAAATAGCTCCTCAGTGCACCGGCGGTCACCCTCCCTCCACGGACAGCCTTCGCACAGCTGACAGTTATGAAATACAATTATCAGTGTGATCTGCTTAAGAATTCATCAGCGGCTCCACTGCCCAGTGAAGACATTCACAGAGTTAGAGAGAGAAAGACAGAGAGAGAGAGGGGAGGGTGACAAAAAGAAAGAGAGGCCTGACTGATTGAGGTTGTATTTTGTACAGGCAGAATGTTCCTGTGTTGGTATACTAATAATGAATGTATTGATTCCTCCTGCCTGCAATTTGACATATTCCCAATCAATGTCTTAATTCCTGTTATTTCAAATGTGAATGAAAAACATTCAGCTTCCTATATACTGTACCAAACACTGTTCAGATTGCATTTCTATCACGCACCAGTCAAATGCATATTGGTCATACGATATGTGTAATTGAGAAAACAAATGTATTCAAATGTATCTGATGTTGGTGGCATTATACAAAGTAGCGAACCTGAGCCACGTAACAACACAGTGCAACCTGTCCAGTCTGAAAAGGCTAGCCTACGATCACTGTGTCTGATGTTATGTGTGCAGGTGAAAGTCAAGGGCAGTATTCATACAGTGGATGGATGATGTTATCAGCACACCATGCCGGACAACAGCATCACAATTTCATTGGTCGGTGTCTCTCCACTGCAGACGTAAAGATCGAAAGACCCAGTCCATCCCACCCCTGTGAATGACGGACAGGTCCTCAGTTAGCTCAACCACCAGGTCCCACTGTCCCCATTCTTTACCCGCCAAACGCCACTACAGCCAAGGACACGGGTTTGTCGGCAGCGAGGCATCATGGCGCATCGGTAATGGGAACCTCCCGGTGACAGTGGTCATCAGGACACAAAAGCAAAAGGGACCATAAACATGGTATGACAGATGGCCAGGGGGACCAAGCTCTGACAGGGAGGGAGGGATGGAGAAAGAGAGAGAGATAAAGTGAGATAGCGAGGACAGAGAGGAAGAGAGATTTCATGCTAACTATATGTTCAATGTCAATAGTGAAGAGGTGGACTGGAAAGCATTAAAAAAGTACTGCGTTGCCCGCATTAAAAATGCAATGGAACCCATTCTCTTGGTGCCCACAAAGATGAAGACATAGAAGTTATTGTCTCTCCCCTACTCAATAAGGTAGGCTAGCTACATTTAGAAAATAAGAAGTTTCAAAGCAGAAAATAGTTCTCTTCTTTTTGTCCATTTTCTCTCTCTCTCCTCTCATCAGTTTAATGAGCTTGCGTTTGTTTCAGTTTGTTTAGCATCAAGTCAGCGTTGACATCAACCAATTAGTACAGTGAAACCGTTTAACATGAGCTATGTCGTGGATTGAAGGCACAGCGAGAGGAAGATGTTGATTTAAGAAGGCACAGACAACCACCAGGTTTAAAAAAAAAAAACAGGCATGATAGCTACTGCAGGAGCTGCTAGCATCATACGCTAGCCCAGAAGTTCTTCAGATATTGCCTTCCTGTTAAAACAAATGAGCAACCAATGGGGGGACAGAATTGAGACAACACATTATGATCTGGTCCAGGAAACTGGGCCCTAAGATTTTGCCTGAAGAGGGTGTTGTTTAGTGGTAAATCGTGGTGAAAGAAGTTTGAAGTGAAATAAAAACAAAGGGATAATTGTGGAGGGGATAGCAATGACAGAAAGCGAAAAACAAACAGGTTGTGTGAAAATTAGGTGAGGCAAGGATGCTGAGGGTTGTCAAGAAATGACTACTTGTTGTAGGTCCCAGAAGAGAGAAGACACTGTTGTGTTTAACAACATCTACATCAACTCAGGACTCACAAGTTGTCTCAAAGAAAATAGCATAGCACAGCTTTATCCAATAAAAAGGCTACCAGCTTCTTCTTCTTCTACTTATTTCTTCTTCTTCTTCTTCTTCTTCTTCTTCTTCTTCTTCTTCTTCTTCTTCTTCTTCTTCTTCTTCTTCTCTATACCAGAGCCGAGCTGTGGACAAAGATGTGGGCTTTTTGTTTGGTGAACACAGTCTCGTCCCTTAATCGTCATCCATCCATACCCTGCACCTGTATATAACGCGGATATTACAATATCCATCACTCCACCATGCCGTCACTTTGATTGATGGGTTACTCACAGAATCCCTCTGTTTTCACTGAAGTGTGTGCTTCTGGAGCGAGAAGTGAACAATATCTCCGCCTATGATCAGATTCGGAGTGCATATTCCATCCAAGAGTGCATTTAGTTTGGTGATACACAATCCCCTACGGGGCAGCCAAGCAAAATGCTTATGGAGAGCTAATTCTATTAGGCGTTATGGTTTGTTATGTCTGTTATTCATGTAGTAGGCCTGTGACGTGCTCAGGTAATAGTGTAAAACAACTTAACAGGACAGAATCTCATTCTGTGGGAGTCCTTCAAGTCTGTCAAGGAGTGGTGTCACTGTCAAGAACAAACACTTGGTAGTATGAGAGGTATGCTCAGAATATCAGACAATCTCCGTCAGAAAGGAAAGGAATCCTTAAATAAATACTCTAAGAGAATAACAGATATGAGCGAGCACGGTGAGCCTTGGCTCTAGAGATATTCACACAGAGCATGAGACAAAATAGACACAAATATGGACTCAGTTACAGCAAACAATTGAACTAGCACTGCAGCGAGGGCCCGCCTTTCCTTCCTTTCCCAAGGACTTCCTCGTCATTGTAACCCAACGCAAATAAATTAATCGTTATTGTTTTTCCATCCCCTCGCTAATTTGTGTAGCTATAAGTGTCTGCAGTACCTGAGCAGGGACGTGTATGTGTGTGTGTGTGTGTGTGTGTGTGTGTGTGTGTGTGTGTGTGTGTGTGTGCAAGTGCATGTGCAGGGAGAGGCTTTGACGCAGCGACGACAGGAGACCTAACGCTGCAGGATGGAGAAAGGTGAGCAGGAAACAGAAGGCACCCATGGAGGAGGTATATGACATCTGTCAGAATCCAGTGTGGTTGGGGGGACAAAGCCTCCCCCCCTCTCCGGCCAGGGGTCACATCTCACACTGCAGTCGCTGAAGTTGTCACGACACCGCTGACACTTCTTTGGCAATGGCGGCCGAGGACCTGGACAGGCACGGGCGTTCAAGGCACACTTATTTCTGAGTAAATGTATCTGAGGGCATTTGTTCTGTTTTATTTTTCTCAAGGACCAACAGAGATGTCAGGGTTCTCTTTTTTGTCGGTTGTGGATGCAGGAAGGTCACCTGACATGGCAAGGTCAACAAACAAACAAACAAATAAAAGGAATGAAAATGGAAAAAAACATAACAAGCGAAACAAGGGGGAAAAGGATAAAATGTTTATTTTGAACCTGTTGGCATGTAACAGGCATTACTCTCTGCGCTGTCCTCTGCCCCCCATTGGCTACAACACCACCTCCTGGGCTAACACAAGGGTCGTCCAAACGTCCAATCACGTCAAAACCAGCGGTCCAACTTCAACTAGAGAACAGGTTCACTATTAAAAATCATGAATACATATGAATCATTACATTCATTTGTGTACCTGCAATTGTTTGAGTAAAATATAATATTTCACTACTGACAGTGTATGACTGCAATATCAGTTAGTGACGAATGAGAGAGAGAAAAAAGAGGGAGAGAGAGAGAGAGAGAGAGAGAAAGAGAGAGAGAGAGTGAGAGAGAGAGAGAAAGAAAGAAAGAAAGAAAGAAAGAAAGAAAGAAAGAAAGAAAGAAAGAAAGAAAGAAAGAAAGAAAGAAAGAAAGAAAGAAAGAAAGAAAGAAAGAAAGAAAGAAAGAAAGAAAGAAAGAAAGAAAGAAAGAAAGAAAGAAAGAAAGAAAGAAAGAAAGAAAGAAAGAAAGAAAGAAAGAAAGAAAGAAAGAAAGAAAGAAAGAAAGAAAGAAAGAAAGAAAGTGCATAGAATCCAGGGTGATATCATTTTAAAAAGAGAAAGAAAGTGCATAGAATCCAGGGTGATATCATTTTAAAAAGAGAAAGGGAAGTGCATAGAATCCAGGGTGATATCATTTTAAAAAGAGAAAGGGAAGTGCATAGAATCCAGGGTGATATCATTTTAAAAAGAGAAAGGGAAGTGCATAGAATCCAGGGTGATATAATTTTAAAAAGAGAAAGGGAAGTGCATAGAATCCAGGGTGATATCATTTTAAAAAGAGAAAGGGAAGTGCATAGAATCCAGGGTGATATCATTTTAAACCATCGTTATCGGTCTCCATTGACAAAGGCCACATTGAGAAGGCTGGGCCATGCACTGGAGCAGTGGGTTTGCATTGGGTTAGAGTTGATAAATAAAATATAGGCCTTCTACGAGATCCGATCCATCACAGATCTGTATGCAGAGTGCCGTCTTAAAAAGCATGTTTCCTTTGTTTATTCTTTGCAAAGTCTTTTCCTTTCTCTAGAGTTTTGACATTGGATATGACAGGTGTCTGTGGGGAGGAGAGGGAGGGAGGGAGGGAGGGAGGGAGGGAGGGAGGGAGGGAGAGAGGGAGGGAGGGGGAATGGAGAAAGGAGGGAAGCGCTGGTAAGAAAGAAAACAACCTTTGACTGCCTGTGGGTGAACGTGGGTTCCTCTAGGCAAGGCAGCCTTCAGCGTTTAGCTGGGGGCGCCGTATTCGAATCACAGCCACTGCTGTACCCCTAAGGCGTTAATCTCAACCAGTTACCGTCAAGTGCTGCTCTTCTTTATATTCTCTACATTCCTTACTATCTCTCCATCTCCATCTTCTTTGTTATTTCGCAGCTATGCCGTGCCCAATTCACAGAGGTGAGAGACAAACGACAGCTTCAAGAGATTCGAGGGAGAGAAAAAGCAAACATTTTAAATATTCCAAACAGAGTATTTCTTTCAGGAAGTGTGTAGGATATGTTGTTGTTGGATCAGTTTCGCTTCATTCCGACTGAAACATGCATATCAAGATATCAACAGATGTCGACGAGACCTCGCCGTCATCCAGAAGGCTTGGATCGAAAAGGTTTGTTGTTTAATCTGCAGATAAATCTTAATTCAATAAGTGTTGACTATGGAGAGAGAGAGTGAGGAAAACAGGGAGAACGTAGGAGGAAAAAACCCATAAAGATGAACTGATGACATGTTGTGCACATAATAAAAGGCTTAGTTAAACATACACATGCTGTTTGTCAATTATTCAGGTAGTCCAGGTAATCTCATGAAGTGTAAATATCATTCTTTCTCATGGCAACGTAAATGAATAAATTGGACTCCTTTTATAGAAATAACCGAATTACATTCCCTTTCAAAGATCCCCTGTACCGTTTGTGAAAAGGTGAAAAGGAAACCAAAATACACTGCTTCTTTGTCAGTTAATTAATTTACATAGTTAGCGATCACAATTAATCTGAATTAATCTTTAAATTAATTAAATTGACTATGAATTAAACTATAGTAGTTCCCTCCAAAAGGTATCTCCCACTCTCTTAAAGGGATAGTTTACCCAAAGTACAAAATGGCACTGTAAGCAGTCTATGGACAAGGTATGGCAGTAATCTATGCTTTGGCACTGTTACCAAATGCTAACATTTAAGCATTTGTGGTACAAATCCCATTCAAGTCCTGGTACCGATACTAGCATTGTTCATGCATTATGTCCAAATAATACAAAAGTATCTTAAATTGATTGTCAAGCTCCAAAAAGTAATATATAAATGATTTGAACATTATGCGCGACAAATGCTATTATTGGTACCAGGATCTGTATGTGATATCTAAAATGTTGGAAACGGCTAGGAAAGTGCCAGGGACACTAAACCAATGCATGGATTGCTGTCATACCAATTTTGTAATTTCGGTGAACTATCCCTTGAAGGCCATATTATCATCAAACATCCTTACAAATAGGAAACTTCCTTACAAATAGGAAACTTCCTTACAAATAGGAAACTTCCTTACAAAATGGTGCCCTGAATGAGGAAGATTCCCTACATAGGTTATTCACACAGCGACAGACAAGAAATACAGACAGACAGACAGACAGACAGACAGACAGACAGACAGACAGACAGACAGACAGACAGACAGACAGACAGACAGACAGACAGACAGACAGACAGACAGACAGACAGACACACACACACACACACACACACACACACACACACACACACAAACACACACAAGACCCATGACATTCGGGTAGGGGTGGTGTGTGTGTTTATGTGGTTTATGTGAGTGACTGAGGGGAGGGAGGGAGAGGGGGAGACAGAGAAGGAAAAGGAAAATGGAAGGACTAGATAAAGGCTGTGAGTGCGTGTCATCATCTCTGACATTCTGTAGGGCTTGACCTTAACAGAACTGATCATGTCAGAGAGAGATGGTCTCATCATGGCAGAGGAACACAGCCAACCCTTCAGAAATCACTACTGACAACAGGAGCACACAAACACGCCGAACTGCACGCCAACACACACTTGCGGCACACACACACATACTCAAACACACATGCAAACACATACACACATGCAGAAAACACATGCAGGATGCACGCACACACAAATACAAACACTCTTATACACGCACACACACAAATGCATTTATTTCCTTTGGAAATATAAGTCACATGCTACCCTATTCATGGGTTGCAAGTGTCGTCACAATATTGTTTTGCCCATCTGAGCATTCGAATCAATGCCGTCTCAATACGTGCTGATGAAGATTTAGTCTAAAGTGCATTATTGTCGCTTGGAAACACAAAAGGAGGCAAATAATTCTTAGAACAAGCTTTTGTCATCATTGTGATGTCGCCAGAATGACTTTAGATGCAGTGTAGCTTTAGATAGCTAGATAAGATGGAGGGGAGAGCACCAACATTTTAGCTAGCTAGCGTTAGCATTGCTAGCTATTTCTGACAAACTCATGGCAACATTGCCATCTCTCTAAAGTAAACTTGACGACATCAAAGTGGTTTTCTACTAATTATTTGTCGACTTTAGCATATTTACAGGCCACTATAGTGTAATGTTGATGAAACAGTCATTAGCTCCCGTTCAGAAAGACTGAGCATTAGCCATCAGTCAGACATCAATATGCTGCAGCATCTGTAGAACAATGGCGACGACACCGCCGAGTGACGGAGGTGCAAACCATGAATATTAGTGTGTAATACCGTATTATAAACTTGATCTTCTCCACCTCTCATCTTCCACCTTCTTCCTGGACAGATTTACAGTTGGCCATTGGGCTGCTATCATAAAAATATGGTTTGACCTTTGAGGACCAGACATAGTTCAGATCAGAGGTGGTCTTTCACACAGCTGTTTGGACAGTCTGCTCTTCTCCCTGATATGAACATATGCCAGTCTCCCTAAATGTTCACAGTCACTCTATTAAAAATCTAAGTACAACAGTATAATTTTTATGACTCCCATAAAGGAAGCGCTAGCTCACATCTTTTTTTTCATGAACAGTGAACTTTCGAAGCAAACTGCAATGGGTTCCATAATACATTTCAGCTTTCTGTTAAAACCCACAGCTATATATTCCGGTCTGTTTCTCTCTTACTCTTGATTTTAACCATGGCTTTTTGGCATGTGTCTTTAATGAGATAATGGAGAAAACTAAATTCTCTCTCTCTCTCTCTCTCTCTCTCTCTCTCTCTCTCTCTCTCTCTCTCTCTCTCTCTCTCTCTCTCTCTCTCTCTCTCTCTCTCTCTCTCTCTCTCTCTCTCTCTCTCTCGCCATCCATCCATCCATCCATCCATCCATCCATCCATCCATCCATCCATCCATCCATCCATCCATCCATCCATCCATCCCTCTATGAATGCAGTGAGTGAAGCCGTCTGCAGCGCGGTCTGTTTCTGACCCGTTGCTTGTCTCTGCTTTAATGATGCCGAGGCCTCCATCAAAGTGGGGACACCCTATGGTTCCTGGAGGCCCCTGGGATGAACAAGAGCTTAGTTCCTTCAGTCTTCCCTTCACTGCTACAGGCTTGTCTTAGTAATGAGAAAATGAATTTCAACTGAATGAACTGGCAGGCACATACTCTGTGTTCAGCTCGGAGTATCAAAAACAAAGATTGGTTTAAAAGGAGAAGTTTATTTCATGTGTCGTTCTCTCTCTCTCAGAACAGAGAAGGGGATTACGCTGAAATGTGTGTGCACATATGGATTGATATGTTACAGCCTACTGGACCGATGCGATGTGGGGAAAGTCTATTGATTTCTTGCCAATACGGTTCTGTGGAAGCTCAAGGCGACGTTCTTTTCTATCCCTCGGAACTTAAAAGAACAGGAGTGCCACACTTGTTTTGCCAGTCGCCATGGCAACCGGGATCATCAGAGTCAGGGGAGGTCAGTTGCCGTAGCAGAGGGGATTCTTGGTTCAGAGAAATCAACATTACATGAATTGCCCTCAAAACCCTCTCTCTCTCTGTGATCCTAGACTATTTGAGAGTGCTGTATGTTGTGTGTTGGGTTAGCCCCCAACTGTCACCTCTGCTCTGTCAGCTGTTCCTCCTTTGTTATTTCCCTTTCACCTCTCTCTCTCTCTCTCTCTCTCTCTCTCTCTCTCTCTCTCTCTCTCTCTCTCTCTCTCTCTCATATTTGAGAGTGCTGTATGTTGTGTGTTGGGTAAGCCCCTAACTGGACTGGAGTTCTCTTTCCTCTGTGTTATTGTTGATGGATTGAGTTTAATACAGCATTTCCAGATGCACTGCCTCCACCTTTTTGGGTAGTAATACTATTCCATATCTCATCATCGAGCACTGTAAGCTGCAGAGCTCATGGGTGGATGATTCTAAACATGTGGAAATTGGTAGCAGCCCACTTCTACTCAGGTGATAATTGGCCTCTGATGCAACACTCACCTTGTGTAATTAATCTCCCTCACTGACACCGTCTCTCCGCTGCTTGCTGTGGAACCAATAAGACCTTACAAGTGTTCGCCTGCTGATGTGTGATGAAATACACTGTGTTTACAATCCTATCAGAGACTAGGCACTACACAGTGGGAACGAAGCATGTGCTCCAATAGGCAGGGCTTGGCTCATTACATGTAAGCCTTGTTCACACTGCAGGCTTTAATGCTCAAATCAGTATGTTTTTCAAATCCGTTTTGAAATACTTGCTGTCTAAACAGCAAGTTACAAGTGACCAAATCAGATTTATGTGCGTTCAGACAGCAGTCATTAGCTGACATGGCTACGCTAGTTGTCATAGTAACGGCGGTGTGTGAATGCTGATTGGTGGTGGTGCTAGCGCCCATTATCCCTCAGAAGTTATGTACCAGCTGTTTAGCTTTCTAGCACGTTCACTAATGTGTTTGTAAACTATTAACAAGCTAGTTTAGCTACTAGCTGTTCTTGTCAATCTGTCAACAGAGTAGCTAGCAAGCAACAGATAGTCTAAAAACCACTTGAGGGCAAATACATCAGATTTGAATGTGGCTTGAAATATCAGATTTCATGTGTATTTTGGCTGTTCAGACCGCAGGAAAAATAACAGTTTCGAATCAGATATTGCTAAAAAATTGATTTGAGTAACTTCAAACTGCCAATGTGAACAAGGCTTTAGAATACAATTCTACTTGATATTAAAATCATTCTATTTCAGCCAGACCCCATTTTCCAAAAACGTTTGAGATATCGGAATTCATTGGAGATATTGGAAGTGTGTTATTAATTTGTGTCTTAGATAAGGAATTGGAAAAATCCCTCCCATCTGTGGCCATGATAAGCAACCCAGCAAAGAGCGGGGGGCCTCAAACATTGTGTTAATTTAACAACATGTCCTCCGTGTTCAATTAACACAAGACAGTGAGTCTGCTGCCTAACACCTCAATGACAGAGAGCGAGAGAGAGATAGACACAGAGAAAGAGAGCCAGAGAGGTACAGAGAGGGAGAGCCAAACACACAGAGAAACAGACAGAGAGAAAAAGAGAGACAGAGAAAGACAGAGAGAATCAGAGAGATACCCCACCAAGAGAGACCAGTGTCACTTTATCCCGTGTCCACCGATAAACCCCAGCTGTTTCCATCCAAACCAGGGGCCTAGTCAGCCTGGGTGATTGTTAACTTATTTTATGTTCTATCTGCTTTGTAAAAAAAAAAAAAAAAACTATATTCTTGATTCCTCACGGCGCCGGAAGGAAAGCAGGCTTTGTTCTTTGTCTGAGCTGTGACTCCCCTACGGTGGCTTTCATTTGACTCCCAGTGTGCACCTTGTGTTAATTAGGTAAAGGCTATATGTACGTCGCAATCCGGCCTGCCGTTCCAACGCGCTCCGCCGCCATCGCCAACAAAGGGCCCACCAGCGAGGGTAAGTTTGTGATTAAAGAAAAGGGGGCCTTTATCGTGTAACAAAAAGCATACAGCAAGGCTTTGAAGCTTATTTATGGAGCGCCATCTAATCCCCCCTCCTGTGGCTGTGTAGGAGATACGTGTATGTATTATTCATACTAATGTATGGTGTCGACTTATGCAGATTCAGGGGGAAAGACCAGGAACAAAGGCAGACTTTCTTTTTGTGTTTCGTAAATGGCCAATTATTTTCCTTTCAAGTGATCTGTTGTGGTCAAATTATACAAATAGAGCTTGATGTTGGGGAGACTGATGTTGGCTTTGTCAGTGCTCTGTACTGTAAGAGCTTGATTACACAGGATGACTCTACCAGACAACCAATGGTAAGAAACCCTGTGTTCTTTTACTTTGACAAAAGTTGAGATTTCACACGGCTTCCAGAGATGCAGGTGTGTCACTACGAGTAGCAAGTATACATTTTGTTTAGTATTTTATGTCTGAGTATCTTATTGAAAGGTGGGCAGGAGCCAATGGAACCAGTGTCAAAGAAATGAATAAATCGTTAAATCATGATATAAAATGTATATTGTGATATATCGACACAATATATATCGTGATACATCGATATATATCGTGATATATTGATGTATTATCCCAATATCTGCAGAACCAACAGCATGAATCACCACTGCAGCTCTCCTTGCTGGTGGATATCCTTAGTTCTCCTACAACCCATTACAGTATAATTCCAACCTACTGTACTCAGTGATCCAAACCAGACTAATGAGTTGATCTGAACTCAATCCAGAGTCACTCATTGAAGGGGTGTCAGTTGGTGAGGAACCCCTCAGGGTCAGCATCACTCTACAGTAGCTAAGCAAGACAACCACATATTGTCATAACGGCCAGTGGCATATCGTACAACACACCACAATCCTGTGCTAACAACACACTGGCACTACTCCAGGTCTGTAAATAGGACTGGTAAGGTGGAAGGTCAGTGCCTACGAATCCTATACCCAAACTAAGAGGCTTGTTTTTATATATATATAATTATTAAAAATTAAACAATAATAGATGAGGAAAGACATTAGTGAGAGAAAGCCATTTTACGATTTGAGCAGCAGACAAGTGAATATGATGATGACCTCTCTCTCTCTCTCTCTCTCTCTCTCTCTCTCTCTCTCTCTCTCTCTCTCTCTCTCTCTCTCTCTCTCTCGCTCTCTCGCTCTCTCGCTCTCTCGCTCTCCCTCGCTCTCTCTCGCTCACTCTCTCTATGTGTGTTCTGGAAGTGACAGTTGAGGGGCACTTTACAAAAGTATTGGCAGTGAAGGATCTCCTGTACCACAGACACAAGGCCTGTCAGTCAACACAGAGCTGTCACCCTCTGCTGAGATACAAGGGACAGTGTGTGTGTGTGTGTGTGTGTGTGTGTGTGTGTGTGTGTGTACGAGTGTTTCAACGTGACAGGTCTGAATTAATGAGAGGTGGGTGACAGGGGTAGAGGAAGACATTGAAGAGTTAAGGAGGAGGGCAGAGATGGAGGGAGGAGGCTTTTGTAAAGATGCCCAGGATTGGGCCAGACTACCTTTAAACAGCAGAGGTGGGGAAAAAGAGACAGAGAAGGCCCAGTAGTAGACTCACAGGGTAGTGCCTGCATTTCAGTCATTATTTTATTTTGGGCGGTGGGGGGGGGGGCGGGCTGGGGGTGCGGGGGGGTAAAATTATCATCCAAAATATGGCTACTGTTGACGGTTGTCTTATCCACCTTCATTGAGCACAGATAGCGTGGTCAAATATAATCTCTTGTATTTGCACCTAAGTGTGTACGTGCGTGCATGTGTGTGCCAGTCCCCCCCGTCTGAAGGAGAAAAACAGTCTGTGAGAGTCTATCAGCATGGCACCTGCTCCAGAACATTCTTGATGAAGCAAAGGTTGTCTTCATTAGACGCATTAATATTCATGACGAATGGTAATTTTGACACAGAAAAGGTCTCAGTAACCTTTTCTTGTGCATTTTTTCACTTCTCAAGGAAATTACAGTCGGGCAATGACTTAATTAATGCTTGGTTTCCTCGCCAGTCGTTTGAGGGCCTGTCACTTTGGGGCTGGGGTATCTGTCACGCAGACAGGATTGAGGGGAGAGAAAAGAAGAGACGCATGCTGGGAAATCAGAGAGATAGAGAAGGGGGGACAAGATCACTGGAATGCACTCATAGTCAGAATTCTTCACTGGTTTATTTACCATTATATATGCTCTGCTCCGTTTTCCTACACATTTTGTTTGTGTTCTCTCTTCTCTTCTTTCTCTCCGTATTTCATCCTTTCATTGTGCGCTGGCTGTGCTGTCTGTTGTTGGTATATGGAGGTTGTCACCCTGAAGGCCCTCCAGGCCTCACATCTCAGCCGTGAGTTCATCAGAGTTGACAGGATGTGACTTTTCACTTTGCTCTCTTTACCATCTCACAGATCATTGTGTAACCGGCCTCAGAACAGGGCACTATTGCAAATGTACCAGTGACAGTGAGACACAAAGACACAAAGATACTCAATAGATCCAAACAAACTGAATAAATACACTGTATTTAATACATAAATAAGAACAGGAAAATGTAGACTGACTTGTATTTGTTTCTGATTCTGATGTCTTTCTTGGAATATCTGTAAAAAGAAAACACACACACACACATGCACAAGCAATGTACTCAATCCGCCTCGTCTAGACGTAAAATATTTGAACATAAGGCAGCATTTATTTTATCGCGTCCCATAAAAAGAGTAATTTGCCGGAGCCCTTGTAGCACAATATGGAGGCAGTGTGTTTTACTGATAATGTAGAGATGACAGATAGTTCCATACTGGGAGGTTTTGGTTGAGTCTGGATAGGGATGTAATAAATTGCAGGAGTGAGATGGGGCAGAGAGAGAGGGAGGGAGAGAGAGAGAGGGGGGAGGAGAGAGAGAGGGGGGGGGGGCGGAGGGAAAAAAAGAGAGAAGAAAGGAAGAGAGAGAATGAGAGAAAGAGAAAAAGAAAAAGAGATGGGCAGGAGAAGAAAGGAGAGGAGGAGAGAGAGAGAGCGAAAGAGAGTGTACAGAGATAGAAAGAGAGAGAGAGGGGCAGGAGGAGAAAAGAGAGGAGGAGAGAGAGTAAGTGAGGGAACAGAAAGAAACAGAGAGAGAGAGATAGAGATAGACTCTCCCTCTCGACATCTCTCTATCCCGACAAAAAAGCATTGCCCGTCGGTCGGTGAGCAGTCATTATATGGCTCTGAAAATGTGGGATTAATTAGGCTGGTTAGAGAAAGGCAACCCTGTCTCATTACTGCTTCAGTAGCCCTCCTCAAAGATACCGCCACTCAGACAGCCACGTCGCTAATACCAGCAGACAAAGTCCTCTCGTTTTTCGTCCGTCACCCTTATCATCTTATTTAAGGACACTTAAAAGAGGGCCTCAAAGGTGTGCCACCACAGGCACTTTTCATCGCCACAAGTGACCGCTTTAAATCAGGCCCACTCCTCTCACCTGCTACAGATATGCAGATATTCGTATAAAAAAAATGTGTGTTTTGAAGAAGAAAGCGGTTTTCTTTTTTAGATTAGTGTTAAACGAGAGAAAGGGAGAGCGGTGTGAGTGCGGCAGTAATTAGTCTATGGAGAGTAGCGATACTGTCACTGTGTTGATTTCATCCTCCATCTTTAAAACAAGTGGCAAAACCTTCCCTTGCGGTTGTGGAGCTTTCATCAATTCAAAGTTCCATTTCTTTATAATGAGACTTGTTTGAATATAATACATTTATGATTTTATTTAGTAGTATTATATAGAGTAGACAAAATATGTGTATAAAAGGGCTTTATTTCATCACGTTGTTCTATCCTTTTATATCAATCTTAATTATGCTTTTCAGTGTTTTTATTGTAGCACTTCAGTTAGTGCTCAGACTTTTAAAACCTCGTTATCTCTTTTCAGTTAACTTTTTTAAAGATCTTTGTCCATTTCACATGCCCATTGATGCAGTAATTGACACTTTTTATAATACATTTTTAAATACCTCAATGGAACGTATAGGACATCACACTACAAACTATCACCCTCATGCCCTTAAGCAAATCAGGAATATCATGGATATGTAGGTAGTGGATATACGGAGGCTTAAATATCCTGGCCAAGTGAGATATATACAAGGCAGAGGCATAACCAAGCGAGTCGTCTTGACTACATTCCTATGTCATTCTCTCTGGAACCAAGAGTTTTATAGGGGACAGAATGTGGTCGGAGCTTCAAATAAATGGCATATACAATTGAAGTCGGAAGTTTACCTACAAGTCATTAAAACCCATTCTTCAACCACTCCACAGATTTCATGTTAACAAACTATAGTTTTGGCAAGTCGGTTATTTGGCAAGACAGATTATTTCACTTATAATTCACTATAATCACAATTCCAGTGGGTCAGAAGTTTACATACACTAAGTTGACTATGCCTTTAAACAGCTTAGAAAATTCCAGAACATGATGTCATGGCTTTAGAAGCTTCTGATAGGCTTATTGACATAATTTGAGTCAATTGAAGGTGTACCTGTGGATGTATTTCAAGGCCTACCTTCAAATTCAGTGCCTCTTTGCTCGACATCATGGGAAAATCAAAAGAAATCAGCCAAGACCTCAGACAAAACATTGTATACCTCCACAAGTCTGGTTCATTCTTGGGAGAAATTTCCAAACGCCTGAAGGTACCACGTTCATCTGTACAAACAATAGTATGCAAGTATAAACACCATGGGACCACACAGCCGTCATACCGCTCAGGAAGGAGACACGTTCTGTCTCCTAGAGATGAACATACTTTGGTGCGAAAAGTGCAAATCAATCCCAGAACAACAGCAAAGGACCTTGTGAAGATGCTGAAGGAAACAGGTACAAAAATATCGATATCCACAGTAAAACGTGTCCTATGTCGACATAACCTGAAAGGACTCTCAGCAAGGAAGAAGCCACTGCTCCAAAACTGCCATAAAAAAGCCAGACTACGGTTTGCAACATGGGGACGAAGATCGTACTTTTTGGAGAAATGTCCTCTGGTCTGATGAAACAAAAATAGAACTGTTTGGCCATAATGACCATTGTTATGTTTGGTGGAAAAAGGGGGAGGCTTGCAAGCTGAAGACCACCATCCCAACCGTGAAGCACGGGGGTGGCAGCCTCATGTTGTGGGGGTGCTTTGCTGCATTATTCTCTCTACTAGTATTTATTAAGAACCCCCATTATATCCCCAGCAACATTAAGGCAGTTATATACAATTTAAAATATTACAACATTATATTTCATAACACTTTACCCAATATATTTAGTGTTCCCTCCGGCCACTACTCCACTATCACATATTTACAAAACAAAATCCATGTGTACGTGGAGTGCGTGTCTTATCATGTGTATGTGTGTCTGTTCCTGTCTGTGTCTCTTCACAGTCCCTGCTGTTCCATAAGGTGTATTTTAATCTGTTTTTATTTTTTCTGATTCTACTGCTTGCATTAGTTACCTGATGTGGAATAGAGTTCCATGTAGCCATGCCTCTATGTAGTACTGTGCGCCTCCCATAGTCTGTTCTGGACTTGGGGATTGTGAAGAGACCTCTGGTGGCATGTCTTATGGGGTATGAATGGGTGTCAGAGCTGTGTGCTAGTAGTTTAAACAGACACCTCGGTGCATTCAGCATGTCAATAGTTCTTACAAAAACAATTAGTGATGAAGTCAATCTCTCCTCCTGAGCCATGAGAGATGTACATGCATATTATTAATGTTAGGGCTCCGTGTACATTTAAGGGCTAGCCATGCTGCCCTGTTCTGAGCCAATTGTAATTTTACGAGGTCCCTCTTTGTGGAACCTGACCACACGACTGAACAGCAGTCTAGCTGCGACAAAGCTAGAGCCTGTAGAACCTGCCTTGTTGATAGTGCTGTTAAGAAGGCAGAGTAGCGTTTTATTATGGACAGACTTCTCCCCATCTTAGCTGCTGTTGTATCAACATGTTTTGACAATGACAGTTAGAGTTTAGTGAATGGTTTGTCCCAAATACAATGCTTTTACTTTTTGAAATATTTAGGACTAATTTATTCCTTGCCACCCATTCTGAAATAACTGCAGCTCTTTGTTAAGTGTTGCAGTGATTTCACTTGCTGTAGTAGTTGACGTGTATTGTGTTGAGTCATCCGCATACACAGACACACTGGTTTTACTCAAGGCCAGTGGCATGTCGTTAGTAAAGATTGAAAAAAGTTAGGGGCCTAGACAGCTGCCCTGAGGAATTCCTAATTATACTTGTATTATGTTGGAGAGGCTTACATTAAAGAACACCCTCTGTGTTCTGTTAGACAGGTAACTTTTTATCCACACTATAGCAGGGGATGTAAAGCCATAACACATACTTTTTCCATCAGCAGACTATGATCGATAATGTCAAAAACCGCACTGAAGTCTAAAAAAATAGCTCCCACAATCTTTTTATCATCAATTTCTCTGAGCCAATCATCAGTCATTTGTGCCGTGCTTGTTGAATGTCCTTCCCTGTAAGCGTGCTGAAAGTCTGTTGTCAATTTGTTTACAGTAAATTAGCGTTGTATCTGGTCAAACACACTTCTTTCCAAAAGCCTGTTACCAACTAAGGGTTGGTAACAGGCTGATTGGTTGGCTATTTGAGCCAGTAAAGGGGGCTTTGCTATTCATAGGTAACGGAATGACTTTTGCTTCCCTCCAGTCCTGAGGGCACACACTTTGTAGTAGGCTTAGATTGAAGATATGGCAAATATGTCAATATCGTCTGCTATTATCCTCAGTAATTTTCCATCCAAGTTGTCAGACCCCGATGGCCACTAGCGGTTCTGGGGGAGGTGGGGGGGGGCGACAAGAGGGGGCCAGAGTCCCTGTGACAACAAGCTTGGACCCCCTTGTGGCCCACCTAAATACGGAGTCTGAAATATTTATCACAGAATACATTTTTGCGATCATGTTCTTTTTTTTTTTTTTACATCCGTTATTAGGCAGTGGCAAAACGGAACACTAAAGTAACCCAACACATTTTCTAGTGGGACTCCTTTAGGCGGAACACAACAGTATCGTACCACGTGGATCTGTACGACTATTTCAGATATCTCTAGTACTCATGTACTATTTCAGATATCTCTAGTACTCAGGTACTATTTCAGATATCTCTAGTACTCAGGTACTATTTCAGACATCTCTAGTACTCAGGTACTATTTCAGACATCTCTAGTACTCAGGTACTATTTCAGATATATCTAGTACTCAGTTACTATTTCAGATATCTCTAATACTCAGGTACTATTTCAGATATCTCTAGTACTCAGGTACTATTTCAGATATCTCTAGTACTCAGGTACTATTTCAGATATCTCTAGTACTCAGGTACTATTTCAGACATTTCTAGTACTCAGGTACTATTTCAGATATATCTAGTACTCAGGTACTATTTCAGATATCTCTAGTACTCAGGTACTATATCAGATATCTCTCGTACTCAGGTACTATTTCAGTGGAGCTGTCCATGAGAGCTTTCTCCACTTTGAACCGGCTGATCGACTAGATGCAGCAGGGCTTACTGACAAAATCATACACATATTAGAAAGTCATGGTCTTGGATACAAAAACAACCTAGTAGGCCAAGCATATGAGGGTGCTCCAGTTATGAGTGGCAAGAATTCAGGCGTCCAGGCACCCATTAAAGAACAAGCAAAGCATTTATTTTACATCCATTGCAGTGCACACTGTCTTAACTTAGTTTTAGTGGATACAGTCAAAGTTGTCCCTGAGGTAGGACAGTTCTTCTCCTTACTAGAAAGACGGTTTGTCTTCACATCTGCATCATATGTGCCTCAAAAATGGCTTAGCGTACAAAGAGAGATGTACCCAGGTGCACCTAGAGAGCTTCAGAGAGTAAGTGACACTTATGTCTCTACATACTATTATGGATAGATTGCCTGCTATTAAGCGAGTCCTGCAAGACATAGTCCCAAGAACACAAAGGCAACAGATCTGTTGAGGCACGAGGTCTGCTTGCACAGATAGATTTACAATTCATTGTGTACCTTGTTACATTCCATAAAGTTTTTGGAGAAGCGACATTTCTATCAGATATGCTACAGTCTTCATCACTTGACCTGTCAAAGACTGTTGATTTAGTTGAAGCCTTAGTTCAAACTTTGAATGACTACAGGGATGAGTCATTGTTGTGTTGAACACAGCTGAGCAATGTGATACTGCATTACAGCCCCTTGCAATACGACCAAAAAAGCTAAGCTCTCAATTTAATAGACTGTGTACTCAATACAGTAGGTCAGAGGTCAGATTCAGAAAAAGATAGACAGTTTTCGTACAACCTTTTTCTACCCTGTCTTAGATCAGATGCTCAGTGAGCTTAAAAGACGGTTCTCTAGACATAATGAGTGGTATCCAAACTCTAAACCCCAAAAGTGATGCATTTCTCAAAGAGAAGTCCCTGTTTCCATTTGCTGGAATGTATGAATCAAATATTGAGGACTTGGGGCATGAACTACATCAGTTCAGAAGAATTTTACAAAATAAAATATAGAGTGGCATGCAGAGACCCTCCAGTGTAGTAGAGCTAGCATTATTCATTGAGCCGTATACATAAGTTTTCTTTGAGCTCTTTAAACTGCAAAATAGCTGTTTCAATCCCTGTTAGTGCCCGCTTCTTGTGAGTTTTTCTGCGCTAAAGCTGGTGAAAACATATCTTAGGTCCACAATGCCAGATGAGAAATTAAGCAAGTTAGGTGTATTAAGTATTGAGTCAAGAAGGCAAAGGCCTTGAATCTGAATTTAATTTGCTGATCTTTTTGCAAGAAACCACAACAAACGTTGATGTAACTGATACTGAACATGTAACGCAAATGTAAAAATGTCATGTAAATGCAAATAATAAATTGTTGAATGATTATAAACATGGTCTTTTGTCTATTAATGCCTGCAATGCAGTGAAGAAAACTATATGATAACAATAATGTCTAATGTAATTCTTCAACCTTTATTTAACTAGGCAAGTCAGTTAAGAACAAATTCTTATTTACAATGAAGGTCGCACATGTGTTCATGTGTACATCCCTGCATAACATAAACAAAATAAATAATTTCCCATTTGCTAAGTTTTAAGTTTCCATTATTACTGGGTATGTATGAGGGACGTTCCACCACCATAAATGGGTGGCGACATACAAGCTACATCCGCCAAGTGCTTACTGAAGCAGTTAACAGCGTTCGTTGTCAGTCAGAGTGTTCTGACTGAATTGTCAATTGCTAAAGGCATTTGACGCTTCAGCAGTATCCTCCTGATGATCCTCAGTCCCTTGAGTGAATGGCTGATCCACTCTGTTTCATCTCAGTTGTGATCCATGCTCCGTTTGGATCTCATAGGATCGTGGTGCAACATCTCTCTGCACGCACCCTTGCTGCATCCAGGTTCTGTTTTTCCTTTGCGAGTTTGACTTTTTGAGCAACTCTGGGTATTAACGAGTCATCATGGATGGGTAGGTTGGTTCTGATGCGACATCCCAACATCTGTGCAGGTGAAAGTCCGTTCTGCAGCAGTGTGCTGCGGTAGATCATCAGACTTTTCAGGAAATCCTCCTTTCCATCATGTGCCTTTTTCATCAGACCTTTGACAATTTTGACTGAACTCTCTGCTAAGCCGTTGGACCCTGGGTAGTTGGGGCTGGAGGAGTTCGCCAGTCGTAATTCGGAACTTGAGAACTGCAGGCCATTGTTGGAGTACAGTTCGGAAGCAACACCATGTCTTGCAAAGACTGATCTCAGGTAGGGGATTACAGGTTTGCTGGAGGTAGTTGGCAGTGTTGCTACTTCGGGGTAGTCGGTAACAACAATGTGAATTTTGCCATTGCAGTCAAAAAAGGTGAACATTAACTTTCCCGGGGTGTAGATCATCTTCACATCATACTTTTGCAGTCTGATCTACATTCTCTGGATTCTCATTGGACAATAATTCAGTGGATTAGACATGATTGACACCAATGGTTTGTGGTTGGTTTCTACTTTCGAAGGCTTGTCTGTAGACGTATTGGTGAAAACTTTCACACACGTATGTGCTCCCAGTAGTTCTTTCTCTATTTGTGCGTACCTTGTTTCTGCGTCTGTCATGACAGGTTGCCATGTGTCGTCATGCTGTTGCAGAAGAACTGCTCCCTGGCCAAACTGTGATGCGTCTGCAGAAATCCTTGTGTTTTTCTCTGGATCATAGAACCTTCTGTGGTTGTCTTCTTCAGGTTTTTGAAGCAGTTTTCCTGCTCATGGGACCATTCCCATTCGTTTTTCTGTTCCAGAAGACATCTGAGTGGAGCGGACTGTGCTGACAGGTATGAACTTTGCAAGGTAGGTGATCATGTCCATAAAAGCGTCTGAAGTTGTCCTTGTTCTTCGGGCACTCCATGTTGTTGATGGCAGATGTTTTCCTCGGGTCTGGTTTGACTCTATCCTCTGAAAGTACGTCTCCTATGAAGGTACAGTCAGGTCCATAAATATTTGGACATTGACCAAGTTATTATTATTTTAGCTGTCTACCACAGCATATTGGAGTTGAATTTAAATAATGAATATGAGCTGAAAGTTACACCGGTGTAGGAATTACAGCACTTTTTATATGTGGTCCCCACCTTTTTAAGGGACCAAAAGTAATTGAACAATTGGCTGCTCAGGTGTTCCACGGCCAGTTGTGTGTTATTCCCTCATTAGTTCATTTACCAGTAAGCAGATAAAAGGTCTAGAGTTGCATTTGGAAACTGATGCTGTTAACCCTCAATATGAAGTCCAAAGAGCTGTCACTGCCAGTGAATCAAGCCATCATTAGGCTGAAAAAAACCCATCAGTGAGATAGCAAAAACATTAGGTGCAATTGGCTTAGCGATCGTCCGGGTTTGGCTGGGGTAGGCCTTCATTGTAAATAAGAATTTATTATTTGACTGACTTGCCTAGTTAAAAATTTTTTTTAAAAAATAGGTCCACATATATATATATACAGTGGGGAGAACAAGTATTTGATACACTGCCGATTTTGCAGGTTTTCCTACTTACAAAGCATGTAGAGGTCTGTAATTTTTATCATAGGTACACTTCAACTGTGAGAGACGGAATCTAAAACAAAAATCCAGAAAATCTAATTGTATGATTTTTAAATAATTAATTTGCATTTTATTGCATGACATAAGTATTTGATCACCTACCAACCAGTAAGAATTCCGTCTCTCACAGACCTGTTAGTTTTTCTTTAAGAAGCCCTCCTGTTCTCCACTCATTACCTGTATTAACTGCACCTGTTTGAACTCGTTACCTGTATACAAGACACCTGTCCACACACTCAATCAAATGGACTCCACACACTCAATCAAACAAATGTGTAAGGACATCAGGGATAAAATTGTAGACCTGCACAAGGCTGGGATGGGCTACAGGACAATAGGCAAGCAGCTTGGTGAGAAGGCAACAACTGTTGGTGCAATTATTAGAAAATGGAAGAAGTTCAAGATGACGGTCAATCTCCCTCGGTCTGGGGCACCTTGCAAGATCTCACCTCGTGGGGCATCAATGATCATGAGGAATGTGAGGGATCAGCCCAGAACTACACGGCAGGACCTGGTCAATGACCTGAAGAGAGCTGGGACCACAGTCTCAAAGAAAACCATTAGTAACACACTGCGCCGTCATGGATTAAAATCCTGCAGCGCACGCAAGGTCCCCCTGCTCAAGCCAGCGCATGTCCAGGCCCGTCTGAAGTTTGCCAATGACCATCTGGATGATCCAGAGGAGGAATGGGAGAAGGTCATGTGGTCTGATGAGACAAAAATAGAGCTTTTTGGTCTAAACTCCATTCGCCGTGTTTGGAGGAAGAAGAAGGATGAGTACAACCCCAAGAACACCATCCCAACCGTGAAGCATGGAGGTGGAAACATCATTCTTTGGGGATGCTTTTCTGCAAAGGGGACAGGACGACTGCACCGTATTGAGGGGAGGATGGATGGGGCCATGTATCGCGAGATCTTGGCCAACAACCTCCTTCCCTCAGGAAGAGCATTGAAGATGGGTCGTGGCTGAGTCTTCCAGCATGACAACGACCCGAAACACACAGCCAGGGCAACTAAGGAGTGGCTCCGTAAGAAGCATCTCAAGGTCCTGAAGTGGCCTAGCCAGTCTCCAGACCTGAACCCAATAGAAAATCTTTGGAGGGAGCTGAAAGTCCGTATTGCCCAGCGACAGCCCCGAAACCTGAAGGATCTGGATGGAGGAGTGGGCCAAAATCCCTGCTGCAGTGTGTGCAAACCTGGTCAAGAACTCCAGGAAACGTATGATCTCTGTAATTGCAAACAAAAGTTTCTGTACCAAATATTAAGTTCTGCTTTTCTGATGTATCAAATACTTATTTCATGCAATAAAATGCAAATTAATTATTTAAAAATCATACAATGTGATTTTCTGGATTTTTGTTTTAGATTCCATCACTCACAGTTGAAGAGTACCTATGATACAAATTACAGACTTCTATATGCTTTGTAAGTGGGAAAACCTGCAAAATCAGCAGTGTATCAAATACTTGTTCTCCCCACTGTATATTAGTGCAGATGGACAATGACCAGAAGCATACTGCGAAAGCAACCCAATACTTTTTTAAGGCAAAGAAGTAGAATGTTCTGCAATGATCAAGTCAATCACCTGACCTGAATCCAATTGAGCATCCATTTCACTTGCTGAAGTCAAATCTGAAGGCAAAACGCCCCAAGAACATGCAGGAACTGAAGACAGCTGCAGTAACGGCCTGGCAGAGCATCACCAGGGAGGAAACCCAGCATCAGGTGATGTCTATGGATTCCAGACTTTCGGCAATCATTGACCAAGTATTAAAACTCACAATTAAATGTATGATTATGTTAGTTTGTCCAATTACTTTTGAGCCCCTAAAATTGGCTATGTATAAACATTGTTGTAATTCCTACATGGTTCATACAATAATTTTGACAATACCCTTAAATTCAAGATGAAAGTTGTTTTCACACCAATCTCACATTTGTCCTTGATTAGTTTCAGGTTGACTTTCTGTATCACGTCCAGCACTTTTCTCACTCTCGAGTCGTGTTCTTCTTATGTGGACCCCCAGACGATGGAATGTGCTCGAAGATCATGTGGATTATCTTGTGGTAGACCTCTGGCTCTGAGGGAATCCCATATGGTAGACAAAGAAATCTGTACCTGCCCTCAGGTGTGTTGAAATATGTACCTGTCCTTGAGCTTGCATCGTCCAGCTTCATTTGCCAGAATCCTGTTGAGGCATCAAGCTTACTGAACCACTTAGCTCCAGCAAACTGCCACATTATCTCTTCTCTGCTTGGCAACTTGAAATGCTCTCGCTTGATAGCTTTGTTGAGATCTCTCGGGTCTAGACATATCCTGAGATCGGCATTCTTTTTCACCACAATAACCAGTGAGCTTACCCAATCGGTAGGTTCATCCAATTTTGTGATGACGTCCAACTTTTCCACGCGTCCAAGTTCCTCCTGGAGTTTTTTCCTCAGTGCAAATGGAACTTTTCTGCACACGTGTAAAACTGTCATCAGTACATATTGTGTTCTCCAGGTAAACATCCGAGACCCTCAAACACGTCCTCGTACTCAGCGAGTAGTGATTCTTGGTCATTTTCAGTCTGTAATGTCACTACATACACCCTTTTCACCAAATTGAGCTTTTCACATGCACTTATTCCTAGGATAGACTGTACACTTTTTTTCACGATCAGCAGCTGTGCTTTTAACTGTTTTCCCTTGTGCTGTAAAGTTAGTATGCAGCTTCCTTTGACTGGTACGTTAACCAGTAACCTTGATTTCCACAGGGTGTATTTTGCTCTTCACTACCAGTGTTTTGTAATCATCCAGCAACAACAGGTTTACCTGAGCTCCAGTATCAAGCTTGGACGGTATTATAGTTTCACTCACAGTCAATGGCACAATCCATTCAGCTTTTACTGCATTGCATATTTCCACAGAATCAACAAATAATTCTTCAGTGTATTCTTTGACTGTGTGAAGCTTTTTCTTTGTAGCCTCAGCTCTGCAGCATTTTGAGAAATTATATTTATCCCACAGTTGTTACACAATTTGCCATATATGCAGGGCAGTTTTTTGGCTTGTGGATAACTCCACATTTTGCTTGTTTTTGTTTTGTAAAGCGTTGTATGTGTTGCTCCTCTCTTTTTATTGCATGCACTGACGTCTTATCCCTGCGCAGCTCTTTGGCTTGTGCTCTAGTGGTTTCAACTGCTCGACACACATTCACTGCTTTATCCAAATCTTGCTCACGCAGCAATCTCTCCTTGAGTCCATTATCAAGTATGCGACAGACTATCCTGTCTTTCACTAGTGAGTCTTTCAGATTTTCAAATTCACACGTTTTGCTCAGTGTGTTCAGCTCAGCAAAGTACTGTTAAAAACGGACTCCCTGTTTCAGATCATGAGAGAAAAACGTATCTCTCTCAAACGTGACGTTCTGGCTCGATACAAAGTACTTCTCAAATTTAGCCATGAGCACAGTCAATGTCAAGTTTGCCTCGTCTAGCTGAAAGCTATTGCAAATGTCCAATGCATCCAATGCAGATTTTTCATCATCTCCCCCTGCTCCACTGGCTGCTAGGTAGAATCTCTGCTTGAAACGTTTCCAATTGTCGGCTAGATTCCCTGTTAACTGCATAGAAGTAGGAGGACTAAGCCTATCCATGACGGGGAACAGGTACAATTTAAATTTCTCTTACTTACTCGTCAATAGATTCCAGTGCAGCCCTGTTCTCACTGCTGTCATTTTCGCTGCTGCGGCTCGTTGGCATCTCTCTTGCTAGCTAGCATCTTCGACTACTCACATCACTTGACTTGCGGAGGATGTTCAATTTTCATGATGGAAATACACAGAGTTACTCCTTTCTTTTCTCTGTCTCTTCATAGCGACTACCAATCTGACACCATGTTATGATTGTTCCTTGTATAATGACAAGCCGGGGCGTAGGTTAATAAACAGATACTTCAGCTAGCAATATCCTTATGTAGCCATGCAAGGCATACTTCAACTCCACCACCCTTGCATAGCTTGCTGGGTAACATGTTATTCAATCATTTCATCCAAACTGCGTAGCCAGGCGCTAAAATAGAACTTGGATCTATGGGCTTTAAGTTGGCTCTATTATCGACGCTTGACGCGCTGCAAGTCCCGCCTCTCCCATCTTCTCATTTGTTTTACGAGCATATACTCACGTGGGTGATTGAAAGATGAACTGAGGTCCACACTCCAGGCCAGTCAGTGGTGGTAAGGCACCTTAAAGTTGGTTGCCAACCGCCATATAAAGTCCACAGAAGAAGAAGAAGAAGAAGCCTGAAGAAGACTGAAGAAAGAGAGATTACTAGAAAGTAACTAGGTTTCCCCTTTTATCTGTGGATTAATTGTCAGAGTAGAGAACACATGATTTTGTGTGACTCAAAATTCTACAAAGATCCAGAACATGCCCGTTCTAGTCAGCATGTTACACACCACAGACCAACAAATATTATTTACATGAACAACATAGGAATCACTACAAAACTTATTGTATGACCTCTTATACACTACATTAGGCCTAACCTTTGGAACTTTGGTTTTCCTAAATATGGCTACTATATTATGATCACTACATCCAATGGATTTGGATACTGCTTTCAAGCAAATTTCTGCAGCATTAGTAAAGATGTGATCAATACATGTTGATATCTTTATTCCTGTGCTGTTTGTAACGACCCTGGTAGGTTGATTGATAACCTGAACCAAGTTGCAGGCACTAGTTACAGTTTGAAGATTTTTCTTGAGTGGGCAGCTTGATGAAAACCAGTCAATATTTAAATCAACCAGAAAATATACCTCTCTGTTGATATCACATACATTATCAAGCATTTCACACATGTTATCCAGATACTGACTGTTAGCACTTGCTGGTCTATAGCAGCTTCCCTCCAGAATGGGCTTTAGGTGAGGCAGATGAACCTGTAGCTATATTACTTCAACAGTATTTAACATGAGATCCTCTCTAATCTTTACAGGAATGTGGTTCTGAATATAAACGGCAACACCTCCACCTTTGGCATTTCTGTCTTTTCTGTACATAAGTTATAAATATGTATTGCTACCACTTTATCATCAAAGGTATTATCTAAGTGAGTTTCAGAGATTGTCAGAATATGAATGTTATCTGTTACTAGCAAATTATTGATTACATGAACCTTGTTTCTTAAGCTACATATGTTAAGGTGGACTATCTTTAGCACTTTTTTGGGATGCTTTATTGTTTTTATTGTTTTACTGGGAAGCTTAGTAGAAGTAGACATGCTCATGTTCTTTATGTTAGTACAGGGTGAGCTGCAAACAGTGGACTTCCTACTAGGACACACCGCCACAGTATAACACTGGTTCATAGGCACATGATTACTACACACAATAGCTGTTTGATCAGCAGAGGCATTCAGGGCAATTAGAGGGACATACATTAGGTTACTTACTGTACATTGTGTTTTCCAATGCCCCTAAAGCGTTATGACAACTCAGTGACACAATGGTGGGGATTAACTGAGCTGGGCTTGGGTTATTGAACTAGTTAAATAAAGGTTAAATAAAATAAAACATTTCAAATTGATAAGTCATTGTCTCAACGCAGCCTTATAATGCTGTGAAAGGATCTAGGAATCCAAACAATTTGGGTGGATTCCATCCTACTTACAAAACAAGCTTTGTTTCCAGAACGTATCCTAATTGTTACACCCACAGAGCTGCGATAGTCTCGTCGCAAGTTATGGAGGGCTAAAAGTCTGCAGATATGTTCAATGCCACGATTTAGGAAGGGCAGGAGGGACAGATATTATGGGGCATTTGTTGTTGTCAAGCAGAGACCCAGTCAGTTCTTTAAAGTCCATCTTCAGATGTTCTGGGCTGCCCTTTATAATGTAATCGTATCCCACATGAACTATGATAGACTCAATTTCCTGATGCAGGTTTGAAATGTTTGGGAGCAGCTTATTGATGTCCTGTTCTCGTGCTCCTGGATAGCACAACTTTGTTTGCGCCGTTCTGGCAATTATTATGAGACGTTCTCCCCTCAGCAGCCTCCACTGGTCCAGACCTCCCACAGCAGGCAGTGCCCCGCCAGATCCAGAGAGAAGGAAAGGAGCCGAACTCGACGACAAAGCTGCTGCTGGAGTCAGCGTAGTTGGAGTCAGCACTGTCGTCGCAGACATAGGCAGTCCCAACAATGAAGGCGTAGGCAGATCAGACACCAGTGCAGCGAAGCTATTCCTTATGTCAATCTCCTCCAAACCTCTCACAGACTCTCCAGTCCGCATAGCAGCATGCCGCATGAAACCCTAGACCCACTCCAATTTGCATACCGCTCAAACAGATCCACAGATGATGCAATCTCTATTGCACTCCACACTGCCCTTTCCCACCTTTACAAAATGAACACCTATGTGAGAATGCTGTTCATTGACTACAGCTCAGCGTTCAACACCATAGTGCCCTCAAAGCTCATCACTAATCTAAGGATCCTGGGACTAAACACCTCCCTCTGCAACTGGATCCTGGACTTCCTGACGGGCCGCCCCCCAGGTGGTAAGGGTAGGTAACAACACATCTGCCACGCTGATCCTCAAGACCGGGGCCCCTCAGGGGTGCATGCTCAGTCCCCTCCTGTACTCCCTGTTCACCCACGACTGCATGGCCAGGCACGACTCCAACACCATCATTAAGTTTGCAGACGACACAACAGTGGTAGGCCTGGTCACCAACAATGACAAGACAGCCTATATGGTGCCAGGATAACAACCTCTCCCTCAACGTAATCAAGACAAAGGATATGATTGGGGACTACAGGAAAAGGAGGACCGAGCATGCCCCCATTCTCATCGACGGGGCTGTAGTGGAGCAGGTTGAGAGCTTCAAGTTCCTTGGTGTCCACATCACCAACAAACTAGAATGGTCCAAACACACTAAAACAGTCGTGAAGAGGGCACAACAAAGCCTATTCCCCCTCAGGAAACTGAAAAGATTTGGCATGGGTCCTCAGATCCTCAAATGGTTCTACAGCTGCACCATCGAGAGCATCCTGACTGGTTGCATCACTGCCTGGTACGGCAACTGCTCGGCCTCCGACCGCAAGGCACTACAGAGGATAGTGCGTACGGCCCAGTACATCACTGGGGCCAAGCTTCCTGCCATCCAGAACCTCTATACCAGGCGTTGTCAGAGGAAGGCCCTAAAAAATGTCAAAGACTCCAGCCACCCCAGTCATAGACTGTTCTCTCTGCTACCGCATGGTACCGGATCGCCCAGTCTAGGTCCAAAAGGCTTCTCAACAGCTTTTACCCCCAAGACTCCTGAAAAGGTAATCAAGTGGCTACCCGGACTATTTGCATTGTGTGTGTGTGTGTGTGTGTGTGTGTCCAACCCTCTTTTACGCTGCTGCTACTCTCTGTTTATCATCTATGCATAGTCACTTTATCTCTACCTACATGTACATATTACCTTAATTAGCCGGACTAAATGGTGCCCCTGCACATTGACTCTGTACCAGTACCACCTGTATATAGCCTCCTCACATTGACTCAGTACCGGTACCACCTGTATACTGTATAGCCTCCTCACATTGACCCTGTACTGGTACCACCTGTATATAGCCTCCTCACATTGACTCTGTACTGGTTCCACCTGTATATAGCCTCCTCACATTGACTCTGTACTGGTACCACCTGTATATAGCCTCCTCACATTGACTCTGTACTGGTTCCACCTGTATATAGCCTCCTCACATTGACTCTGTACTGGTACCACCTGTATATAGCCTCCTCACATTGACTCTGTACTGGTTCCACCTGGATATAGCCTCCCCACATTGACTCTGTACTGGTACCACCTGTATATAGCCTCGCTACTGTTATTTTACTGTTTTTTATTTCCTTATTTATCTATTGCTTACCTAACACTTATTTTATACTTAAACTGCACTGTTGGTTAGGGCTTGTAAGTAAGCATTTCACTGTAAGGTCTACACCGGTTGTATTGTTGGTTAGGGCTTGTTAGTAAGCATTTCACTGTAAGGTCTACACCTGTTGTATTGTTGGTTAGGGTTTGTTAGTAAGCATTTCACTGTAAGGCCTAGTTCATGCAATTCAATATACATCTTTAAAACAAAAGCAATTTAGGTCAAAATAATTCATATTAGCAAAAGAAATAGAGGGACTTAAAGTACAGATAGATAGCAATAAAAACTGTATCATAGAGGCACAGAATACATTAGAGGGTAGAAAAAACAAAATGGAGGAACTTACTGAGAGACTTAAAGTACAGATAGATAGCAATAAAAACTGTATCACAGAATACATTAGAGGGTAGAAAAAACAAAATGGAGGAACTTACTCATGAAAGATCAAGTGTAATATATTATAAAAAATAAAGCGAACTGGATGGAAATGCACCAAATGTTGTTTTTTTAAATCTTCAACATAGAAATGCTAACAAAAATAATTTACTGAAACTTGTTACAAATGACGGAGTCACACATGATTGACCAAACAATATTTTGAAAAGAGGAAGCAAAGTACTTTAAGCATATGGTTTCATTTCAGTCTCCTCCATCTCCACTAAACCAACATGAACAGCTCTACAGAAAGACTACGTGAATACCAAATTACAGAAGAGGAACTTCTTGACGCAATTAAAGCCATTAATTCCTGGAAAACTCCAAACCAAACCTTGCTTGATGTACTCAGGGGACCATTATTAGCATGTTTTAAAAACTCCTATAAAAATGTTAGATTATCAGATACTCAACAAGAAGGTCTGATTTCATTGTTACACTTACACTTCTGTGTTGTGATGCAAAAATTATACCAAAATGCATAGTGCATAGAATTAAAAAGTTATTATTGGATATTATTCATCCTAATCAGACAGGTTTTTTATATGGACGATACATTGTAGATAATACAAGACAAGTACTGGAAACAATAGAAAACTATGAAAAATATGGGAAACCAGGCCTAGCATTCATAGCTGACTTTGAAAACGCGTTTGATAAAGTACGACTGGAATTGATATACTGTGTAAATGCCTGGAATATTACAATTTTTGAGAATCTATTTTACAATGGGTTAAAGTTATATATAGTAACCTAAGTGTAAAATAGTAAATAATGTCTACTTCTCAGAAAGTATTAAACTGTCAAGAGGAGTAAAACAAGGTTGTCCACTACCGCCATATCTATTTATTATGGTCATCGAAATGCTAGCTATTGAAATCAGACCCAACAATAATATCAAGGGATTAGAAATCCAGGGTTTAAAAACAAAGGTGTCATTGTATGCTAATGATTCATGTTTTATTTTAAATCCACATTTTGAATCCCTCCACAACCTCATAGAGGATCAAGATAATTTTTCTAACCTCTCTGGATTATAACCAGATTAGACTATATTAAGTATTGGATCACAAAAAAAAAAACTTTTACATTACTGTGTAGTTTACCAATAAAAATGTCTGACGGTGAAGTGGACATACTCAGTATTCATATCCCAAAAGAAAGAAATGTTCTCACTAAAGTACATTTTAATAGAGTTTGCAAAAATAGATAAGATCTTGCTACCATGGAAAGGAAAATAGCTGTATTTTTGTGGAAAAATCACCCTGATGAACTCTTTAGTCATATCCCAGTTTACCTATTTGCTTATGGCCTTGCCTACACCTAGTGACTTGCTTTTAAAATTATATGAGTTAAAATATTCAATTTTATTTGTAACGGCAAGCCAGACAAAATATAATGAATATGAATTCGGAGGGCAAAAATAATAAAATATTAAAGCATTAGACCTCTCACTAAAGGTTTCAGTCATACAAAAGTTATACTTAAATCCGAACTGGTTCTCTAGCAGAATAGTAAGAATGTCTCACCCCATGTTCAAGAATAGCCTTTTTTGCTTTTATTCAGATTACAACCTCTTTACTCACTATGAGCTTCAGCACTCAGCGGTCGAGTTCTTTGAGCTTGTGTGGCCTATGACTGCGCAGCTGCACTGTACGGTCTACACCTGTTGTAAAAGTTATACTTAAATCCGAACTGGTTCTCTAGAAGATTAGTAAGAATGTCTCACCCCATGTTCAAGAATAGCCTTTTTGCTTTTATTCAGATTACAACCTCTCACTTTCGGTTATTTGAAAATGAAATCATCTCCAAAATATCACAATTTCAGTTTAATCCAACAGAAAGACAAAACAAATAATACAACAAATATTATGGTTAAACTCAAATATACTAATTGATAAAAATATAATATACAATTTTTGGGGGATTTCCCTTCTTTTTTAAACAATATAATCTTTGTAAATTATATCATAAGTAGAACAAGTATTTGATACACTGCTGATTTTGCAGGTTTTCCCACTTACAAAGCATGTAGAGGTCTGTAATTTTTATCATAGGTACACTTCAACTGTGAGAGACGGAATCTAAAACAAAAATCCAGAAAATCACATTGTATGATTTTTAAATAATTAATTTGCTTTTTATTGCATGACATAAGTATTTGATCACCTACCAACCAGTAAGAATTCCGGCTCTCACAGACCTGTTAGTTTTTATTTAAGAAGCCCTCCTGTTCTCCACTCATTACCTGTATTAACTGCACCTGTTTAAACTTGTTAACTGTATAAAAGACACCTGTCCACACACTCAATCAAACAGACTCCAACCTCTCCACAATGGCCAAGACCAGAGAGCTGTGTAAGGACATCAGGGATAAAATTGTAGACCTGCACAAGGCTGGGATGGGCTACAGGACAATAGGCAAGCAGCTTGGTGAGAAGGCAACAACTGTTGGCGCAATTATTACAAAATGGAAGAAGTTCAAGATGACGGTCAATCTCCCTCGGTCTGGGGCACCATTCAAGATCTCACCTCGTGGGGCATGAATGATCATGAGAAAGGTCAGGGATCAGCCCAGAACTACACGGCAGGACCTGGTCAATGACCTGAAGAGAGCTGGGACCACAGTCTCAAAGAAAACCATTAGTAACACACTACGCCGTCATGGATTAAAATCCTGCAGAGCATTTAAGGTCCCCCTGCTCAAGCCAGCGCATGTCCAGGCCCGTCTGAAGTTTGCCAATGACCATCTGGATGATCCAGAGGAGGAATGGGAGAAGGTCATGTGGTCTGATGAGACAAAAATAGAGCTTTTTGGTCTAAACTCCACTCGCCGTGTTTGGAGGAAGAAGAAGGATGAGTACAACCCCAAGAACACCATCCCAACCGTGAAGCATGGAAGTGGAAACATCATTCTTTGGGGATGCTTTTCTGCAAAGGGGACAGGACGACTGCACCGTATTGAGGGGAGGATGGATGGGGCCATGTATCGCGAGATCTTGGCCAACAACCTCCTTCCCTCAGTAAGAGCATTGAAGATGGGTCGTGGCTGGGTCTTCCAGCATGACAACGACCCGAAACACACAGCCAGGGCAACTAAGGAGTGGCTCCGTAAGAAGCATCTCAAGGTCCTGGAGTGGCCTAGCCAGTCTCCAGACCTGAACCCAATAGAAAATCTTTGGAGGGAGCTGAAAGTCCGTATTGCCCAGCGAGAGCCCCGAAACCTAAAGGATCTGGAGAAGGTCTGTATGGAGGAGTGGGCCAAGAACTACAGGAAACGTATGATCTCTGTAATTGCAAACAGAGGTTTCTGTACCAAATATTAAGTTCTGCTTTTCTGATACTTATGTCATGCAATAAAATGCAAATTCATTACTTAAAAATCATAAAATGTGATTTTCTGGATTTTTGTTGAAGAGTACCTATGATAAAAATTACAGACTTCTACAAGCTTTGTAAGTGGGAAAACTTGCAAAATCGGCAGTGTATCAAATACTTGTTCTCCCCACTGTATATGGGAACGTTTGCTCTACTCAAAATTTCAACCAACTAATTGCAGCATTACCACAAAAATGGAAGAGGAAAGTGGAAGGAACTGTTTGCCGGCCCTGCATTAAAGACCAAAATTGGTTAAAGAGAATTGTGATGAATAAAAAAAGCATACGAGTTTCATTTAAGGCCCAAAGAATTGACAGCTGTGCCATAGAGATTGCAAAGTAGTTGGGGAGATTTTTGAGGTACAGATTCCATGGCACATAGATACACAAAACGAAGCTGGATTAATTCAAAATTCTTGCAACCAATAGAATGTTATATATATATGGGGGATACAACCATCCCAGTCTGCAGATTTTTCTGCGAAGGGACAGAATCATTAGATCATTTTGTTTTGGTATTGTAAATATGTAGCTTGTTTTTGGTCACAGGTTCAGGAATGGCTGAAGAATTGCAACATTTACCTGGAGATAACTCTGAAAATAGCACTGCTGGTTGATTTAAAAAGTCACAGTCAATCGATCGATAATATAATAACACTCTTAGCTTTCATTTACAATCTGTAGAAACTATGAGAATAGAAAGGTTCAGAACATTTGTGAAACATCACAGCACAGTTGAAAAATATATGGCAAATAGAAATTGAAACTGGATGGTGTTCTGAGATACACTACATAAACAAAAGTATGTGGACACCTGCTCGTTGAAGAACTCATTCCAAAATCATGGGCATTAATATGGAGTTGGTCCCACCTTTGCTGCTATAAAAGCCTCCACTCTTCTGGGAAGGCTTTCCTCTATACTCTTAGAGAAAAAGGGTTCTTCGGCTGTCCCCATAGGAGAACCCTTTGAAGGTTCCAGGCAGAACTAACACAGAATCGTCTAGAATGTCATTGTATGCTGTAGCTTTAAGATTTCCCTTCACTGGAACTAAGGAGCCTATCCTGAACCATGAAAAACAGCCCCTGACAATTATTCCTCCAACACCAAACTATACAGTTGGCATTATGCATTTGGGCAGGTAGCGTTCTCCTGGCATCCGCCAAACCCAGGTTCGTTCATTGGACTGCCAGATGATGAAGAGTGATTCATGACTCCAGAGAACGCTTTTCCACTTTTCCAGGGTCCAATGGCGGCGAGCTTTACACCACTCCAGCTGATGCTTGGCATTGCGTATGGTGATCTTAGGCTCGTGTGCAGCTGCTCGGCCAGGGAAACCCATTTCATGAAGCTCCAGATGAACAGTTCTTGTGATGACGTTGCTTCCAAAGGCAGTTTGGAACTCGGTGTTGAAAGCGAGGACAGGCGATTTTTACTCGCTATGAGCTTCAGCAATCAGCGGTCGAGTTCTGTGAGCTTGTATGGCCTACCACTTCGCATATGAGCCGTTGATGCTCCTAGACATTTCCACTTACAGTTGCCCGGGGCAGCTCTAGCAGGGCAGAAATTTGACGAACTAACTTTTTGGAAAGGTGGAATCCTATGACGGTGCCACGTTGAAAGTCACTGAGCTATTCAGTAAGGACATTCTACTGCCAATGTTTGTCTATGGAGATTGCATGGCGGTGTGCTCGATTTCATAAACCTGTCAGTAAAGGGTGTGGCTGAAATGGCCAAATCCACTAACTTGAAGGGGTGTCCACATACTTTTGTATACAAGCAAAAACAGGTTTTTAGAAATGTTTGCTAATTTATATATATACACTGGTGGCCAAAAGTTTGGAATATTACTAATCAAGGGTTTTTCTTTATGTGCACTATTTTTTACATTGTAGAATAAAAGTGAAGACATCAAAACTATGACATAACACATATGGAATCATGTAGTAACCAAAAAAGTGTTAAGCAAATCAAATATTTTTTATATTTGAGATTTTTCAAAGTAGCCACCCTTTGCCTTGATGACAGCTTTGCACACTCATGGCATTCTCTCAACCAGCTTCAACTGGAATGCTTTTCCATCAGTCTTGAAGGAGTTCCCACATATGCTGAGCACTTGTTGGCTGCTTTTCCTTCACTGCGGTCCGACTCATCCCAAACCATCTAAATTTGGTTGAGATTGGAAGCAATCAGTTCAAATCTCAAATTTGGATTCAAGAACATTCAGAGACTTGTCCCCAAGCCACTCCTGCGTTGTTTTGGCTGTGTGCTTAGGGTCGTTGTCCTGTTGGAAGGTGAACCTTCGACCCAGTCTGAGGTGCTGAGCAGGTTTTCTTAGCAGGTTTTCATCAAGGATCTCTCTGTACTTTGCTCCGTTCATCTTTGCCTCGATCCTGACTAGTCTCCCAGTCCCTGCCACTGAAAAACATCCCCACAGCATGATGCTGTCCACCATTGTCCTTCACCGTAGAGATGGTGGCAGGTTTCCTCCAGAGGTGGCGCTTGGCATTCAGGCCAAAGAATCTTGTTTCTCATGGTCTGAGAGTCCTTAGGTGCCTTTTGGCAAACTCCAAGCATGCCTTTTACTGAGGAGTAGCTTCTGTCTGGCCACTCTACCATAAAGGCCTGATTGGTGGAGTGCTGCAGAGATAGATGGTTGTCCTTCTGGAAGGTTCTCCCATCTCCACAGAGGAACAGTATAATAGGGGATGGCTTCTGTTTTACGGGCTCCTAACCAACTGTGCTATTTTGTGTGTTTTTTTTCGCATTGTTTGCAATTTATTTTTAAACTTATTTTGTACATAATGTTGCCTCAACCATCATTTAACTTAAACTTGGCAAATATTTTTTCTTTAACAAGTCCGACTCAAAGGCCCAAATCCCCATCATTTGCGTGAAGAAAAGACAGAGAAAAGGGGGATGAGGTCGGGCTGCCTTCTGAGGCGACTTAGTAAGCCTCCACTACCATTTATTTTATTGGCCAACGTGCAATCATTGGAAAATAAAACAGACGATCTACGATTAAGACTATCCTACCAACGGGACATTAAAAACTGTAATATCCCATGTTTCACCGAGTCATGGCTAAACGACGACACAGATAATATAGAGCTGGCGGAGTTTTCGGTGCATCGACAGGAAAGAGAAGCTACGTCTGGTAATACGAGGGGCGGGGTGTGTGTCGATTTGTCAATAACAGCTGGTGCGTGATGTCTAATATTAAAATAGACTCGAGGCATTGCTCGCCTGAGGTAGAGTACCTCATGATAAGCTGTAGAACACACTATCTACCAAGAGAGTTCTCATCTAAATTATTCGTAGCCGTCTATTTACTACCACAAACCGATGCTGGCACTAAGACTGCACTCAACGAGCTGTATAAGGCCATAAACCAACAAGAAAATGCTCATCCAGAAGCGGCGCTCCTTGTGGCCGGGGACTTTAATGCAGGCAAACTTAAATCCGTTTGACCTCATTTCTACCAGCATGTCACATGTGCAACCAGATAAAAAAAAAAACTGTAGACCACCTTTACTCCACACACAGAGACGCTTACAAAGCTCTCCCTCACCCTCCATTTGGCAAATCTGACAATAACTCTATCCTCCTGGTTACCAGTGACTCGCTCAATACGGAAGTGGTCAGATGACGCTGATGCTACGCTACAGGACTGTTTTTGGCATTGAGGAGTTCTTCAATAAGTGCATAGACGACGTCGTCCGCACAGTGACCGTACGTACATATCCCAACCAGAAGCCATGGATTACAGGCAACATCCGCATCAACCTATAGGCTAGAAGCGGGACACTAATCCGGACGCTTATAAGAAATCCCACTACTCCCTCAGACGAACCATCAAACAGGCAAAGCGTCAATACAGGATTAAGATTGAATCCTACTACACCGGGTCTGACGTTTGTCAGATGTGGCAGGGCTTGAAAACTATTATGGACTACAAAGGGAAACCCAGCCGCAAGCTACCCAGTGATGCGAGCCTACCAGACGAGCTAAATGCCTTTTATGCTCGCTTCTAGGCAAGCAAACATGAAGCATGCGTGAGAGCAACGGCTATTCCGGACGACTGTGTGATCACGCTCTCGGTAGCTGATGTGAGCAAGACCTTTAAACAGGTCAACATTCACAAAGCCACAGGGCCAGACGGATTACCAGGACGTGTCTTTACTGACATTTTCAACCTCTCCCTGACCGAGTCTGTAATACCTACATGTTTCAAGCAGATCAACATAGTCTCTGTGCCCAAGGAAGCAAAGGTAACCTGCCTAAATGATTACCGCCCCGTAGCACTCACTTCTGTAGCATTGAAGTGCTTTGAAAGTTTCTGAAGTCCCCTTTGTGTTTCACAAGGTTAGACCAAGGTCAAGGGTCAGGGCTCAACATATAATGAGGAAATGGTTGGGTTAGCAGTGTAGCCTATGTATGATGCTTTGGTGTGTGACCCCCAATGTCCTCTGTAACGTGTAGTTCACAATGCAGCAAATATCATTCCTCCTAAGTGCAACTTATACAGGATGTACAATTACGTTGTTAAGTCATTCTAGAGCCTACAGGTATGTTACACGGATGTAGACACAACAACACGCTAATTGCTCAGGTAATATGATTATTCATTTCGTCAGGATTGAGTGATTTCTAACAGACATGTTTTTAAGCTTTTATTACAAGTTGCTTTTAGCGCACTAATTGACTGTGTGCGTGAGTGTGTGTGTGTGTGTGTGTGTGTGTGTGTGTGTGTGTGTGTGTGTGTCTTTGTGTGTGCACGTGTGCGCGTGTGTGTGTGTGTGTACGTTTGTGTGTTGCATATATAAGCTTGTGAGCCATCCATGAGATCACCCCCTCCATAACCTCACAAATAAAAAACAGCTTGGATGTGTGGGGCCCAACCCTCAGAGAGAGCCCAACTTAGTAGCACTTAATTAGCTGTGGAACTCTGAAATGACACGTCTTGTCACTCTTCATTCACACACTCAACTCAGTTAAGTAACAAATGATGTTCGTTGCACGATTCTTTCACGTAATGGTTCTATACATAATTTAAATGTCAATTAAAAGCACTGTATCTCTCTCTGTTGTTCTGGGCGACTTGACAGGTTGTGGAGGAGTTTGTTTGTGTTCTAAATCGGAGCCGTCAGATTTTCTTGAGCACTTTGATAATGTTTTGGGATGCTAGGTGATTTGTTGCTAGTTGATTTGTGGATCCGTGATTCTGTGCAGGTCCTTGCTCAGACCAATCAAATCGGTGTAGAGAATAATTTTAACTGACAATTCAATTCTTTATAGAACAATTGAAATGTTTATGTGGAAGAAGCTTGTAGCAAACATAATTGATTACTTAATTAAATGTATTACTTAACTAGGCCCTAGCTCATCTCCATGTTGTGGTCTCTATAGCGGCCTGAGAGAGGAGAACCCAGGGGTTTGTAGTCTGATGCAAGCATTGCTATGTCCTGGAGTCAGAGCGCTCCACGTGTACGGTGTACATTTTAGGACGCAGAAATAAAATTGTCAGCACTGAGGGTGTCCTAAAATTTACACCGTACACCTGACCCCCAGAGTAGCTGCCTACCACATAAGGCTGAGGTCACTGGATGTTTTTCCACCAGGATCTCTCCTGGGCCCACACACTGATGACAATCACACACACACACACACACACACACACACACACACACACACACACACACACACACACACACACACACACACACACACACACACACACACACACACACACACACACACACACACACACACACACACACACACACACACACACAAACACACACACACACACACACACACACATACACAAACACACACTGATGCCTGAGGCCTAGGCTGAGGCAAGACCTTCTCTCTGTCTCTGAGGGTTGAAGCAACGGTTCATACGTGTTGCCATCATCCACCATTGGGAGTATAAAGACTGTGTCAATACTTCTCTTATATTTCTTTATGTTAGCGGAGCGAGGTCGGTGACATCAACAGAAGAATGTGGCATCACCTGAAATGTATATGGGTCCTTCCATCAGTTTCCTGTGTGTTGGTGGCTTCTGTTCTATAGCTCAGATGTAACATGTTCAGCATTCAGTGACAGATTTGAGTCAAGCTCCATTTCTTCTTACTTATATTGTTGCCTATGTGTTAGACAAAGTGTTCCGTTTACGTTTTACATATCTACACATTTAACACAGCCTTGTTTCAATCGTACTTCTGTTATCAAGGCCTCGGCGAAGTGCGAGGTGACGCTGACATCACTGTTGAAAATGTATTCATGTAACATCATTTGGTGAAGGTTGAACAGGTTATGTGTTTCTGGGCTGATATTTACCAATGGACTGATGCAACGCCACAGTGGGGGTGTGGATTACCTTTAGAAATGTGGAGACAAAGGAGAGCATTGTGATGAAGCTGAAGAAGAACTTGACAAAGTCCTAAAGGGTGTCAAATACAAAGCTAGGCACATAGGCCTGGAAAACACCAGCGGTATTATTGGGGTCTATATGTTTGTCAATAGCCCTAACTTGAAGGGTAGAAGTGGGCCGTGGGGGGTGGAAGGGTGCTTAGGTGGTGGGTTCGCGTTGGGGTAGAAGGTGGGGTGTGTTTGTGTGTAGGGGGGTTGTAACGGGATACAGAAACTGATTACAGGGCAGAGCCGTGGCCTTGGGGAGTGGCGAGCGGAGGACTGGCTTAACTCAGAGTGATGTCAATGGCGTTTAAGACGCAGAGGACAGGCCTCTCTCTCTCTCTCTCTCTCTCGCTCTCCCATGGTTGTTAGCGGGCAGGGAGACTCTGGCAGACTGTCGTGTTTGTCTTGGACATCGACCCACTGCACTTGACACTGAACAGAGCCGTAGAACACCGCGGCACGCGGAACACAGGGCAAAGGCAAGAACTGGGAGCCCAGAGCCTTCTGGGTAAAGATCTAAGACGCGTCTCAAATGGTACCTTATTCTCTTTACAGTGCACTTCTTTAAGGGACGCAGCCCTAGTGAGACAAGGGGTGGTGATTCATGGCTGATATCCTAGTAAGGAAACACTTTCCCTTTAAGAAATGGAATGAATATTAATGACAGTAAAAGTGGTTGCTATCGTGGGAGTTGTTTTTAATCAGTTCAATAAGTATCAACAATAGGCTGAAATCACATGACGTGCCTAAACTGGCCTGCCACACACACCACCAGGCCTCGCTGGGGGGAGAGGGGACATGCGAGGGGACTGACTTGGGACGCAGAAGGGGGTGGTGGATGGGCAGTTCAGGATCCATGGGTGTAATCAGGATGACATGACATGGCGCCTCTCTTACAACCATGTCGTCTAAAAATTAACGGAACCATTAGCATAGCACATATTACAATTATGACTCCTAAGAGATAATTCATAATTTAGAGAATTTGCAGCGAAGATGACAAAGATTATTCCTGTTTGACTATCGTTTTATTATATGTATTGTGTAGCTCAAGAAAGTATTATATATTCAAACACACACACATTATCTTTCTCCCTACTGTATATACGCGCACACACACACACACACACACACATACACACACACACACACACACACACACACACACACACACACACACACACACACACACTGACACACACACACTGACACACACACACAGGGACGGAGGCTAATTACTGTAGCTCATGCGTATCTGATACCATCTCTTCTTCTCCTCCCCCTGCATGTCTAATGGTTTTGACAGTAAATGAAGAGTGCCTGGAGGGGGGCATTTTCCATGTGACACATTTAAAAACGCCAACAAACATGTGACACAGGCGTGTGCATCCACTCTCATGATGTGTTGTCAGCCAGTTCAGTTTTGAAACAGTTTAGAGAGTGTGTAGTTACTGAGCAGTGAGATCGGTTTGGTTCTTTAGGTTATTAGCTGTGTGAGCTCCAGTAGTCTCCCTGTCTCTCTGAGTGTCTCTGCCCTGAATCAGGCTCTCATTGTGGGGGAAGGATCACTTGAGGGCCCCCTCTCTAATCTGACATCCATTCTCCTCTCTCTCACCTGCAGCTGTGAGCGCTCCTCTTTTCTCTCCCCGCCTCTTCATCTCACTCTCTCCATCTCTCCCATCCATCTATCTATCCCCATCTCCACAGAGGTGTCTGGCTCTAGCCTTTCTCTGAAGCACCCCCCTTCCCGCGCTCCCCCCACACTCACAATTAAAAGCTTTTAAATTTGACTCCCTTTGAAAAAAACTTCTCTCCATCTCTCCATCTCTCTCTCTCCGTCATCAGGACATTTCCTTTCATCCCTTTATTTTGTCCCTCTCTTCTCCTTTTTTTTAGATGTCTCCTTTTCTTTTTCTTTTCACCCCACGTTCCCTCCCTTCTTCTATACCTATCTATAGTCTGGAAAAGATGCCGTCCCATTTGCAAAATCTCCCCCGTGACATTCCTACGGGGGATTGCTTAAGGATTCAGGAGCCACGGCGCTCATGGATCACACTGACACTTGGTCAGCATCAGCAGACTATGAACTATGGGCTCCTGACACCCCGCCATTGTTCCTCCGTCTAAATATGAACAATAAGGCCCATCCGACGCTGACGCTGACAGCTTATTCGTTGTTATCATTCCTGTGGAGCCGCCCGGCATGATCTGTATACCCCCCCCCCCCCCCCCCCACTCCCCCCTCAGCCGAGCCGCAGGGTAGGAATGGAGGGGCTGGAGGGGTGAGGGAGAGGGTGAGGCAGGTTGGCGGGAGCGTCCTCCTTCCCTGGGCCTGTACTTGCTTGGTATCTCTGCACCCCGTCTCTGTCGCCGACTCTACGTCACCACTCGCTCTACCTGCCTGTAATGAGATCAGCTGATTCCCACATGGCAGTACACCTTTCTGACTACAGAGCAGAGTTTTATGAGGACGAATAGGAGTGGGAAGAAGAGGAGGAAGAGGAGGAGGGGGAGGAGGGGGAAGAAGAGGAGGAAGAGGAGGAGGGGAGAGCAGTGAGGAATATCGAGAGACTCTCAGTGCAGCTGAAATTAACTGGGCCCCAGGGAGAGCTGGATCAGAGCCGAGGTCCCCTGAGAACACTTACCACAGGGGCCCCCAATGCTTGTTACAGCAAGGCAGGGGCCACCAGGGGCCACTAAGGGCTACACTTCACAAATCTGAGCTCAATTCACTGTGCCGTTTAAAGAGGACAGCTGGGGATGAAACGTCTGCAATTATAAGTCTTACACAAAACTCCAGCCTTATCCCCAGCCAATGGATTTATAACCAGTTCAGATATGTTTAAGATCAATTAAAAAACATTCCTTTTTTAATTACATTTATATTTTAAAGGCCAAACCAACAAGAAGGCTTAGGGTAAAAAAAATTATAACAAAATCTTTGGGAATGAGGGAATTAGTGTGTATTAGGAGTCTTTGAATGGCACCAACACCACCCATTGGTGGAGAGTCGACAGCTTAGGCACAGGGCTGGTTTAAAGACACAGTAATGACACAGTCAGGAGTCATATCCCATCTAATCCAATATCAACAAAACTCAAAGTATACCCTCAAAATGAGTGCACTCAGGGAGATGCTGGGACTGGGAGCACAAGACGTTGAAAATATGTATTTTTGGTTGAAATGACGTTGAAAAGACATTGAAAATACGTCTTTCAACTAATTTTGCTCACTGGGTGGAACTGGGAGCCTTGCGTGCCTCCGCCTCATGCCCTCTCTCCAGCCCCTTCTCATGGCCCACATAAGGAGGGGAGAGGGACCGATTGGGAAGGGGGATGTA